>LR990852.1:18400816-18942543 GCA_905163395.2 Endotricha flammealis | reverse complement strand
AAAATGTTGGTGAACCTTATAAATAAATTAAACGGGTTTCATTAAATTAGGTACAGTCAACAAAGGAGTTGACTGACCCCCCTTTGTATATATGATTAAAGATTTCTAAATATTGCGTGAAGGGATTTACTTGATAATTTGTAATTACATAGTACAATATGAATACTATTGATAAATAAAATTTCAAGTAAATCCCTTCACGCAATATTTAGAAATATTTAATCATATAAACAGAGGGGGGTCAGTCAACTCCTTTGTTGACTGTACGTGTATGTTGTAGTGCGTGCATTAGACATCTGCCTGTGGGTCTATTCCTGTAATAAAAACGGTTAAAATATAGTCTCAATCTCAAGCGATATGTCGCTCGTTTTATTTTGCATGAACAAGATTGATATGTTTTTGTTGTTACAAGAGTAGACCCTCCGTTAGGGCCGGAGTTCACTCCAGGAGTCTCGACGTCGCTGAGGGTCTTTTAAGCTGCCTAGACTGCTTAAGCAAGGTGGCTCGGTATGTCAAAGCATCGTACACGGCGTCCTGCGTGACGCTGTCGGCGGCCGATACGTCGCGGCGTTTATAACAGACCACAGTTTAAGGCGCATTTTGACCTCGAAACCAGAGGTATAGTCGATAACAATGCGATTGTTGAAAACTTATATTGCCTAAACGCTTTACAGAAGGTTATATGATGTTATCAGAATGAAAAATTGTTAGATTTTATTTAGATTAGAACATATCTGTCGGCAGGTGTGTTTCTATTATAATACCACATATTGTGTTATTCATAGGTGGAGACTATTCAAGATTACTATCGGCATCGAGTAGTTCGCCATTTGCTTATCTATCTTCCCATCTTCATTGTATAACCTTCCTCTCTGTGTATGCCCTATAGGCCGAGATACGAGACCCCCTCTGAGGCATCCCTAGGCAGACACTGGAAATCTAAAAGAGTACAAACATGCATTTAAGAAAAGCTTCTTTCTCTCAATATGACCTATATCTTAAACCTTATGAACTGTTTGTTTTGGGCCTGAAATTGTGTATGTTTTATAAGCATATATTTACAATAATACATCCGTTAGGTATATGTAATACACATTAGATATTTGCGCAACTTACTTTACTATTACGGATAAATCCATAAACACTCTAAATACATCCGACGACCTTATTCTTATAGATAGTTATTCAAGTTTCCTATTACGGGAAATGACCTTGCTTGAAAGATAAAATAAAAGGATGTCAAAATCTTAAAAACGCATCATTGTTAATATCAAAGTCATTAAATCTATTATGTTAATTTATATTATTGCAAACGTAAAATATGATAGATGTAATTTTAATGTCTGTTGTGCAGAAATAATACGATAATTTTGGTTACGACAAACAGAATGAAAACAGACTATGGTCATCTTTACCCAAATATTAAGATTTCTGCTTTGATTTTAGGATTTTTTTATTTGTGATCGAAGGATATAGGACCTTTTTCATATCACTATAACTCCTTTATTTCAAATATATTTCAGCGAAGTAGAATAAAAATATTTAAATAAAAAATATATGTCTGTATCTGGATTTACTTTTTTGGCGTTTAAAATTTCAATTATTTAATTGAAAAACTAATTTCATGTTGGATTGGGGCCCATTTATCGGGGAAGGCTATATAGGAAAGTATAACTTTGTAATTTGTGTGTAATTTTTAACCTGTTTTATTTATCATTTTTTATTGAATCTTAAACTGTAAAGTGTAATAATTTCTCTAAATGGCCTAATGCCGTTGTAGTTATAAGAATAAATCTCTACGTCTGTCTGTCTGTCTGTCCCTCCCTATGTATACTTTTATCTTCAAAACTTCGCAACGAATTTTGATGCGTTTTTTTAATAGATAGAGTGATTCAAAAGGAAGGTTTATACCTATGTATGATACATTTGGAAATTCCCACAGGAAAGCGGGGTACACGCAAACGAAGTTGCGCGGGTTTCGTTAGTAAATCATACGAATATTTATAATATTGAGAAAGTGAGTTTATTTGTTTGTTATTCCTTCACGGCTACGCCTTGACTAAGCAGTCGATCATTATGAAAATTTGTACCTATACATATTGTGAGGGGTACAGAGCCCAACATTGGCTACTTTTTACGCCGTTGAAGCCGCGGATAGCCGCTAGTAATAAATGAATATTACGCTACGCACGTATGTCTCATGTTTCCCGGTCAACTATTACTTATTAGTAAATAATAATAATAATAAACTTTATTTATTTGTTACTCCACAACATGTATAGAAATGGTACAACCTGTATCACAGGGGCCACAGTGACGAGGGAGACATAAGCGAAAAAAATCAATTTATACGGAAAATATAATATTAATATGTGTCTGTCTCCCATGTCACCAGGAGGGAACAATGTTGTGGAGAACTGGCGCCTGAACTAGTTTTCCGAAGAAACTGTATTACTAACTAATAACTAAATAATAACTAACAACACAAAAATCTTTAGAACGTTCATTTGATGTGATAAATGTTTTGTTGCCGAAATTGGACAATACAATATATTGCTAACAAACCACACAATACTAATCTAGAAAAAAAATGTTATAGCGCTGGAAAAATATGCCACGCAATTTTGACATTTTATTTATATCATTGAGTTTATTGCCTTATTTCATTTGAAAGGTGCTGTGTTATTTCCTTGCACAACAGTAAACCTAGTGTTTTTGTCATATTAATGTGCGCATTGTTAAATAGTACGTTCTCCACTATATCTTGTAATATAAAAAGCCAAATAACTTAATATATCTACACATATCTCCATGTAACAGCTGTTCAGAAAAAAAAAACGTCTAAATAAAATTTTATGATCGATTTAAAACACTTTACTGTAATAACCATTAAAAGTGTTAAAGTAGTCTAACTGGTAATTGTGCAATTGCGATTAGCTAATTACAACTTGCCCATAGTACAGTGAGGCATGGACTGTCCAGGCGTTCCACCATCTTAGATCTTACTACATCATTTTGCAAAAATATAAAATAACAATTAAATTCTATTCTTAACAATGTATAATATCAAACTATATCCTGTTTCACTGAGAACAATAAAAGGCGATCTTATCTGGGACATAACAGAATAGAACTTACTTTAGAACCATAGAGTAAAGTAGTGATTATTTTAATCAATGCTCTTGCAATGGTAACTTCTATAAATTTATTGTGGATAGGTAGGTAAATGTAATTAGGGCTTCTAATACTGGTTACATTGAAATGATAAAATCCATATTGACGACCTCCGTGGCGTAATGGTTACCACACCGGACCGCCACCCAGGAGGTCCCGGGTTAATGGGTACCACGCCCCGGACCGCCACCCAGGAGGTCCCGGGTTCGAATCCTGGTGGGGTCATGATGAAAAAATAAACTTTTTCTGATTGGCCTCGGGTCTTGGATTTTTATTTATATGTATTTGTTATTAAATATAGTATCGTTGAGTTAGTAGCCCATAACACAAGCATTTACTGTGACACAAGTCTCGAACTTACTTTGTGGCTAGCTCAATCTGTGTTATTTGTCCCTATATGTTTATTTATTTTAAATACGCAATGCCGGCTACACAAGTAATGTTATATCGTATTGATTTATCTGTGCAAACAGTTTTCCGCAGACTTATCGATAGTGTAGATGAAAAAATGTATTATTTATCGTTCATCGGTAGTAGTTGCAGCCGGAAAGTAAGTTGCGGAAAGTCTGCCTGTCATTTCACACCATAGCTAGAATTCATGTGAAATTTGAGACTTAGGAATCGATAGGACGTTTTTATTCTTGAAATCTGTGAGAAATACATTAGACTATTAGACATTTCGAAGCGTAGAGGCAATGCAGCAACAATTTAATGTTTATTCTTTGATGTATTAAAGAGAAGATTCATATTATAGAATAGAGAGATTTTAAATCATCTGAGAGCATTATGAATTTTAAATCATACATTATTTTGATAATGATTTAAAATTATCATTTACTTTAATATTAATTGAACATTAGATCAAACGTAATTATAACTTTGTGCCTACATATGTGTAATTGATGACCGCTCTTGAATTAATTACATACTACGGATACCGAAGTGAATTACTTAAAACAACTCCATCATTTATGTGATGTACTTACCCCAAGCAAATGATTTTAATTGGAGTGACCCAGTAATTAACAATTCTACAAATGGTTATATTCGACAAAGATAGTGCGAGGAGTAAGGAGCTCGATGGCTTCTCTGTTTGTCCCACTTCCCACTCTAAACGAAAACGCAACTTAACGTCGACCTAGCTAGTTTTAATGGGTTTCGTTAGCTGGAGCTTCTCCGTGCTTTGGTCCAGGCTGTTATCGATGGATAACAGTAGCCAAGTCAGTGGCCTACAGACGGTTCGAAAACTGGCCTCCGCCAATCCGCATCCGCGTGTACGCTCTCTTCGATTGGAGGGAGACCCGTATCCCAGCTGTGGGATGATTATGAGTTGCTATGACGATTTTATAGATAAGAAGTAAACTAGTTCAAACACCATCGTCAAATCTCACTGGAGATCTTGTGCCAAATATAGTGGAATGAACTATATATATTAAATGCTCAATTTGAATTTTGTGAGCCCTATTAAATAATTTAGACTTTGCCAGACTTGAACCATGGTCCAGTCGGTTAATAAGTCCGTCGTTATATAATTATGTTTTATAATTTCTCTAATAAATTATGCGGTTTCATAGCAAAAATGCCTAAGGCTTACGTAAAACTCAACCTGTCAATTACTAAACAATTGACAGAAAAGGGCAATAAAACTATGTCTGTAATTAATCAAATGACACAATTTGTTAGGCGTTTCATAATATTTGTCGTAGTTCAACGCTTACGCGTAGACAAACGATGTTTTTTTTATTTATTCAATGTTGTAATTTTAAGCGATTCTGCAGTATTGAATATATTTTATATTAAATTTGAAACACTTTTATAGAAATATTTACAGTGATGATCTCTCTAGTGTCGTGGAAGTTAAGGAGTGTCGTGGAAGTTAAGGCTCCGTTGTACCCATGACACTTCCACTTTGGCAATGACGGAGCGCCGCGGGGTTTAGTGGGTGAGAATCCCACACAGGCTCTCCGTCCCCCGGCGGAGGATATGGTGCATAAGGCATTCCCCGCGTAAAAAAAAGTCATGATCTCTCTCTAAATTTAAGAGCCGCGCCGTTGTCGATGTTGCTGACTTCATTTTCCTCTTTCTTGTGCCAGCTCATTCACCTCACTATAACGCTTTTTCTTTCACTTGATCCATGTAAGCTCTTCTCGGTCTCCTTCGTCTCCTACCATTGATACAATACAATATTATCTACCTACCCTTTTTTGTAAAGACTCGACTATTTATCACCGATGTTAAGTAAAAATGGAAGTTCAATTTGAAGTCCAACCCTACCTTGCTTAAGTAGGGTTGAACTTCAAATTGAACTTTTAAATTTAACAAACCCACTAAAACAATACCACATAACATTGTTAAATATCGCAGCCTCGGCACATCACATAACATTTAATTCAGTATGTGGTTACTTAAATCTTAAGTGAAGGAAACCGCAAAATAATACAATTTATAGATGTAATTTAGATGTTTTTCTAAGTCAATGTTATTAAGTGCAGCATAACCAAAATAAAATAGATAATTTTTTTTTATTCGCTATTTGTCGTGACTTGTAATGTCACAAACAAAAACGTAATAATCTTTAAAATATTAGTCATGCGTGAAGTTTTACAAATGAAAGGCCTTTTCTGAACATAGGCATGCTGTGTGCCCTTATTCTGCTTAGGCCATGGTCTCCAATAAACGGCTTAGGCCGCGTTCCGAACTTCCTTTTTTGAGAATTGGTCGCGTTTCATGCGTCGACAGTGCGTAGTCGACGCATGAAACGCGACGAATCCTATGAAAAATATTGTTTGTCAAAAACTGTCGGCGCACGAAACGCCAATTCTTTTTTGACTGCACACGCTAGGAGAATTGGCGTTCAGTATAGTATAGAAATGTACTGATGTACACTACCAAAAGCAGCATCTAAAGCACTGATGTTTATAGGCGGCGGTAACCACTCTCCATCAATTAGCTTGCTTGTTTGCCTACATATGACAAAAACTATTTAGTGACTTGATAGAGAATACATTATTTGGTACTAAAATCATATTATTACAGTATTTTAATACTAAGGAATACGTAAGTATGTAGAGTTACTATTAGTAGAGTCAAGTTAACTGCTGTGGGTGTTAAGTCGGTTCTTTTCAACCGTGAATATACCGGTTAAGCCGTATTAATGATTTAATCGTTAGATAACAGTATATGCATGCAACTATATACATTTTGTTTTGACTAAGTCTACCCGCGAAGGTTGCTAGTACACGCGTTGGTACCCGTTATGAACTTATGACCTTTTTAAAATCGCTTGGTCAAATCGACATCATGAAGTGACGCAATCACTTTTCACTCTTGGGATTATACTCTGCGTGTACTCGTAGTTTATTATAAAGTGCTTAATCCTTCACTAAATTGCCTTTGAAGTTTTCACACAATACTTGTTTAAATTATAATAATAAAGTTATTGATATAAAATCTAAAGCTGTTTTTTTCCTAAAAATCATGTGTGACTACTACCATGAGTTTTTTCAAATATCTAAACACAAGACTTTCGGAGATAGGCGGGGCGGGGGGACCACCGTGCAAAACGAAAATTGACACGATAAATGTAAATAATTCCACATTTAACGATACCTCACAAACTATAAGTGGGCGCAAAAAAAAATTTCATTTTCACTTTACATGTAGGGGAGGCACACACACAAAAAAAATTATTTTTCAAAATTTTGTTCCAGCACTTGGTTAGCATTGATAGTATGTGTATACATACCAAATTACAGCTTTCTAGCACCGCGGACGGACAGACAGACGGACATGCATGACGAAACTATAAGGGTTCGTTGTAGTTTACTACGCAATCCTAAAAAGACATAATGTATGTCTCTTTCGCGCGATGGTCACCATGACATGCAATTCGCTTGCGAAAGGAGAGCTTATTGATATTTTGAATGCAATTTTTGTCTAAGTACTAGCAACATTAATGTTATATACATGTTATGTGTGCAACAAAACTTGCTCCCTTCATCAAAATGTTAATTTTATTTTTATTTTTTCAGGTAAGACATGTTTGAAATCAACAGCTATAACGCATAAAGGTATTTTCTAATTAATTATTTAAATAAAATTTATTAATTTATGACATTTATCGCAAAAATAACACCATGCCTCTTACACAAATATCACGCGCGTGGGCGTTTTCGTTTTCGCAAGGACGCCGCGTCTCGTATACGCTGTGCGTGTGTACATGCTTCCATAAAAATCCATACAACACAACTGAACTGTACCCACATGGCTAATGAATCCTTCCGTTGTAATAAAAGTTATTTGATGTTTCTTGCTTATTAGTATGTCTTTATAATAGAATGCTACTTTCAAAAATAGTAATGAAGTTTGTAATAAACCAATAAGTTTACGTAAATCTTTGATCAATGTGGCGTCAGCGATTATAAAATCATCCGAACTACGAGGCAATTACCGTAGGCTTCGTGACTGTCGGACGAATTACAGACATTATCAGGTATTACGCCTACTGGTTTTTACTTCGCATTCAACCAAAAAAATATTCGATTTACTGATCACCAAATTGCTTAAAAAGTTTACTAATAATATGGTCCCACCGTCTATCTCTGAAAATCTTGTGTTTAGAAATTTGAAAAAAGTCATGGTAAATGCTGAACCTTCAATGAAAACTGTTACGGTTAAGTAGGCTCTACTGATTACCGAGTAATAGCCGAAGAACATATTCAAAAAGAAATAATTGCTGATTATGCCATTTAAACATCCTCAATACTGTGAGACTAGCTCTTCAATAAGTAGGATGCCCGAACAGATAGCATTTGGTGATCATTGCGTCACGATGCCTGCGAACAGTGCGAACCAACCTCCGAATCACGATCTTCTTAATAATCTACTTGCCTCAGTACTCTGAAATCGTGTCTAACAATGTTAATGCATCCCAATTCAAATGTTAATTGGGGATTGGGCCCTATTTAAAGTTACTTCGACTCAAATTATTTTCGATTATTTTTGAATTAATCCACTATTATTTAAATTACCTGCAGATACCTTAATATTTCTTTGTCTTCCCATTATAATATCTACCTATGAGTTGAGAGAGAGGTTGAGGTGGGTTGGAGTAGTAGGTTTAAGGAGGTCTTTTTTATTTATTACTAAACAAACAAGTATATTAATTTAGTAAATTCATTCACAAAATTACTCCCATAACACAGGGAAACCTAAAGTAGGAGCCAGTACAACAATCAATATGTAACAAGCTTACTAAATTAAATATTTTTCATTTTCTTAAACCATAGTAAGTTTAATAATTCATTTTCCCCCATAAATTTTCCTGACATCATTGACCCATCTAGCTTACTAGCAAAAGGCCTTCATCATCACAACCTGTTTCCGCCCACTGCCTGCGGAGCATAGGCCTCTCTTTTTGTACGTCAACCAACTTAGGCCTGTGCTATTCTCATCCAGGTACGACCTGCGACTTTAGCTATATCATCCGCCTATCTCGCTACTGGACGTCCGACACCCCTTTCCCCAGTTTTAGGCCACCATTCGGTCAAGGCCTTACTCCATCTGCCATCACTCCGACGGGTCTTACTAGTGACAAATACATGCACATGTTTACTAAATACCAACAGTCTTGTATTAGTAACCTATCCTTTTTTATAATCCAGGCTTATCGAGTTAATTACATCTCCATTAAGCCGTAACCATTTACGATACACAAATTCGGTTAATCATTCATCTGCCTTATGTATTGACATCTGCATTAAATACGTGTAGGTGGTATTTTACTAATTCCGAGATTACTATTCAAGAATCTCAGTTCCAATACTTTATGGTGAATAAAGTATTTCTTGAGAAAATAGTTAGCGGTCATGTTTAGCTAGCCTTTTATGTGTAGATTATACCATGTCATGTGTTGGAAAATATATTTTTCAATTGTCATGCTCTGAAATTGCTTATTTGTGCAGGATACAGGCTGCACAAAAACGATTTTTGTGCACAAGTGCATTAACGTATCTACTCATAAATGTATCACAAAGTTGTGGTTTGTACAAAAAATGACAGATATTATACCCAAATACCCAGATTATCATCCGATAACAAAGGATTTTTTCGAAATTCCTACGGGAAGGCGGGATACATGCAGACGAAACAAACCGTTTTAGTTTCGCTAGTAATCATATCAACCCTATCATCCCACTGCAGGGACACGAGTCTCCATTCAATAGAAGGGGATTAGATCGTGCTCCGCCACGCTGCTCCAAGATTGACAGACTAATAAATCAAATGATATTACCAACGCTATTGACGCACAGACTTAAATTCGCCGTCCGATAATAAGGAAACAACTGCGGTGTTCTATAAGGTCACTTGTTTTAGATAAATGCTCTACATAAGGTCCAAAGTCCTACAGAACGTTGATTAATTAAATGAAACGTAAAAAATATATACCACTTGTCCATTATATGGAAATATGCAAAAAGTTTTGATATTAATGTATTCATGTGAGTTTCACTTCATTATCCACTGTGTTATTATTTTCAGAACAAGATAGATGTAAGAACAATAGATTAAAGAATAGAATATGGAATGGAATAGTACAGTCTCGGTCGATGTTATAACTTACTACGAAAAATATGGACGAAACTTAATGTTAAATGGAGATAACGGAATTCATGAAACTGCGTGTCTGGCCATGCACAGTGTAGAGTTGAGTAGACTGAGAGTACAGATGAATATCATATTCTATGACATTATACGTAGTATAGACGTGCGTTTAGACTCTAAACCACGGACGGACGGACGGACAAGTTTACAATTTTACAAGAGTGTAGGTAAATAAAAGTATTATTAAATCATAAACTATTATTCCTTTCAATACTTCCTACTCCGACTATCTTCTTTCTGATTAAATTCGTTGTGAGTTCCAAGACAGCTGTAGTTTTCTTCCCCCGGACGTCAATAAGCTTCATTGCTTATTGTCTATCTGAGGTCGCCGTTGTTGATCCTGGCTACACAGGAGACACAGGTGGGAATGTGTGGTGGGCTTGTCCCGAAACTATTATTATGTCTCTTTTGAAAGATGTGCGTAAATCTATTCATCATCATCATCATCTCAGCTACAAGTAAACCACTGCTGGACATAGCCCAATAATGTAAATACTATGGGTGTACCTTAATAAATAAAATAATTGATTATAAAGTTTCGTTATTTCGTAAATAGTCTTAATTTGGTTCTGGACATGACGCAACGCAGGACGTCCTCTGGTAAAAGATATAAACATTTTTATTATTTAATTACTAATGATCCCCACGTTTAGCAAGATGACACATTATTATACTAGTTTTAAACGAGTGTTTCCTTATATTGTGTCGTAACTTGTCCTTTGAGCGACCCTAGTCATAACGAACCAAACAAATAGAAACCTTATGGATGTTTTTGATATTGTGCAAATATATGCGACGAGCGAAAGTTGTTTTATTATCTTAAAAAAATATATACCTACATAGAAATCTACCTTTTTGCATTATCTTTTAGGTTCGTTTCTTGAAGGTCCTATATTTTTCAACAAATAAACTCTTAAACGCTGAAATATTTTTGCAATTCGAATCTGTAGTGCCTGAGATTAGCGCGTGTAACTAATCAAACTCTTCGGTTTTTTTATATTAGTATATACAATATGTTTCAACAAATAATTCGCGCCAAAATTTGGACTCACAGTTTATAAAACAATTAATGATTATCGATTGTCGTTATGCACTGAGTAAAAGTATGAGTTTCGAATTTTGTTTTACGTCTGCGCGAGTTACCAGTGATGGCGAATAGTATGGCATACATTTTCTTGGCAAAATAATAATTAACTCTATTTAATTTTCATTTATTCACATGCCACCAAATATAGTCAAATAGCACAGATTTTTATTTAGAGTTCTCCTTGTGCAACCAGTTAGTATCGAATACGCTTGATAAAGTTTAGAGAGCTTGTACACTATTCCAATTCGATTATCATAAATCTTGATATATAAATGAGATCACTATTTACAATGCCTTAACGTTCACGCGGTTTAATCAGTTGTACAAGACATAGTTTATCAAACATTGGCGAATAACATTAGCCGAAATAGAATGAAAGTAATAAGTAAGACCTACGAGTCTATTCTTGTAATAAAATGCACAAAATAGTGTTTGAGGTTGAGACTGGATTTTAACTGATTTATTATGAGAATGGACCGTCTGCAATTGAATCACAGCAACTTCAACATAAAAATGAATGTTTGTTTGGTCTCTTGAAAAGAAAGTAAACTAAAAAAATTAAAACACGTTTTTACTGCCATAGAATATGAATTGAATTGACGACCTCCGTGGCGTAATGGTTACCACGCCAGACCGCCACCCAGGAGGTCCCGGGTTCGAATCCCGGTCGGGTCATGATGAAAAACAAACTTTTTCCGATTGTGTATTTGTTATAAAATATAATATCGTTGAGTTAGTATCCCATAACACAAGTTTCGAACTTACTTTGGGGCTAGCTCAATCTGTATGAATTGTCCCTATATATAAAAAAAAAAAAGAATTGAAATGAAGTTACAAGGCGCCGTGTCGGAACTGAAAGAGGCAGTGTACAAACGCTCTTATGTATAATCGTTATGAAAACGCTTTATATGTATATGTATCAACATTTTTCGAGGTTAGTCAATCAATTAAACATGGTGACTGATCAGTATCATTCGCTTTATAGTTCAAACTGCGCAAGCGCCCGTGTTTTGCCGGCTACATTACAAAGCGACATTTGACGACCTCCGTGGCGTAATGGTTACCATGCTGGATCGCCACCCAGGAGGTTCCGGGTTCCAATCCCGGTCCGGTCATGATGAAAATATTTTCCTGTTTGGCCTCGATCTTGTTTATCTATATTAAAATATAGTATCGTTGAATTTGTATCCCATAACACAAGTCTCGAATTTACTTTCTGTCTACTACTCAATCTGTGTGATTTGTCCCTATATATATATTTATTATTTAGATTAACGTGTTTATTGCTGCTTGTACAAAAAATATTACGAATTAATTCAAAACTACATTATAATATTTATTGCTGCATGAAATTTTACGATATCGTTTGAGAATTTCAACTTTTTTTCTTGTTTCGTGTTTCCAAGAGTTTCTTTATTTTGTTTTACCATTGAGTATGTAAGAGAAAAAGTTTTATCTTCGACTGTTCTACTCTTTTCACCAACACTGATGTTACATTTCAGTTTAAATTTTAACGTAAGCTATCAACGCTAAATGTTGATTTGCGCCGTATTGACAGAAAATAAATATCGCAACATAATGTTATGGAAATAGTCTGTCAGAAGCTTCCGCAATACAATTCCGCAGCCGGACTCATTACAAGTATCTACAAAAAAAATGTCTGTCGATCGTGGTTTGGGTATGTTATGCTTAATGAAGTTTTTATATTATGTAAATAAATTCTACACGATTCATACAGCAGCGCCCAAAATTAGCGGTTTATTCTGCTTATGTTATGGGTACCACATAACGGATATATATTATTGTATATATACACTTAGTGGGTGATTTCCGGAATAAAAACTATCCTGTGTTCTGCCTTAGATCTCCATCTGTTCAATGTTCAATCGGTTTTAATGTGAAAAGGTAACAGACAGAGTTACTTTTGCATTTATAATATTAGTTAGGATAATAAATATAAAACACTAACACTCGAGAACAAACATAAATATCATCACATAGATGTTAGCCCCGAGCGGGAATCGAACCAGCACCTTCTGGTGCCAAATATAGCATCACTATTAACGCATATAATATAAGGACATAAGACGAGATTCCAAATTATAATGACTATATAGAAAGAATAAGTAACCTATAATAGGTTACTTATTCAAGTTAGTTATTATACTTTGTCAAGTGGCTAATAATTAGCCACTTGACACTGAACAGTGGCAACTTTCCATTAACTATTTATTATAATGAAACTCATTAACAAAATGTAAAACAATGCTATGTAAGTTCTTAAAGAAAGTGTTGTACGTGTAACGTTGATATTACGGCTAATGGTGAGAGAGCTTGCGAATAACTTGGTTTGTAACTAACCTACGTAATCATGTACACGTGTTTTGTGACATTTCTAATGCCAAAAGCTAAACTAAAGTTAACATTATATCAGAAAGAAAGAAATTGCATTTTTTTTTTACAATCTTAAATTGATGTGTGAAAACTGGTGATAACCGAATTAAAAATATACTTATTTGTGTTTCAATCAATCACTCAACTTGTTATTTTATTTTTCAGATAACTTAAGATCCAAATTTGTTAGTAAGTAATACAGTACAGTCTAAAGAAAGTTCTACAAATTGAGAAAATATCGGTAGTAATAAAGACGATATTAAATGGTTATTGTAATTTAAACTCGGATCGGCTCTGTCTCATGTGAACCTTACTAGTTTTCTTGAGTTACACATTATTTATCAACGTTAAAAGTGTGTCGCTTGTTAAAAATACGCCAAGAAATGATACGATTGCTCTTATGTGTTTTCTAACGATTTTGTAAAGTGAATTTCCCAACTAATAGCTATTTAAAAGGTGCGTGATTTTATCGGTCACAATTTGAATAAATAGTTATTATTTATTCATAAAATGATATTTCATGTAAATAATAGATTTTTTGATAATTTTTATTATAAAAACCTATAATCGATATAAATTGACTATTTAAATTTATTCACCCATGGAACGAGTGTGACTGACATGTATGTAGGTTGGCCGCATCAGTGTGATGTTAGTAGGTTTCTACGAGTTAAATCCTATTCAGACATTTTTCGCTATCATCGGAAAACCCAGTAGATATGCGGTAAAGTCAAAGCTGACCAACTGTCCTTAGTACTTGATACAAAAATACCGCTCATGCGATAGATATCGGTTTTATACATTTAGTATGGCTACAATAACATGTAATGTGTGTTGTAGAGCGAATGAAAAAAATATTGCTGACATAATAAAAAACGCAAAGTAATAATATCTTATTAACCATAAGACGTCCCCGCTTGTTCATTTAGCGACAACAATAAATGTTATCTCAGATCATGAAGTATTTGTAGATACGTATAACAAAAATGCATAAATGTGGCTATTGAATTTTGCACTAATCAGTATGATCTGAGGAATGGTATAAACATTATCATGATTACAGGAACAAAGAGCTTCCTAAAACATCTCGCTGGGAACGCATTGTCCGTCGCAGAAGGCCAAGAGCGGTGCGCACCGTGCACCTTACATAACCATTGTCATAACACTTTGTTCATATCGCGTTTCGACACGATCAACATCGATTCCAAATGGTTTTCGCTAAATCATTTTCTGCCTTTATGTTTACCCATATTAAAATTTTTATGACTAAAACACAATTCAATAGTTTTAATCACGGTAAAGTGAAGTCAGATGATAATTAAACATTTTTTCGTGCGTACAAATATAACTATTAATTGTTATGACTGTCAAAATATTACCATTTTATGTAAGCATTGGGTGTTATGGGCATATAGCTTTAACTATATATTATACTCGAATTATTTTGATAGTTCTCTCATGCCACAAAGAAAGGTCATTCGAATTGTTTAGATTTAGTGAAAAGAAACCGTTTAATAAATTTCAAACGTTGTAATAGTCATAATACTTGCGTACGTGTGAATGAACCTTGACATATTAACATGTGGACAGCTAACATAAAAGATTTGTTTGATCCACATATGGTGTTAGCACTAAAAATATTACTAATAGAACTATATTTATATCTCATTAGTCATATATCTGTGATCTGTTAGTCTTCTACATCTCTCTTTTCGTGTTTGTAAGAATTTACTTACTAACAATACAAAATATAAGTTTAACATAGACGTCAAAAGTTCTTTTATGATCATGTAGGACACTTTCCTCGTAATAAATCTTAATCCGTAAAGGAAGTCTTAAAAGCTTCACACTCTAATTCGATGAGGTAAACAAAAGCGTCAGTGTACGGAGGTGAGCAAGATTTCTCTAAGTGAATCGGTAATGAATTCCCAGCATTGTGAGATGAAAATGAACTTTCGCTGGCTGGTCATACACGCGTGGCCTCATGCAGCCTCCAGCCTCGCACAATGCAGGTACTACATTGCGAGACTTTTTGAATACATTACAACTCATACCAATGTCACGCGTCATTCACTGACTATTTGTTTTGCGTGAGTGGTATGATTTTCATAATATTGTTTCGGCAGAATTTATTACTGCATGGCTATAGTACGAATACTAGTGAAGCAACTGGGATAAATGGAACGTAATGCGAAACTTTGTTACTATAATCGTGGTGCTTAGCTCATTTTGATTGTTACAAATTATAATAACATAATCATTAAGTACCTACTTACATTACATAAATAATAGAGTTAAACTTTGATAACATTTTGATTTGAGATAGTAAACTCCCCTTTCTTAAAATTTTGAACGTATGAAATATTCGTAAAGAATAACATTCTTATAAACGCCACCTAGTCAAGCTGATAAAAGAAACAAAATAAATATAACACTGTTTATAAATAAATAAAAAACAGACCTAGACCATCATGTTCATGCACACAAATTGTCTTACAGGATTCGAGTTACCAAGCCATTGTTAGTTACTCGACCAACGGGTCTGTCATTAATATCGTGCAGGTATAGTCCCACTAACCGCTGCCTAGCTAGTGTACAGTCGCTTACTCGCTATATTTGCCAACTATATGTACCAACTCCGCCCGTGCTAGTGCTGGAATATTGCGCAAACTGAGCTTCCACTCGCCAATCGCAGTCTGGGCCACAAAAAGGGTATTTACTTACATAGATCAACTATTACTACCATTACTGTGCTTAGCGTGTTTTTGCAACTTCGTTTGCGTGTATTTATACACAACAGCCCCATGCATGGTCCATCTACTTTATAGAGCGCCATTGACCATATTTTGACCACATTCTACGGGAATCACGTATCATAAAAAATAATACCCTATGTGTTAATCCAAGGTATCAGCTTACATATCATAAAAATTGGCCCAGCCATTTAAGCATAAAGAAGTAACAAAGATCTCTCACACTCACAAAATAATATACCTTTATAATATTATTGCGATTATGAAATCGAAATTAAATATTAGATACCTGTGCCTCTCGCTCTCCATTTGCATTGCATTCATTACAGTTAAAAAATATAAATCGTTACTGCCTATAACATTTAGCTATGTAATAGTGAAAGACATGTCTAAATGGATCTAGCTGAATTATATTTCATTGTTTCAAATTGTTATAATAATTTTGTTGACCTTCTCTGTTCGTGAAACTTCTTTTGAAGATATTATTTTGATAAGTATTACAATAAACAGTTCAATTAGGTAGGTAGATGTCACGGCAGTTGGTACTTTATAGAGTAGCTTATTTATTTAATACAGAATAATAATATGTGACGAGAGAATGTGCCTGTGCACGACTAGGTACTCTATATACATAAAATAAACGATTTCATCTCATTTCATTTCACAAATATTATGAATTATGAAGGGCTTGCTGATGAAGATGAAGACTTGATGAATTCATGGTGTAATTTTTACTAACGTTTTTATAAAAAGTAAAGAAAGAGGTATGAAATCTTGTCCTTAATCTGTCTGTAACCACTGCAACCACCGATATATATTATGTATGCGAACTATCAACATTTCATCCCAGTTACTCCGCATAGTTATATAAAGAGCCAGGGGTCGGATAGTTTTGCTCTACAATGAAACATTGCGGTTATTATAGTTGCAAGATTCTTCCGCGTGCACTCACAATAGTAAGTGCATTGTGAACCAATTTGAAAGGTGAGTGGTCAAACTGTTGCAAGGATTACGTTTAATTAATAACAAAAAGCAAGCACACAGCACGCAGTATTTTATTTGTATTATTATTCATGATAACAAAAATAAAGCAAAAAAACTTAATGGGAATGACTTCGAGCCATTTGGCACCAAAGTTATTACTAAGACCTTTAGGTCCGCCAAAGGACCAAGTTCGAGTTCGAAGATAGAACCTTAAGTATGATGTCATTCATACAAATTGTGAACTACAGTGGATCTATTCCCGTAATGAAAACAGTTCAAATATAGTTTCAAACTCACTATTTCGCTCAATTTCACATTTCGTATGAGCAAGATGACGCTTGAGAATACTTGAGATCGAAACTAGACTGATAACTTTGTAACGGAAATAGGCCCGCAGATGATAGTGCCCTCTTAGTCTTACCGATCTGTTGTTATTGTGTTTTACACTTATATGTAGTGGCAGTTATTGATGGCAGTATTCTTCGCAATATGTGTAAAGAAGGACAAACCCGAATTATACCTATATTATATCATACTTATACTATATTCCAGATGTTAATAAAAGTGAAAGATGACATGAGTTCTAATCTTCCAAATATTATGTTACCTTGTATTACCTAACTTTGATTTGTGTACGATGGAGCTGAACGATTTGGTTACAGCAACTTTTGACGACTAGTTTATAATTTTTCTCATAATACATATTCATTTTAACGGTGTCTCGCATACATAAATAGTAAATTGCTTGTAAGTTGGAAAAGCTTAAACAAACAACCATTATTAATATGATTTACGACTGATGTTAAAATTAGAAACGGGTAATATTACTTAATTAATAAATGGGATATACGTGGAAAACGTCAACTTGCATCTTGTGTTATGTTATAAAATATTAGCATCACGCCCCTTTCTCCCACTAAAACTGGTGAAAACTGCAACATAAATGAGTCAGTCAATAGATAAATATAGATAGAAAGACAAGAGGCAAAGAGCATTTTTGGTTTATATATATATTATGTAGAGATTGTATAAACGCTGACTACATCAGAAAGGTTTTTTGAAAGTAATTGAAAAATAAAATTGTATAACTTGACATAAAATGTTCTGAAATCGACGCACGTGAAATTATAAAAAGTTCATTTACAAAAATATCAATACCCAGATTTCATTGACACAAGACACAAACAAGTCAATTTTAATAAAGCCGATTAACATAATATAACATACTAGCGGACCGCCCCGGCTTCGCACACTAAGGACCTATTTTAAAAAAAACGAATATAGCCTATGTTACCCGGGGGTTATGTACCTTCTAAACGGTGAAGGAATTTTTGAAATCAATCCTGTACTATCTTAGTTTTTTTTTCTTTTGGCAATCGGACTTCAGACGAATATTCCATTGTGCCACCGTCAAGTTTATTATGTTTGAGTATGTAATTCAAAGCAACGTATTCATGCTATCTCGACTCAGTATACAGTCTCTGAGCCAAAATGTCCCAAAGAAAGATGATAACAAAATTTCTTCAGCGAAGGCGGATTTTGAAGTCAACACGATACACGACACTTTGAGTAGTTCCTGGTCATAAATTCCAATCACAATGCACTTTAACCAATGTTTGCTTCACATTACACTGTCAATTATAATAATCAAACTTTGAAACACACAGAAATTAAAATTTTAACACGAACCCAAGTGGACGCTGTCGTAGTAGACGCCAAAATCCTGTCTTAGTTTATTTCTTTACAAGTAAACAATAATACATCTTACCTCTTTATAATTTTTGTATAGAAAAGTAATAATCTGACAATATTACTGTCAAACTAATACAAGAATTGGCTCCGGCCTTCAAATTTAAATGAACTTGAGAAAATGACTGAAGACTAGGCTGCACGGTCCCAGACCTTTGTGGGGCCATTCAAGTGGCGAATCTTGTTAAAAAAAAAAGAATAAATGCGTAATTGGATTGATCAACGCATTATTGTTCTTTAATAGCTGTTGTCTACCAGAGTATTGAATTTATAATTTAATTAAAATTCATTATAAACAAAAATCGTCATCATTACAAGAAGGACGATAACAGTTTCTCAAAACTCGTCTTTTAGTGCTTCTCGGTTTTTATTAATTAATTTCATATTCCAGTTCCGGTTTTGCCGATATACTTATTTGTACACCTGTTCAAGTTTCGTAATATGTATCTTTGAAACAAGTCTGAGTTACGAATGTGGCTATAACTCATTCCAATGTAAAAATAATAAAATAGTGGACAAACTTCTTATATATTTTTTTGGTAGAATGTATATTACGTCGCTAAGTAAATTTTATTTATTTTTTATATTGTAATGTGATATTTTACATGTTACAATTATATCTATACTAACCGAGGTATGATGGCAGATGCCTCAGTCTAAGATAGATCACCAAATGAATTTAAGTTGAGCACGAAGTTAGAAGACAAAAGCAAAATAAAGAGGTCCACACTATCGTTTTCGCTCTTTTATTTCGAGTCTTCTTTTTCATTTTGTGTGCTTCCCGCAATTAGCGTTATCTGCGGGTAGCGGGTGTCGGTGTTTTCAAGTAACCTAACGGTGACTGACTTACTTCTTGAGTATTTAAAGCCGATATTAAGCTTGCTCTTAGCTTACTCACAGCAGTCACGTCCATTCAGGACATGCCTCACGATGTCTGAAACCACTTTACCAATAAAAAAACGAGTGGTTTGCCTGCTATTCTCTATGGACATTGCAATTTAAGTAGTAAACCCGCGCACTGTTGTTTGTATGTATCCCGCTTTCCCGTGGGAATTTGGAAAAGCCTTATAATTATTTTACAAACAAACCTTCCTCTTGAATCACTCTATCTATAACTGAAAAACAATAGTAATGCATGATATGAAATGACACAAAGAAGCAGCAGCATAGTGGATATTATAGTGTGTAATTTTCTCAATATAAATTTATTGTATTATAAAAAACCTATATTATGATCTAGATCTTTAGATCAGTAGTGTCACACTTCTCCAAATAAATCAGCAAGCCTGTCTCCGCGATTTTATCAATAAAATGCAATGGATTTTAATTTAGTTCTAATTTTTTTTCCCCATAAACGGATATTTTTCATTGCATGTCACAGACATTACCTATGTGTTGCGTGTACAGCGGGCTTATTCTATTAATTAAACTTACGCCACATAAATCACATAATTTACTACTGTATTGTTATACAGTCTTGACATTGTTTGCGTCGTTCATGTAAAAAATATTTTATTACAAAGTATCTAGTATTTTTACTCCACAATATGTACTCATAAAAATACTTGTGAGTAAAACTCGTATGTGTCGCATTCTGTTGCAATAGTTTTCAAATGAAACTTTAAACTATTATTTACAAACATGTCGCAAAATTTTATTACTTTTTTAATGACTTGTAATTTCAAGGCACATGTGAAGTGCAGCGAAGGTGGAATTGAGGGTAAAAAGGTGTTTCATATACAAATATTACTAGAATATGGCCTTTGATTGTCACATGTATGTAATGGAGAGATCATCATAGATAACTCTACAGCAGATTAGTTTTGTCATTCCATATTTTAGTCAAATGATGTTTGTTCTATAAATACGCTAATGAATATTCCTATAAATTAATAAATTATAGATAATGCTATTGCCCGATTAATTAGACATATTTTATTCAAAATTATTCAAATAACTACCCATAATGAAATCACGAAGTACCTACCTATAACGTTATATTGAATTTCTATAATTTTCCTTTATTAATTTTTTATTTTCTAATTTATTTATAAATACTTATAAGCAAACAGAACTGTACTACATATTCGGATGATTAGATTTTTTTTTTTTGGATTTTCTACTTTCAGTATTTATCATCATACTTACGAGAAGATTATTCAAAATATGATTATAGTCTATTCAGTCCAAATACACAAACTGTGGCTTGGCGGTATCTAAGATTCTATTAAGGTTGCACGCTGACAAAAATGTAACAAGGTGGTCTGCAACTCGTTCTAATCTAATCTAGTTTTGGGATCGCCGCACGGGCCACAGAGCAGGGACTGCCGAATATAAACAATCATGAATATGTAAGCGTCGTTAAGCCGTATTTTATTGTCAATCAAGCGTGCGCTGACGGCTCCTCACTGCGGCACAGTTGGTTCTGTCACATCTTGTTCCCAATGCCATTCTAATTACTTCAATAAACCCAGTATAATGTTGCGAAATTGAAATAATTCGATTTAATTAACGGCGTCACGTGTTATCGTAAATTTAAGAATGAACACAATGCATCTAGTTAGAAAATATTACAATGCAACGAACTGTTCTCCCAACATCCGCTAATTGGGATGTTAATTACAGAAACGAGACTTTATACCTTCCGCCCTTGCTCTGAGAAAAAAATGTGAACAATAGAGCAGATAGTATATATTAATGTCTTTACAAGTTAGTGCAGGGTCGCGGTGTTTTACTCGGTCAAGGCGGACTGTTAGCAAAACCCGAATGAATTACAAAAAGACGCATACGCATAATGTTGTTTAAGAAATTCGTAAAAAATTCGCGTCAAAGAAAATTGCTGAAATTGTAGCCGCTCACTGAGACGCCTGCGCCGTGGTGATAGCCTTGTTACGCGCACTTGATAAAATGCCTTTCCAGGTATTTACCATTGCGACACACTCGAGGAGTTCATTGTGAAACCGGGTGTTCACTGAATGTCCAGCGGGCTTTCACCTGCTCCCCCTGCCATGGAACCCCACACTTTTAAACATACTTTCTACTGACAATGTAGCCTATATACCTTCCCTCATCGTATCTGTTTCTGTCAGTCTTACATAGTAGTGTTCGGTAAAATATATATATAAAGAATCAACATCACGAAGAATACACTTTTTGAGAATTCATTTAATTTAAGTACCTACCTACTACTATATTACATTACGTACTTACACTTACTCGAAATGTTCAATCAACCCAACTGCGCCAATCCGCCTGCCACCCCTCCTCAAAATTAAATTGTTTCGTCTATGTCCAGCAGTGACTGGACTTCTTGTGGTTTATGAAACTAATACAGTACAAGTACAATAGTTCACTATTTAGTTCACATACAAAAAAGCCCGAATTAAAGCATCAGGCATAAAATTCTGAAATTGAGATTATCACAGGATAAGCGCACAACTAAAAGCAATTTGCAAATAAAGCATATTCTATCTATCTAATGTTTTTTTTCTATTGGCTCGCTGTTTCTTCGTACCACGTAGTACAACATGCAGTTTGTGTTGTAGTGGGTGATTGTTGGAATAGAAACACACAGCTTTTACATAACATTCATGTATTTCTTTTTAAAACTTCACTTATTATAACAATTTGATCTCCCCATTACTAAACACTTACTTATCAAGATTTATATTCTAAACATGAAAAGACTCTATAAATACATTTTTATCTAAATATACGTTTCCTACTAAAGTGTCATAAAAAGACTGAACTGAAATCTAGACAACTTGTCTTGTCTGTCTAATTTAGAAAAACTCCAATTTTAAATCTTTCTTCATATCAAACATTTTATAACCGGCCAGTCAAATACAATTCCATAAAACCTACAACATCCCCTCTGAATTGTATATCAACAACTTCAAATACAATTAATTATTTATGTACCTCTTCAACATCTCTTCAACACTAATCTTCTTAAAACCCATATTATATGTCCCTACCTACATCATAGCTAAATATATATAATACAAATCCACCCAATTATAAATTATTAATTAACAATCAAATTAAAATAATTAAAATATAACATAACATCATTAAACTAAATTTTGAATATCATTCCAAAATCTTACACCTACTTTAACATAATAATTAGAGTCCACAGTTAACTAATTATCACTGATCACTCACAATAAACTTCCTCAATCTTAAGAACTTAGTTCTATCAAGTCCTTTTGTTAAAATATCTGCAATATTAGAGTTGGTCGGACAATAAAAAATTTCAATTAAATTTTGATCAATCTTTTCTTTAATAAAATGATATTTAACATCTATATGTTTACTTCTCCTACTGAATATACCATTTTTAATCAAAACAATAGCCGACTGATTATCCACATACAATTCTGTTTTTGGAACTTTACCGATCAATTCTTTATATAAACTTTGAACATACAACAAGTCTTTAATACATTCTGCAGCAGAAATATATTCTGCCTCTGTTGACGAAAGAGCAGTGACGGACTGCTTCCGTGAACACCAGTGTACAGGTCCACCACTATACAAAATAACAAAGCCAGTCGTGTATCTGGATCACCTGCGAAATCTGCATCACAATATGCCCTCAGTGTCAAATCATTTCCCTGCAGATAACGAATTCCTGAGTATACAGAACCTTTGAGATACCTAAATAAACTTTTTGTATTCGAGAAATCATTTAAATTTGGACATTCCTGATGTCTACTACAATAACCGACCTGAAAAGCTATATCCAATCGTGTTTTATTAACAAGATATAATAAAGAACCTATTAATTGTCTATATCGATGCACATCACTCTCTTTACCTTTCCCCTCTTGATGTGTGTCGATTAAGATATCCGCTGAGCAGATTTCTTTAATATCATTATAACCATTTTTCTTTAATAATTCATCAATATAAGATTTCTGATATAATTTAATATAATTTTCATCTAATAAAATATCAATTCCAATAAATTTCTCAACTTTATCAAATTTCCTCATTTCAAATTCTTTTTCTAATTGTTTTATAATGACATTTAGTTCATTCTCATTACTACCAATTAAAATACCATCATCAACATAAATTGCTAAATATATTTCCTTTTCTTTATAAACAAACAAACAAGGATCTAACTTTACTGATACAAAACCTAATTTCTTGAGACATTCAGTAAGCTTGATGTTCCACATAAGTGGTGCTTGTTTCAAACCGTATAGACTTTTCTTTAATTTGCACACTTTCTTTTCTTTATTTTCATTATATCCCGACGGTATTTCCATATAAATATCTTCCTTTAAATCTCCATAAAGAAAGGCAGTTTTTACATCAAATTGCTTAACTTTGTACTTTCTTTGTGCAGCAATAGCAAACAATAATCTTACACTTGTTGCATTAACCACTGGACTATACGTTTCTTTATAATCTATATTATACTTTTGAAGAAAGCCTCTTGCAACTAAACGTGCTTTATATCTACCTCCAGGCTTTATCGTAAAAATCCATTTACTGGTAATACATTTCCTATTTTTTGCTTCTGATTTTTCTACAATTTCCCAAGTTTTATTCTTTTCTAAAGAATCTTTTTCCTCTTGGATCGCTTTCTTCCACAGCTCTTTTTCTTTACTTTGCAAAACCTCACTGTAAGTTAAAAATGAACTTTCCAAATCATAATCCTGTAACCTCACAGGTAACCTTCTATTTCTCGTTGGTACAACTCTTCTTATTATTTCTTCCTCTTCCTCACTGACCAACTGTTCCTCCATCTCATCACTAGCATCTTCAAACGAATCATCAATTCCTCCTTCTTCTACTGCATTACCAATTTCTTCTTCCACTACTGCATCACCAATTTCTTCTTCCACTGAATGTCTTCCATCACCATTAAATTCTCCATCTCCATTATTCAACACTTCCTCACCAATACTATCTTCAAAAATTTCATTGTCTTCCACCAACTCCAACTCTTCATTGTTATAAAAACTATTATACTCTCTTTCTTCGCTCCTCTCGAAAGACTCTTCATTTCCCCTCTCAACTCCTCTCTCACCATTTGCTTCATCAACACGAAGTCCACGTTCTACATCGTTGTTTTCACAATTTTCAACAACATGATCACAATAATCTTTAAACAATTCACATAAACCCGATTGCTGTTTACTTAAATCACATTCCTTCAAATAATCAGCAACCATCTTCCCATTATTAAACACTTACTTATCAAGATTTATATTCTAAACATGAAAAGACTCTATAAATACATTTTTATCTAAATATACGTTTCCTACTAAAGTGTCATAAAAAGACTGAACTGAAATCTAGACAACTTGTCTTGTCTGTCTAATTTAGAAAAACTCCAATTTTAAATCTTTCTTCATATCAAACATTTTATAACCGGCCAGTCAAATACAATTCCATAAAATCTACAACAGTTTGTGTTCTGTCCAATTAGATCCTATCGTTGCGCTTACATCTCAATTTATCCGATCATGATCTGAAGCTGAACGTCAATCAATACTAAAACTAAACATAACTCTCTCTTAGTCACAATTGATCATAAAGTATATTCGTAGCATTTTTTTTTATTTATGGACCTTTTTGATTAACTCCTTTCATTATAATGAAAGTTTGTAATTTTATAGGCTTTCGTTTTCAAACGTCATGTAACAATGTAATACAAATTACGTACAGTTTTGTAAGAAGAACAAGTGCTAAGTTACTAACCAGTTCTTATATAGTCAGTACATGTAAGATTTTACATCTGAACAAGTGGTAGGTATGAAAAGATGATTTTATAAAGCTTGTAATAATAGAACTACACGGTTTAAAATATTTTTTTGAATTTTGAATTTGAGTCGTAAGAAATCGAGTGTGAGAATTTCAGAAAGTTATTATTACTTATACAAAAACTGTGTGGAATTGATTGATATATTTACCCACGGTAAACTGTACTCTTGAGTCCGTCCAATAAAGCCATTGTTATAATTGTTTTCATCTAAATCCAATTACGCAAAACTTATATAACACTAAAACAACTCGCACTTGACCTGTTTCATTTATACAAAAGACAAGAAAACGTAATTAAAAATAAAGTAAAAAGGCATAATGAGATTTTCAGACTGATTAGAGTTATGGGGCACATAACTTATTATTGAAGGCAAGGTAATGAATATCCCACACTTATCTGCGCTATTATCTAAAATGTTATTCAATTTATGGCATAATTTTATAATAATGTATTGACCTTGCCGGCATGGTTTTGTTTTTTAGTTGTAAAGTTTGATAATTGGAGCGTGTACCTTTGGCACTTGCCAAAGTTTATTTGTGAGCTATACAAATGACGATGTCCCTTTCGTTACATAACTTAACGATACCTCTAACTCAAAAGGTTTGCCTTTTTGTGTGTTCGTACTTGCACAATTGTATTCTAAGCATTTGTTCGAGATGAAGTCCACGGTGACTTTCTATCGCAAAACTCGTCTGTTTTTAATTTTTTCTCATTATTTTCAAATCTAAGACCACCATAAAAATACATAACAATAAAAATAAGAGCGTTAGTAGCACCCTTTGCATTGCTGATCTTCGTAGGCGGTTCACAGAGTTCAGGGGAGGCCTATGTCCAGCAGTGGACTTCTCGTGGCTGCGATGATGAAAACCACTTTCCGTCACGTGACTCGCTTGCTTGTTTGTCTCATGTTATTACTGAATGATATGAGTGACAACATTCACTATTTTGACACGCGCTTTACTGGACTGGAATTGAAAACCGGGTGTGCCTATATTACTAATTTATTAGATTTTATAGGTCATTACTTTTTATTGAATTATAAGTTTTTATGAGTAAGAGTTAATTATTTTCCTACTCGAAAGAGTTAAGGAACTGGTTTTAAAAAGTGGTTTTTGTTAAATAGGCCGTTGAACTTTTTGTTCCACAGTTATTGCATAATTTTGGCTTTACACTGCAACACCGTCACTTGAAATGTAACAGCAATTTCGTACATCGATAACATACGGTATAAAAAATCTTCAATTGCTTGTTTTTTTAATTAAGCACAAAGAGACCAATCTAAAACATGACCAGCCGCTGACTTTGCTTTAATCAAATTAAATTTTGATTGTAATTATTTTTTTAAAAAAAACTCATCGAACAAATATTAAGTACATGATATCCTAGTGTTGAAACTAAATTTTTTTCATAAGATGAAAAAGCGTTCATTTGTTTTTCGAAATTGATTTTTTTATTATTTTGGTCACTCTAATGTGTTACAATAAACCGCAACACTAATAACTTGTGGCATGCTTGTGGCAATTTATGATTGAAAGGTGATTTATCTTGCCTCTATAATTTCCGCCTATGTTACCCTTGAAAACTGTATAATTGTACCAAATTGTGCCAAAAAATAGGTGACTGGTGTACCTACATGCAAATACCACGCAGCTGATGGCACCGGCTACGAAACGCTATATAATATGTATAATTATATTTTATTATGTAGGAAGATATATTACAACGTTAACGTTAAATTACTTCCTTAAATCACGAAAAAGTATTTAGTTTTTGTTTCCTTCTTATTATTATAAACCCGCGTCTTCGTTCGTCCATATTCAACTTGCCAATATTTCATTACAAAACTTTACCTTAAAATAGCTGAGGCATTAGAAAATATAACTACAAAGACAACTGTGTGAAGACCTACTTTTATTTATATTGACAAATCTTTTCCGTCAAAACTCTACCCTTATTAAAAGTTTATTTACATTATATTATTATAAACGTAAAAAGTAATTTTCGATACCTCCATAAACTTTAGATTACATGCAGAAAAGCAATCAAATGTTTATGGCGATAATACACAGAAAATCTTAATAAGATTTTTGTGGAAGCATATTAAGTATGAGATAACCGCTGTTGCTGAACCACGAATGTGGAACAGTGATTACCTGTAATGCACTTGCAGTCGACGAACAAATGGACAAAAATGCAGGTCGCCGTGAAAGTGTGACATACTGAATATTTGATCGTACATTATAAGTCGTTCACGACCTCCGTAGCGTAATGGTTACCATACCGGACCGCCACCCAGGAGGTCCCGGGTATGAATCCCAGTCGGGTCATGATGAAAAACTAACCTTTTCTGATTGGCCTGGGTCTTGGATGTTTATCTATATAAGTGTTTGTTATAAAATATAGTATCGTTGAGTTAGTATCCCATAATACAAGCCTCAAACTTACTTTGGGGTTAGCTCAATCTGTGTGATTTGTCCTTATATATTTATTTATTTTAAGTCCATCGTTTCATATTTCCGTGGATAATGAGGTCTAACGGATTATTGTATTGTAAAATGCCTTTGTCTTGCGGTTTTGATAATACCGATAATTTTATTATACAACTTAGTTCACCAGATAAATGCAATTCGCTGCAATTTCGGAATCTGTTGCACTCGCCGCGACTTCTTATTAGTGTCATTGGAGATGTTATTATCCTAAAATATTCTTGTTTCATGATGTTAATAATAAATTTAATGTCTTTTTTATAATGCAATACATGCTATAATTGACTGACGTTTATATATTATAATTTTATGAGTGAAAGTGTTATTATGTGTAAACAATAGGACAAGAAGCCGGTCTTAGTTGAATAAAAACATAAAAAATACCGCTCAAGTGCGAGTTGGACTCACGCACCGAGTGTTCCGTACATAAGTAACATACTAACTTGGAGTTAGTTTACCAACTTAAAATAAATGGGATCCCAAAAAAGAGTTTTTCCATAATGTGACAACGAAACTGTTTTCGGACTTTCTCCTTTACTAACCTTGATTCTTGCCAAGTTTTACTATCTTAGGTCAATGGGAAGTTTAAGATTTTAGTCTCTTACGTCAAAACTTGATATAAATTTCAGCGGAATCGCTCCTCCACGCGTTGCTTGCTGAGAAAAAAGTTTGACAGAATGACAGACAGACTGACAACAAATTGATAAGGATTCCGTATTATCTTTTTGAGGTACGGAACCCTAAAAACTAATTCGTAACTTGTAATATTTAATAGCTGGATAAACTGAATCATAAATCACATAAACTTGAGAAATTCACAATAATGCCCTAAACATTATACAAGTTTCATCCGTCGAAGGCTGTGTGAGGTAACCACTAATTAGCATTGATTAAACCGATATATCACACGCTAATCGATTCACGAATGCAACGTCAAGTCGTTTTCTTTAATATGAATATTAATTGGATGAAATTGTCCTTATTTGGTTAAAAAATAAAATGTATGGCATGGACGAGAATGTTAATGTACCTACCTACTCTAATCTCACATTAGGATCTCGTAAACCTAATTTAGTCTTGTCAAAAATATTGGTATGAGTTCAAATGTTGTAATTAGTAATGTTATAATTATAACATATTAATGGAGATTTGTAAATGAGTTTAAAAATGTAGTGGTTTAACTCACTCACTCGACAACAAAGGCCAGTTACAAATGCACCGATATGATACACTCTTTTATTGTAGTCGTATTCACAACATGGACATCTTAATAATTATACTTTTATTCATAAAGACAAGTGGATTGGGGTAATATTTATTTATTTATTTGGAACACCAACAATTGTTACATCAATACATTACTAATACTTATTTATGCACAATTAATTATAGGTGAACACATGCTTTAAGTTATATAGTAATACAATAAACTTGAAAATGCCAATGAACATTATCAAAAACATAATATATATAATTATAACATACAATTTTGTAAATAAGATGTAGGTAAAGATGACAAATATAGAAAATTTAACGAATAGTATACAAATGTTTGTATTTGACTTTATAAATTTTACTAAATGTATCAAAATTAATATCGATATCGATGTGATCACTATATTTATTCAGAATTTTGCACCGACGCGATTTAAAAACACTGTTATATGTATAAGGTAAGGGCTTTTAATTATATATTGAAAAGTTTACTAATTTTGAATTACATCAATAAACATAAACAAATTGAAAAAAAATTATGTCTCAGTACTGTAATATTTTGTGTAACTTTGCAACAATACTGCTCTCATTGCCTCTGATACATATTATTTTCAAATAATCCCCCTATACGGGTCTAATGCAAGTCATCTAGTTACAATTTTCAGTATAGTCGACACACCTGACGGATCTAAATTTACAATATAGTAAACGTTTAAGCTACATCGAAACACACGACTTAAACTAAACATAAGTGTGTTTAACGTTATATTATGTAAATTACTCAGTAAATCGTTATGAAACTGATACACTTAATAGTTATTGACATTATTTGCTGGCCGCTCCTCATCGACGATATAATTCTTGCTTGCCGCTCCGTTTGCACCTAAGCGTGTATCATAAAATATCCACGCGTAACATTCATTACTACCAATTTAACAAAGACAGGCTGTACAGACGCGATTGTTACGTTAGGGTTGCTACTAATAAATAATAATTTGGTATTTTGTTTATTGTTCTTTTTTTAGCAGCCTTTTGTGTCCCACTGCAAGGCAAAGCCGTCCCTCCAACTTTTCCAATTTTCTCTTAATTAGGCCTTTTCCGGCCAATTATCCAAATAAGCATCGAGCTCATCTCGCCATGGCGTTTTTGGTCTTCCGCGACGACACGTTTGACGGATTGGGGCGTCCGGTGTGTGTTGTTTTGTTATAATTCTTACTATTTGCATTTATTCTACTATACTATAATTTATTCTACTATATTATAGTTATTCATAATTAACGCGATTAGTGCCACCGACTCTCCTGGTGAGTCGACATGTATAATACAGCACCAGCAGCGGCTCGCCTGGCGTGTCGAAAGTCAACTGTGAAATTGTGTTTTGGCACTGAGGGAATATAATGAAAATCGTGATGGCATTGAATATTATTCACCTCGAGAGTGACAGTGACAAACATAAATTAAAGTGAGTTGCACAAACACATTTTAAAGTAGATCACACTGTCAAACTAAGAACGAGAATTACTACGGAACCCTTAAAAGGAGCTTTAGACTTACTGTAGAATTAAGTTTAAAATTATTTAGTGCAAGAAACTGCAAGACAGTGATTTTCTTTAATAAAATTGGTTTTTGTTTGATTCTCAGTAGGACCCTATTCGTAATGGTGGCTCATTTGTTCAGTACACAGTCGCTGCCGATTAGATAGTGATCGATTTTATCTAACCGAAGTGGGCCGGCATTGCACAATGTTTATTTCGTACCCTGTCTTTTATATCCCGTACCACAAGTGTTATAGATAGGTGTATAAATTAGAGTAGCGAAATGCGTAAAACTTCTTCGTGAGACTACATCCCTGTCTGACGTGGGCGTTTTTAAAAATTCTTATGGATATTTCCCTTCCCATCTACACGGAACCAACAACAGACTTGTGCGACTTGTGAAGCGGCTGAAAAATCTAAAGCGTGTAAATACAGGGCTCCGAATATGATTTTGTCCCATTCGGTGTCGTGACCTAAAGGGACTCCTTTTAATAATATATTTTAGTTATTATATTATATTTTTTAAGGTTTTTAGTTTTAGGTTCAATAAAATTTATGTTTATAATTTAATGTTTAGTTTGGTTTTAATGTTGTTCTATTCATTACCATGTTAATTATAGATTTCTTGTCTGACATACTGGTTGCTTCTTTTTTCATGTTCTTTATGGGCAACGCATCCAGGATTCATGTGGTCAGAATGTCCATGGGCAGCGGGCATTGCTTACCATCGGGTGACCCACTTGCTCGTTTATCCACCTTGCTCATAAAAAAACAACGAAAAAAACTACAACGATGATCAGAATTGATATGGTCTATTTTTCTCTTCCTCTTTCTATTTTATATTAAACATATGGTTGAAGGGAAACTATGTTATATTTCCAAGGGTATGGGCTGGGCATTAGTCACTCAGCCAGGACTTATCTCTTTATGGAACCTGGAAACCAAGAAATAATGCTGTGCAGTCTTTTTGGATATAACTCAAACTGATAATACAGGTCTCTTTTACAAAAATAAAATATATCTTCGTCACTTCTTCGTTTTGAAGTCAATGTAAACAACGTCTCGTCAGAAGTGTTTAAACTTTTAATTGTGCACAATATAAAAATGTAACTGGAACAACGTGTTTACTTGATTCAAATAAAATTTTAAACATAAGTAATTTATGAATAATGTATGATGTTTTTTCATCGCTATAATTACGTTGCAAGTTGTAATATTAACAAAGTAGGTATATGTAGTAAAAAAATTAATTAGCATTATTTCTAAAGCACACAAATAATTTTGGTCTATTTTTTACAGATGGATTTATATCTTTCTATGGCAATGTGTTTCTAAATATTATTCTATTCGTTAATCTAAAATAATTATAATTCTATTCATTTTCCCGGATTACATCATCGGACGTCCACTCTACTTAAATGTACCGATATAAAAATAATAATACTAGATGCGAATTCGTTTAAAATTTGCATACACGAAATAACGCTAAAAGTCAGTATCTTGGCACGCGGACTTTCGCATGCCGTTCTTCCTGATACTAATCTGTGGTTATTTACGGGTGGTACTACATAATATGCCAAGCCCGCGTACTGCTCAAACCATATAAAGTATATAAGCTAGCTCTACACTCGCACAAAGTTGATCGAAAACGGTGGACTCTACGCCCTACTTCGTCTTCAGCCTTTCTTCTATTTTCATGTCTTACTTCACTGCGCTCCCTGAGACTACGTTTTATGGCAATATCTCATAAAGTAACTTTTTGATAATATATTTAGATATTCCGTGCTTCGGAGTCCCGGCTGTTGTCGATGGATGACAGTCATTAAGCCAAGTTGGTGGCCTTCAGGCGGCTTAAAAACACTGGCCTCTGCCAATCCGCATTGTAGCAGCGTGGCAGAGTACGCTCTAATCTGCTTCGATTGAAGGGAGATCCGTATCCCTGCAGTGGGATGATTATGGGTTGATAAATATGATGATATTTAGATTATTATATTTTAAACTGTGTCAACAAAAGTTACGTAAAAGCATATAGGATGCAACAATTGCTGACGATGTTTCCATCTACCTTGTCAACCATGAAAATTAAGAATTATGTTTCAACGAGTTACCAATGACAGAAAACCATACTTGGAGTCGAGTCAAAACATAGTATATACTACTATATACCCATAATATATACCGGTTAACGACATTGTGCAAGAAACAAGTGAACCACTGATCTGATTAGTGTTAACCAGCGATTGACTGCACCCAATCATTGTACGTATAGGTACATATGTGACGTAACATATTACGTCATACCTTAGCTAGATATGTCGACTGTTTGCACTCATACGTGGCACCTAAACGTATTACCGTTTCCATAGGATTATCACATATTTATTTTGAGATTATCTATCTTTATCTAACCGCCGCAGTTTTGTCCACGTAAGTTATATCAACCAGTTCCCTCGACCCCGCCAACTAATTCGGAGAAGGTGGCAAACAGTCAGGTTTTCAGTTGGTATGCCCCTCATTGGCTAGAGAGCAGAGCCCGACAGACCCTCGTCGCTACCCCAAGCGGCGGGACATGCAGTGATGCATTTTATTGACTATAAACAAGAAGAAGAAATATAGTTTTAAGAGAGGTAGGGCACAGCGGATAATCCGCTCAAATCGGAGCAGCCCGCTGTGGACGGACATCCACCTTACAGAAGATCGTAGCCAAATAGCATTGGTCTCGGCCATGTCGTGTTCCTACGGTGAGTAAGAGCTCCACTTGGGGGAGTTGGGAGGCTTGGCAATGTGTGAGTGATTGCGGTATTGCAAGCGTCTATAAGCTACGGTGATGCTTACCATCAGGCGGGTCGTATGCTTGTTTCTACTAATATTGTAAAGCTAAATGAAGAATTCGTTTGGTTAAACGCGCTAATCCCAGGAACTACCTACTGGTTACCGATTTTTTGTACTGGATAGCCCATTTATCGAAGGTTCTATCTACAGCAACATGCAGACTTCAGAGCATGAGATAGTCTTAACATTATCGATAAAGACAAACAATTTCATGTTTAGTTTTTATATTAAGCTACATTAGAATTTTTTTTGCAATACAAAATCATAATGCAAAAAACTCATTTATAAAATTAATTTAGATTTATTTTACATGCATATAGTAATTAAAGCTACAGTGATTAATTTAAAAAAACTTAAACTAACATTAGAAATTTAACTATTCTATATTTAAATTAAATATTACCATAATTAAAACTTTTTATTAATTTTCATTGTTACAGGTATGTACGCGAAATTATAAGAAAATCAACCGAGCCATGTCTTCATGAAACATGTTCTAATATCCAAACCCCAACACAGTAAAGGTAAAATGTGTAAAATTACGATATTGGTAAAAACTAATTCTTCATTAATATCTTTACATAGTTATGTTATTCATCATCATAACACAGTAATGATTTTTTTAAATCGTCAGTAACGAGAGTAACGCCATTACATTCCACAATATTCTTTAAACAAATACGAGTACCAAACTTAATATGAAAATCTATTAACGTTCATTATGTCTACGAGGAGGTGACAAATCTTGAGCATACTAATGAAATGAATGACGCAAGTATTAAAATAAGGTTGTACTTAGCTTTCTAATGCTCTCGTACTCATGATTGTCTAGATTTAGCAACTAGAAAGGGTACGTGTACCTACTTAATAATATTAACATGGTTTAAAACTAATTGGCGGCGGGAATGGGATGCGGACGCATGAACTCATTAAACTATGGTCTTCTATGAACGCTCTACGTAACTTCCGACTTAACAGCTTAGTAGGTATGCAAACACAGTGGGAGCGGCGCGGACGTCGGAATCCGCAAGCGAGTACGCTGGCTGAGACGTCCGGGAAGTATTGTATTCACGAGTAGAAAATAGCGTTTACCGCCCTTCCCGAATCCGCTCCCGCTCCGCACTGCTCAGATTACATTTGCTATTACGGGCATCGCAGAGGACAGACTATAAAAAACGCACTTTTTGGTCTAACATTGTAATAATTTTAAATAATTTTAATTCTCAAAGTTCCTATAGATAATGATAATATGTCTGAAAAATCCGAAGAAATTACTTTAAAAGTTAGAAAAAAAATAAAGATCATATAATTTTGTTGATGAATGTATTACATACGACGACCTCCGTGGCGTAATGGTTAACATGCCAGACCGCCACCCAAGAGGTCCCGGGTTCGAATCCTTTGGGGCCAGCTCAATCTGTGTGAATTATCCCTATAAAAAAATAAATGTGATCAAATCAGAAACATAAATATAATTTACTATAAATATATTTAATTAATATAAAAAAATATATAATGTTTTTTATCAAGTCTAGTTCCGATACAGGCACAGCGGAGCGGATAAATGCTCTAAAAATGTAGTATTTTAAGTAAATATCATAATACAAAAAGCCATTAGGACACTGGTTAAGCATTTTAATAAATGCACATAACATCATCCGTATTGTTTCTCTATTTTTTTATATATTATCTTTATCATTTTCTGTTACATCGTGCCTTGCTAACCCTGTCTATTCCATACAATTTGTTGCCTAAGGTTGCCTTGAAAAGATTGCTTTCAGCAAAAAGGTCGCCTGATTGCCAATGCACTAGACTAGTCTGTTAGTCCGTATCTAATGTCTTATTTCTCTATCTTACGCCTGAAGATGCCTCGTGTAAAGACTAAATTGTAAACACACAAAAAAAACAATCCTTTTTATTTCTCACCAATCTTGACAATACAGAGTGTAAAAAGCATCAAAAACCAGCCTTAAAGCATTGCAAACTACCCAAAAGTAAATAAGTATAAATCATGTTCATAATCAATCCTTGCACTAATTTACATAAAATATTAATAGGCAATACCAGTATAACTTTTACAAAAAAAAACTCATCCAAAAAATGTCCTTACGTAATGCTAACAAACTAATTGCACGTAAACATAGAACAAATTTTGGTAAATCGAATATTTATGTTAATATGATGGAGTGTTATTATATAATAAACTTAGTCGAGCCTTCAGTTTAAAATCCTCCTGCAATTCAGATTATACAGGGTGTTTGGCGGAATGTGCCAACAGGAATACATTTTGGATAGCACAACTAAGCACAACTTAGTTGTGCGAACAGGGGCCCAATTCTACTAAACAAATGCACTAATGGACTCTCAATGGTGTCTCAATAGAATGCCGATATAACATAATGTTTAACTTATTGTTTAAGTCCATAACAAATGTCAAAAACTATTCCACTGATGCACTATCGACATTCTATTGAGACACGATTGAGACACCATTGAGAGTCCATTGGTGCATTTGTTTAGTAGAATCGGGCCCCTGGTTTTTTTTCCGAATTGTTCCTGTTAGACCAAATAGTTGTGCATAATAGTTGGACCAACAAGAAATGGTGCTCTCAGATAGCATAAAAAACAATGCCTGATGTTTATTTGGAGCTTTTGTGCCAAGAATAGTCGAATGGATATAACACCTTCACATAACGTAATAACTCAATACCGTTCGTCAAAAAGAAGTACAAACTCACAGGAAACCTTTTTATCAGAGTGATAAAGCAATAAACTCGAATACGTAAATACACGTTCCAAATCGGTACGCGTGTGATTTTTCGCAGCAACAAACGGTTATACCTACCTATGAAGTGAGTTGCATCACTGAATCGATTAGTCATTACCTGCACTCGGAGAGTATAAACAATATAATATATTTTATCAGAGCATTAACTACATACACTTTCTATAAAGAAATATTTCATTGATTGATTTCAACACTGAAGACTGAAGGTAGATCATCTTTGACTCAATCTTCCCTCTTATAAATAAGTAATAATAAGCAAAGTTATCTTTTAGTTTAAAAGAGGGTTTATTAATTCGAGCTCTTTTCTTCCACTTCCATCATTTATTTGCATCCTTTACACACATTTTAAAAATAAAGATACCTATTATAGATATCGTTTGTGTAGCTTTTATGGAAGCGCGAATTTTAATGGTCGCCTTTCATTGACACGAGCGACGACACGACCGTATATTATTTCACTGCAGCAAACCAGTCTATCAGGCTCGATTCCAGTTTTCCATGTTTTCATTTTCTGGTGCGTCACGTCACGCCTCAGTGCTGAGTTCGATGACTCCTACCGAAATATCATAGCAGGTATATTATGATTTTTATGTTATATAATACCCGCAGTGAGTTCAATTCATAAAATATTGTTACAATATTAAAAATAATTACGGTTTCAGCTAAATAACGTGTGGCAGGGCTGATATAGGTAAATACTTTTTAGAGATACTATAGAAAACAAAGGGGCAATTCTCGTAACAAAAATAATTTCAAAAAAGAGAGATTGGTGCACAGCGGCTCATTCGCTTAAATCAGAGCAGGCCGTCTGGGGAAGGACCTCCACCTTACAGAAGATCGTAGCCAAATAGCATTGGTCTCGGCCATGTTGTGTTCCTATGGTGACTAATCTCCAGAGCTCCACTTGGGGGGTTGGGAGAGTAGGCAACGCGTGAGTGATAGTCCCGGTATTGTAAGCGTCTATGCGGTGATGCTTACCATCAGGCCGTATGCTTCATGCCGTAACTCAACTTAATCAGTCTCGTCTCAAACTCACGCGCTATTCCGCTCAATTCCTATTATGTATGAGTGAGTTAGCGCTTGAGATTGACAAGGGATTTTAACTATTTTTGTTACGAAAATAGACTCTCAGGTGTTGCTGCTGCATCTATTGCATCCGAAGACATTTTTCTGTGATGACAATTGGTGCTGTCGACACGATTTCACAAATAAAGACGTTGAGGACATGGTGTTTCCTCTACAAGAGGCATATGAAAGTAATGAAATCTGATATTGAATACATAATAATTCATACAGAATAAATTAAAAAAATATTGGAGTTTAGAGACACATATGAAAGTAGAATCATTGAAACAATCAAAATCTTTTTTTTTTATCTGCTTGCTTTCTTGATCGTACCAAAGCATGTTATTATTCTAAACAATTTTTATTAAACAATTTAAAATCAAAAATACATTGTAGTCGTATACATATCATACTAATATTATAAATGAGAAAGTGAGTTTGTTTGTTTGTTATTCCTTCACGGCTTGACTAAGCAGCGGATCATTATGAAAATTTGCACACATATTATCAGGGGTACAGATCCCAACATAGGCTAATTTTTATCTGAGCGAAGCCGCGGGTAACAGCTAGTATTATATACTTACGTAGACTTACATTATTTTACATAATATTTTGTACTGTACAGTACATACAATGCAAAAATGGTTAGTTATCTCATTTGTACACTGTACAACAGAAAAAGAAATTTTCGCCTGTGAAAAAAACAGTGAGACTTCTTCGGTTTTGTTTTCATGTATATGGTAAACGGAACCACTCTAGGCCTTTCACCATTGCTATGGAGCATATTCCATTTTTACAATGTAATGTAAATACATGCAAATTAGTCAAAAGTTATGACGATGTTCGTCACATAAATTCTGTAATCAGAATGTTGTGTTTGCCTGTTTATTATTTTTATACTAAACTTATCACAATATAGTTTATTTTTTGTTACATAATCGGTGTAAAAATGTTAGTAAACCTTATTTAAACTATTATTATAAAGAGGAAAGATTTGTATAGAATAAACTTAAAGTATTGGACCGATTTCAAAAATTCTTTCACCGTTGCGAAACTACATTGTCAGCATGACATAGGCTATATATTTTTTAATAAATATTATTAATAAATTTTTGTAAATAAATAAAATGTGAATTTAAAAAAAAACGAAGAAACAGCGCCCGCTGGTTAAAAATAAAAACAATAGTTTTTAATTTTGTATGAAGACCTTGACATGATTGATATGGTAAAATTATCAATGACCAACAACAATTAATGTTTACTTCCGAAACACGAAGCATGTGTTAACATTAACAGTATATGTATAAGTATGTGCCTCGTAATTTGACAGTACTATCTGTGCAATGGACATAGTATGATAAAATATAGTTTTAAACCTTACGTATTAATGTTATAAGGTATTTTTTTATATATGAAGTGCTATGTAAGAGTCGAAGACCTTGCACGGCCGCGTTTGAGGTACGACCCATAAGCGGCCCTCAGTGACCTCCTAGCCGCGCGAGTTCTCCTCAGGCTCCACCCAGCACTTACGCTCATATAATAAAAGTAATGCTGTAACGACCACAGATAGTACTCATGAACTGCCATAGTTAGTAGTATAGTTAAAGTGCGTGATATAGGGTATTTTATGTTTTGACGACCTCTGTGGCGTAATAATTGACGACCTCCGTGGCGTAATGGTTACCACGCCGGACCGCCACCCAGGAGGTCCCGGGTTCCATTCCCGGTTTTGTCATGATGACAAACGAACTTTTTCTGATTGGCCTCGGATCTTGGATGTTTATTTATATATGTATTTGTTACAAAATATAGTATCGTTGTTTCGAACTTACTTTGGGGCTAGCTCAATCTGTGTGATTTGTCCCTATTTATTTATTATTTTATTTATGTTAGAGCCTATTAACGTGTAATCTGAGGGTCTATTCTCGTATCAATAGTTAAAATCTCGTGTCAATATCAATCACGGTCCCACTCGTACAAAATAGGAATAACGTAAAGATTTTTATACATTGCAGAATTTGTTCTTACAAATTGCATTCTTGCAGCGTGCAGCCATTTCATAAAGCTGGATCAAACCCGCGCCAGATTGGGTCAAGCTGTCAAGTTGATTAATACCGAAAGGTTTTAATATAATGTTATACGCGTCGCAAAACAAACCCGTGAACAGGGCATTTGTGTTACGTATTAGTTCAATGAACGTGATGTGTAGTTATGTAAATATCTGGCATGATTTCCCAACCTCAAGGTTATGTAGTCATTTTAGGTCGAAGTTTCAATAACTTTGAAAAATCCGAATGTAGAGCAACCATTGACTATAAATTTATGAGAGCATTTATTTGTAATCTTTAAGTGTTTTACAATTTACGATTTGTTATAAAATTCTCGATCTTGAATTTGATTAGTATTTATTTTTTTGATTTCATCATTTTTCATTTTAAAAAGTTTAAAATAAATCAATATTCTTGTACAGTCAAGAGCAGGTCGACCTTTACATATCGGACTTTGTACTTGTTCTATGTCATAAGAGCCAAAATTGTACTACAAGTGTAAAGCTCAACGTGCTCCAAACTGTACGAATCACACAACGCCATCTAGTCCCAAACTAAGCAACTAAGCTTGTACTATGGGTACGAGATTGCTGATAAATATACGTAAATACTTTTTTTTTGGAAATAAACACTTATTATACATAGAAAACACCCAGTACAAGGCAAACAGACATGTTCATGCACACAAATGTTTGCCTTGCGTAGGATTCGAACCCACAGCCCTTGAGATGGAGTGACCATTGCTCACTCGGGTAATTCAGCGTCGACCACCGGGTCTGTCATAAATATTATTAAGAAGATTTTTTTATAACTTAATCAATTGAAATAAACTACTTAGATTATTGCATGTTGTACATAGCATCGAGTATGTATCTCTCATAACATAATAAATACCTACTGTTATGTTACATAGTTTGAAATATTTTTTATTTGTTTGAACGGGAGATATTGCACACAATGCGCGGAAATTATCAAGTTGAATATTCCCATGGTATTGCAACAGTATCAGTAATTAGTGCCGCATGTGTTCAATGATGATCACTGCATTTCTTCCTACAATTTGTTAATGATACGAAGAGACAACATATAAATATCTATAGGGACAAATCACACAGTTTGAGCTAGCCCCAAACTAAGTTAGAAACTTGTGATATAGGATACTAACTTAACGGTACTATATATAACAAATACATATATAGATAGACATCCAAGACCCGAGGCCAATCAGAAAAAACCGGGCAAGTACGTGTCGGGCCACGCACAATGTAGGGTTCCGTATTTGCTGCGCTTTGCTTGCCTTCAGTTGAGTCCAATATCAAATTCCATCACATTTGTAAGTTTTCATCAAAGAAATTTTGTTTTATAAGTTCGTCGGCTATTACTCGGTAACTATGTAGTTGAGCCCACTTAACCGTTATAGTCTTCATTGAAGGTTCAGCATATGGACTACTACCATGATTTTTTTCAAATTTCTAGATTTTCGGAGGTAGAGGGGGGGGGGCACCGTGCAAAACGAAAATTGACACGATAAATGTAAATAATTCCGAAACGGATCATTGTATCGAATAATGATCTTCCCACACCCTCAATGTTTTGAACAGACCTATTTAACGATAACCCAAAACATGGGGTGGGCGCGAAAAAAAAATTTATTTCCAATTTACATGTAGGGGAGGCACCCCAAAAAATTAACTTAAATATAATATTTGTACTGTGTTTTTCTACACGCTGTTAGAAAAGAAGTTATCATTTTAATGGTCGTTTGCGTGCTACGTGCCTACTTAATAAGGACGGTTGCCGGAAGTTTTGAAGAAGTAAAGACCTCTGTTGTACCCATGATACTTGCGCTCCAGGAAGGCAAGGTGCCACGGGGTTTAGTGGGTACGAGACTTACAATAAGCCCTCGTCCCTGATGGAAGGTATCGTGCAGGCATTCCCCACTTAAAAAAAGTTACTTTCAAAATATAGTCATCTTGCATCACCTACATCTAGGTAACGTTTTGTAGAAATGACGTCTATGTAGTGTTAATGTTAAAAGAACAACAAAAGATTGACGTTATAAGTTTACAATTACGTTGTGTGGGAAGTATGATGAGCGTGTAACCTTATGTAATTATTGCAAAACTCTTCATTTTTCTATGTCTTTTTGTGCCTCGAGGACCATTTATTGAATTTGTGTCTTAGCACAATATAATTATTTCCAAATACACAACCTTTATGAACATCACAAGGTTTTCTCATGTCGCAAAACAAGTTTAGTTCAATAAACGGGTAATAAATATGTTAATGTCGCCCAAATCAAACACATTGCATCATTAAGGGCTTCTTGCAGTGTGTTGCCTTTCTTTGCTTTCAAAATCATAATTTTGTTTGTCAAATATATTTCTTTATTAGGTGTCATTGTCAATTCAAAATGGTCCATATCGTCGTCATTATACGGGTATCTAATATAACTTAATAATTAATTGAACTAATTATAAGTATAAAATTTTATGACAGCCTAGAAGCGTTAAAAAAATGTGCTATTTGACGACCTCCGTGGCGTAATGGTTATCACGCCGGCCGCCACCCAGGAGGACCGCCGGTTCGAATCCCGTTTGGGTCATGATGAAAAAAACCGGCCAAGTGCGAGTTGAACTCGCGCACCGAGGGCTCCATACAAACCTGTAGGTATATAAGTAAGGAAAGAGTTAGTTAGTTTATTTTTATTTATTATAATAATATTATGTAACCAAAAATTTATGCTTTTCGCAATTTTTCCGTTACCTGTACTATAAGATGTTGCTTTGTACCAAATATCAAGATTCTGAGTTTACGGGAAGTACCTAAGTGGGCTGTAGGTTTTGATCCCCTTGCAAGTGTCGAAAATGCTGCATAAACGGCTGTATCTTTTGATTGTGTTGGCTTAGAAGTTTGATTTTTTCCCAGCTCCTACGGACAGTAGACCTGAGTATTTGATATGAATTTCAGCTTGATACCTCCATGCGTTCCAGTGAAAAAGGACAAATAGATGACCGACAGACGGACAACAAAGTCATCTTATAAGGGTTCCGTTTTTTTCCTATTGAGGTACGAAATCCTTAAAACAAAGTTTTTATATTTGTTATAAAATATAGTATCGTTGAAGTTAGTATCCCATACATAACACAAGTTTCGAACTTAGTTTGGGCTAACGCAATCTGTGTGATTTGTCCCTATATAATATTTTTTTTTTTTTTTAAAGAGAGAAGGAACGAAAATCATTGTAAGAAAGCATGCAAATTAAAATGAAAAATTTGACGCATACATCGTTCAATTCCGAGTGAATGAACTCAAAACTTTAATATAAGGGTGCGAAATTACTTGTCAAGTAAGTACATATAAATTGGATAATCTGTGGCAAGGAGAAGTGGAGGATGCGGCGAATTTACAGATGGCTTCAATGTAAAGTGAGCCATTTATTTTGATTGTCAGTTTATGTGTAAGTGTATCGTGCTTTACTAAAAAACATTCTAATTAAGACGTGACACAGAATGCGACGCACGACAAAGATGTTATCTGTCCACGAGTTACGTTATATGAAGTTGTGATTATTCACGTTTTAGGGTTGTCACCTGTTTTACAAACTTTTTTAAGGTCATTCTGGCAATGGGGTTAACAGATATGTTGTACAAATATATTTCATATTATGATTTTATTTCTTAGTACAAACCTGCCGTCTATACATATTGCCGGTCGAAAAAAAAACTTCGAAATCTATACTAATATTATAAAGAAGTAAAGTTTGTGTGTTTGTATATTTGTTAAATTGTAAGGGGTAATCTCGGGATCTACTGAACCGATTTTAAAAATTCTTTCACCAATAGAAAGCCACATTATTGCTGAGTGTCATAGGTTATATAAAAAACCGAAAAATAAAAAGGCTTTTACGTGGTAGTCGGTTTTGCAAAGTAAATCTGAGAAAAAACGGTCGAATGAAAGCGTTTCTTACGAACGCCTGTACTAAAAAAGGATTATTAACATTATGCCCAACGCAGTGGGCACGGGTCAGCTAGTAATTTATAATAAGCTAAAAACGAAGGCAATATATAAATAGAAAACAAGCAATCCACATAAAAACACATCCTGGTCCGTGGGGTCCTTGTGCTATAAGACTTTTTAAGGAAATTGCAAAAAGGTTAGTCGACATCACAGGAGACCGAAGAGCTGGCAGCTACCTCGGACAAAGAATTAGTCTAGCTATTCAAAGGGGGAACGCTGCCAGTATCTTCGGAACCTTGCCTAAGGGGACTTCTTTTAATAATATATTTTAGTTATTTAATTATATTTTTTAAGGTTTTTAGTTTTAGGTTCATTATAATTTGTTTATAATAAAAATGTTTAGTTTAGTTTTAGTATGTGATATTATAATTATATAACGTTTATTCAGAGACTACCCCTTCAGCAAACTCCACTATAATCTACCACCATTTCGAATACAAAGCAAAACTACCGCCATTAAAAGAAATGGCGATAGGAAACCTAATTTGTTAAAAAATATAATTAATATGCATACTTGCGAAATTAACAAGAACCGTTAATTCAAACTAAAGTTGACGTTTCGGTTGACAATAGAAAAATATACTTAATTTGGATTTACGAAAGCACTTTTACGTGGCATGACAACGTTAGTAGGCGCTGCCTCTGTGGTAGGTTGGTTCACACGCTATTTTCTGCTGTGATGTGATTGTTTCTTATTTACTAAATGCAGCAAAACCTAAATTACCAAACATCGAAATTACGATACCATTTAAATACACTACTCTGTAGGATTTTGTAAAAAAATACTTTTTAATATAATTAAACAGTATTTTAAATTGTCTTTGTGTCTGTCTATTAATTGGCAACAGAAAATTTTGTTGCGATATTTGAAAAAAACTGGATTGAGCGTAAATCACCTTTTTGCATTTTCTAATTGTCTAGTTGATGACTTGCGTTTTTTAAAAATTGTATAGTGTTTCGGAATTACTTTCAATTCTATTCAATTTTTTTATATGCAAATGTAGGTACAATAATTCAGATGTTACAATATGTAGTTACATTAAGATCTTCCATATTTTCCCTTTCGGCGTGCAAATTACTAATATTACAATATTCTATATTAATAAAACCAACAACATTTATATTCATACAATTAAATAATATCTATAAAATCCATTAATTGTTTCTAAAATTTAATTTTCGTAGTGCGAGGTGAGAGATTTGCATACATTATATTACGCAAATATTGAAATGTTATAATTTGTACAGCTTACTAAACAAACGTAACAATTGTTGCATTACTTCGATCTTTATCAAACGTCAGGTGGATAACTTTAGTTATGTATTTTTAATGCACTATGCGTTTTTAAAACTTAATGTATTTTTATGTAATCTCCAATGTACTATCACTTACTACAGTTAATTTAATCACTATATCTTAATACTCAACTTACGAAAACTAACTAGTGATTTTTTATTTATTTATAGATCTAGTGATAGGAACATGTTGCATTAAACCCCTAAATTTATTTCTTGATCGCCTTCATTTAAATCAATGAAATGATTATTTTTTATTCGTATGCAATTACTGAAATTAACATAATGCCTAGGACAAACATGCCACTCTAAGGAAATTAGAATTGGCCTACCGCCACGTCTAATTACAGATACTTAATCGTACAAACACCCATTTCGAACAGTTTATTAAAAATTAAGTAAACTCACATAATGACAGTTTTATTAATCTATACTCTATAAAGAAGTAAAGTTTGTATATTTGTTAAATTGTTAGGGGTAATCTCGGGATCTACTGAACCGATTTTAAAAATTCTTTCACCAATAAAAAGCCACATTATTGCTGAGTGTCATAGGTTATATAAAAAACCGAAAAATAAAAAGGCAGTTACGTGGTAGTCGGTTTTGCAAAGTGAATCGGAGAAGAAACGGTCGAATGAAAGGGTTTTTACGAACGCCTGTACTAAAAAAGGATTATTAACATTATGCCCAGCGAAGTGGGCACGGGTCAGCTAGTGCTGTATAAAGTAATATTTGTAAGTAGTATTAATTTCAAGATAATTAGTTACTTGTTATGGAATAAAGTTAGCAATCGGCAAATAGTTCAAGATATACATATCTATGGTAAAGTCATGAATAAGTAATAAGAAAACCTACATTTTTTAATGTTTATCCGTGGTTTATCCAATATACGCTACAAGTGCTACAACTTTACTTTTAAATTAGGATTAGAGAGTAGACTTGTGTTAAAGTCCTAATACGATAATTCGGCGTATTAGGCATTAAAGTATTTAGGAATTTAATCAGAGTAAATGTTACATTTTTTTAAAAGTTCCAATTTTTTTTCTTTATTAGCTAGGTACAATTAAAAAATGGCGTAATGCCGTAGAAAAGTTTAACGATAACTATTTTACGATATACATATATGTGGATTTAACAGTTTGAAATACGTACCATAATGTATACGTAATATAATGATTTAATAGCAACATTTTCACGTAAAACGAATAGCTGAAGTCCGCGGCTTTACCCTAAAAATCCCGTTGTATGCAATCAATCAATAAAAGAGGCGTCCGCCTGTTCACATTCTTTTATGATAGGGATCTAGGAACAAATAATTTGACATTGTACAATCAAGAGCAGGTCGACCTTTACACATCGAACTTTGTACCATTCTTAAGTCTATGTCATAAGAGCCAAAATTGTACTGCAAGTGTAACGCTCGACGTGCTCCTGACTGTACAATATGAATACTACGGCGCTGCTCATGTCTTTCATTGGCTGCCAGTACCTGTTCCCAGACTAATATTTTGAATAAAAACTATCCAATGATAAACTAACACGTAGGATAGCTTTTTCTTGTGACAGTTTTTGTCATTTTTACACGAAGTCAAACTTTCGCCTTAATAATATTGGTAAGATAAATTTGTATACATTGGTTCTAAGCAAGATTAAAAAGTAAATTTTATTGAAAACGCTCACCGAATATTTAAACCCTTTCACAATACCCTATTCGATGTCAACGATTACTAACTAATCTTATTCTACATACAAAGTGTTTGTGGCGTACGCAATCCTACGTTTTGAGAGCGACCCTGCCTTCGGAAGTTCCTAAACACGTCCCGAGGTCAATGAGGCATCGTTTGTTTGAATAAAAGCAGTAGTTACACTATAAATTGTTTGTTTACGTAAACATTTGCCAGTTGTAGTACTCTAACCTTTAACTGTCGGCATATTGATATTACGTAATGCTGTGACGATCTAATCTTTTAATTAGATGTCAAGACAAATTGCTTGTCTAGTCAGTGCGTGGTTAAAGATGTAATTAGGTGTATATGGAGTAGCCCAACACATTCCCACCGATGCAGCTCCTGTATTGACTATACCTGATGGTATACCTTACACAGCAATGAGTTTCGTTCGATGAATAAGGGCGCATTTAGACGACGCCAAAACGCGCCCTAATAGCAGCATGGGCAACCATGAAAGTGTCCATACGAAACATCGAAGCACGTAGGTAGTCCTGTCAAAAAAGACATTAGTTAGAATAAGCTATCACAAAATCATAAAACTTGTTAGAATTCAACGAAACGTCAGTCCGTATTTTCGTTTTTTTTTTTTTTTTTTGGACAATTCACACAGATTGAGCTAGCCCCAAAGTAAGTTCGAGACTTGTGTTACGGGATACTAACTCAACGATATTATATTTTATAACAAATACATCATATAAAATGCTTTGTCCTGACTGACTGACTGACTGACTGACTGACTGAGAATCAACGCACAGCCTAAACCGCTCATCGTAAAAATCTGAAACTTGGAGGGTGGATTGTTTGTATAACGTAGGCGTCCGATAAGAAAGGATTTTTCGAAATTCTAACTTTAAGGGGGTAAAAAAGGGGTGCAAAGTTACTATGGGACAACTTGATTCCTTGGTCCAATCTACTTCAAATTTGGCATAAAAATTGTTTAAGAGAATTGATGGAAGACGTGATTCTTATTTTATTGAAATTCTTGAAAAATATGTATTTTGTGGGTAATTTTGTTCCAGTTGATATCAATACTCATACTCCTTAGTGCTTTTGATTCAATTACATTTCATTTTGACACATCCGTGAAGTGAAGTGTGTCATCTGTCATGTAATATTTTTGTAAATTGTGAATATTCAAACAAAATTATTTCATAATGTCGTCGTACTATTTATTCTGTTTGTGATCTCGGAAAAACGCTAAAATACTAACTATGTATAAAGCGGACTGAATCATATTCATCGATAATAAACAGTAAGTAATTATATATTAAATTTATAATATTTGACAGGGTTCAAGTTAAATTGGTCAATGGTTAAATGGCATATTAATATTGTCTCTTTCACACTTATAAGAAATCTCATTACGTCGACTCGCTCTAATATTTCGTAGTGGTGTTACGGATGGTTGTAGGCATTGAAATACCGATATACTTAGGTAATACATTTTTTTTACGGAAGTGGTTGGAAAACAAGCTCAGGAATATGGATCATTTGATATTAGGTGATTACCGTCGACTATGAAGCACATAGATTCTAGGGTCCCTGACCCGTTGCCGACCTATAACTGGAAAAAACGGATATAGCGAGAAATAGTATACGGACGGAGTTAGATTTTTTTTTATACCACAAAGGTGGTAAAAAAAATTCGGATATTTCATTCAGCGAACGAAACGCATTGCTGCTTCACTTCAATATTCTGTAAAAGGAGAAAGAAAAATAATCATCTATCTATACCTAGATAAGGTATACATATGAAAATGTTTTGTCTTGACCGTAGAGACCTGAAAATTGGGTGTGTTCTGAAAAGTGTGGTGTATGATGTAGGCAACCGAAAAGAAAGGATTTTTTTGAAATTCCCACGGGAAAGCGGGATAAACGCTAACGAAGTTGCGCGGGTTTCTCTAGTATATAGATAAACGTCCAAGACCCGAGGCCAATCAGAAAAAGTTCATTTTTCATCATGACCCGACCGGGGATCGAACCCGGGACCTCCTGGGTGGCGGTCTGGCGTGGTAACCATTACGCCACGGAGGTCGTCAAATTTTGTTTCATGGTTGGCCTGCAGATCCGGAAGCCCAATTTCTTTTCCATCTTTTTCTTAACCCTTCTCTTTCTATTTCATTCTATGTTGCAGACAACACATTAACGCGGTAGCACTTCTGATATTACTTATGTTGGTAGGTGACTTACCATCAGGTGACCCGCTTGCTTGTTTGCCTGCGGTGTCACATTAAATAAATAATTTGTTTTCTATCCGAAGGAAGCATAGATTAGATTCCAGAGGTTTGGACAATGGTCTGAGACTAAGTATATTATGTACGCAATAAACGGCACCTGTATGTCGGACTAGGAATAATAGCATGCCTACCATAACTAGTTATAAACAATAATTCTTGAACGAAATGATAATAATATCGTTGCCGAGTACACTTACCAATGCGATGTCGTATTCTGACTTTAAGGCGGAACCAGACATCGCTAAAGATACGTCGGACTAGACGTGACTTCACAAATAGACATTCATTGTATTTTTATTTCTTTATACTACTAAGCTGGCAATAAAGCGTACGGTCGCCTAATTGTAAGCAGTCACAGTAACCTATAAGCGTTTGCAATACTTATTAAAAGCATTACTAACGCATGCATCATATTCTGCAGAAGGAGCTTAAGGTTTTCTGGTGGTAGGTCATCGGGGCCACAGTAACAACCGTATCCACACGGGAATAGGGTGTAATGAGTCCAAATAGCGACTTGAACACTCGCCTGTGCCCCGCAGGCGTCCCACCGTATAATAATAATAATAAAACGCATCGCAACAATGTAAAAATCAATTTACACCTTTTTAAAACACTCCATATACTGTAGACATCAGAGGAAAACTTCAACAGGGAAGTTCGTTCCACAACATCAATCGAAAATCATAAACCATCTTTTGGACTATGTGAACGTGAATGTTCGGTGTTCGTTGCGAACAATTGCTACATATGCCTGTTACAAATAGGAAGCATGTATTGTTCGATTCTTATATTCCTCATTGTAGTGATACTCCTTGTAATAAATATAGCTAGAGTTGCAAAGTTACAATATGTCGCGTAAAGATTTAAAAAAAAACTACAGTATGCGTTGCAGGCCAATAACAATCATAATTTATATCAAAATGTGTTCCATAGGGCGCATCGTTAACATGCGACCACTTGCAAAAAAAACGGCAATGCACTTTGTAGTATCTGAACACTGAGTACTTATTCTTCCTGCTGTCGATTTACTTAGAATAACAGGATATTGTTGAAGTAAAAAAACCAGTAACGTTGTGGTGATATCACAATTTTTTTCCCGATATTACCCGTAGAGCCGATTGGTGGGGATTGGGCTCTTCTGACTGGAGATATGTGTAATTCCAAATATCTATCTAGGTTCATGTGCATGTGATGTGAATCCTACTAATATTATAAAGGCGAAAGTTTTTGTGTGTTTGTTGTTCCCTCTTTACATTTGGCTGGGCCATTTTTATGATATTTGGTATGAAGGTGGCTAATATCTTGGATTAACACAGTCATATAGTACCTACTTTTTATCACGAAAAGTACGTGATTCCCGTAGGATTTGATCAAAAATGTGATATAGATGGCGCTGAAACATGGCGGGTAACACCGCGGGCAGTAGCTAGTGAAAAAAAAGTAGCGTTTCTCCCTCACTTATTGCAACTTTTGTAGCATAATGGTGTGGTACAACATACGTCATTCTATGTATATCTGCTAACTTGCCACGCACCGTGTGACTCGGCTCTAATACATTTGTTAACAACTTTAACCTCGATTTGATCAATACCAGATTTATGAATGCCCCATTCAAAGTAATACGATGCATACTTTAAATTGCATGCCTTGTCGTTTTTATTAGTAATAAAGAACATATCTTAGATGCAGGTCCAGTGCGTGTAATGTAAGTAGTTCAACGTCATGTCAAACCAACTGTTGCGTGCACATTATCAGTAGTTGGGGTCATTGTACTAGTTTTTATGTCATGTGACAATGGCCACCTTTTGAAAAGTGGCTACCGCCGCTTATAAACATCATAAATGCTTTGCCAGCAACTACGACACTGAGAATCGAAAAGGGATAGAAAAGGAGTTGATTGATATTTTCCATTAAAAATAAACTGGATTATCCTCAAACACTTGCTTCAGTTTTGAAAATAAATAAATGTATAGACAAATCTGTTATATAAGTATGTCATAATAATATAATACTTAAAGATATTAACTCTCACCAAACAACAATGCCATCATTAAAAACGGAGGGCTATAAAGTAGCCATACATTTTTAGTGATTGATGAGGTTTGATAATGGACGATAAGAGACTATTGTCGCCGCTTCTCGCCCGTCACCAGTTGCGGGTTTCAAAGAGTTCTCAGCCAAGGTCCCTCTTATTATGAAATTGTCAGGTTTGATTTAAAAATAATAGAACACGTAGCGAACGAACGGCGCGGACGTGTCTTTTAAAGTTGCAAAATTTGTAATAAATTCTAAGCGACATGGACACCCGACTATTGTCCGTCTGTTAAGCTCTTAGCTTCTATAAAATTATATTCACCTTCACACGTCACTTAAATCGGAGATGATGATTGCAGTTGATGCAGTAAAAAGTGGTATTTCGTGCTATTTATTCTCACTTGGGGGCAAGGTCGCAACGTTTTGAACCTATTTAGAAAGCGTATTTTGGTAATAAGTTGATAATATTTTTTTAACTATCAGAATGACCAAGTTGCTAATCGACAAATATCAAACCAACCCATAATCATCCCACTGCAGGGATACGGGTATCCCTTCAATCATAAAGATTAGAGCGTACTCTGCCACGCTGCTTCAAATGCGGATTGGCAGAGGTCAGTGTTTTAAGACGCCTGAAGGCGACTTGGCTTAACAACGATCATCCATAATCAACAGCCGGGAGCGCCCTCTGAGGCACGGAGAAGCTCGAGATAACGAACGTGCGTGTTCATTTAGAGAGCGACACACAGCGACGCCACGCGTTTTATCTAAGTAGGTACCTATAAGTATGTCGTATATAAGTATGTAAGTATGTCGCGAACGCTCTTCATCCAGCAGATACTATATTGTAAACTCGTGTGACATCATTGTAAACAAAATATGACGAACCAAAAGCCATGATATGACATGAGTTTACAACTGACGAAATTTCACATAAACATGTTAACGAGAATGTAGGTTTTTTTTCTTTAAACTGTGTACCTATTGCAACGAATTCGGATTAGCGTACAATTTTGTTTTATAATATATTCTATTATATCGTTTCGTAATATTCAAAATAGCCATTCAAACTCGAAACTTTTATTGCGCTTATAAATGAGTAAGTTTATATTGCTAGATAATAGTTTTCTAGAATACTTTCTAGCAACATTTTGGAAATCTACCTGGCCATTGATAGTGAGAGTAAAAATACAAAATACAGTAAGTAATAAATTTATGTATTTATTAAATATTTTTATTACCTATATTAAAATTACGAATCACCAAAAAATTGTGACTTTCTATTGTCACTATCAAGACGCATATATAATTAATCTGTCACTATCATCTTAGTTTAAACTTTACATCCATTGATTATGTATTTTCTAGGAATTACATGTTTATTTATTATTTCATACATTACATTTCTTAGTCTTGCATATAATGATTTTCATTATAAATATATACTGACAACACGAAATCTAGAAACTTATTGTTTAGTTTTCGGTTATATTACGAATCATAAGCAATCCAGAGCCGTATTTTGTTTCACAGTTACTGATACGCTTTAATAAGTTTACTGACTATTATTTCAATAGACAGTAACTTAATGGTATAACTAGTAAATAAAACACAATAACTATGGCAGGTTAATGCTTCCAAATCTGGGTAATTTTCCTCCAGGGACATTCGGAAGAGTGTATAAGTATTAATCGATACTCGTGTACCTTGACTATCACTCTTATGACAAAATCCTACGGGAATCGCGTACTTTTCGAGATAAAAAGTACCCTATGTGTTAATCCAAGGTATCAGCTACTTACATACCAAATATCATAAAAATTGGCCCAGCCATTTGAGCGTGAACGAGTAACACTAACTGTAACGGAAGTTTTCTTTGTTTCCGAAATGGTGGTCGTTTTTAGAGTAGCTTATATGTACTATCTAATCTAATCTATCATTGTAAATGACGTATCCGCGAGGGCCCATATTCATAAACTATCGCTTAATAATATTAGCACATATTACTTCATAATAGTAAGGATTTACCTACTGCATGTATGTACTATGCGAATCGTAGGCACAGGTGCGATGAACTGGCATCGCAACTTATCACGCCATTTCGGGCGACTCATTTTCGAGTCACATGTAATTAACGTCGAGTTACGTAAGCCCCTTTCTCCGGTGGGCGCACGCTGTCAATCACCATCACTCGATGTTATCTGTTATCGATGTTATGTACATACTATGATAAAATGATAATATCTCGTACAATGTTGTAAGATTAAGTGGAATTTAAAAAAAATGCCTGCGTAATTAGCAGCTTTTTTTAATATGTCCAATTTAAGTTTCATCTAATATTCAATATTGAATGATACGAATATAATATATAATACAAACTTACTTTGGGGCTAGCTCAATCTGTGTGATTTGTTTATTTATTTATTATCTATCTCTGAAAGATATTTGATTGCATACTCTGTCAATTAAAATTTAGGTTAACTACAAGAACCTAGAAATATTTAGATGAACTATTACAATTTAACAACAGTATTTGTTACATTTAATTATGGCTTAAAATAACTTTATGTTTTAGGCATCCTCATTAATAATAGCTCTATTCGTGTCATAAGTTCGTTTTTATAATTAATCAACCTTAACACTAGAACTACGAAATAAGAACTACGATTTGTAAAAATTCCCACACGTAAAACCTATGACTATTTCGATAAATCGCCCTAATATGACTAGAGCAATGCACGCTATTCGAGATCCGTTTAATAATTGGCTTAACTTTGTAATTTTTGTAATTATATCATTTTGCAAGCATTAGGCCACGGGTCACAGTGAGTCAATGCACTTTAAATTCCAACGCAACTTTGGCGTTTACTAATACATAAATATGATCTTAATTTTAGGCAATTTCAACTCGTATACTTTTGATAGATGTTACTAAAACCGGTTTCCATGGCCCGGTGGTTTTACAAAATAGCAATAATATAATAGCCACGGCCTGTTACGAAGTTTATAAAATAATAGTCAGGTTTTGCTTAGCAATAAACTTATTTATATTTTTACTTATATTTTTTAAAGACATTCCCTTCGTTCGCTTGAAGGTCTCAACGTCAAAGGTGGTCAAGGTATGTCACAATGAAATTTTGCCTAAAATCAGTGCACCTGCAAACTAAATCTCTACATCAAATTGATGACTTTAAACTTTATTTTTTTATTTGTATGTACATATTTGAACAGTCGGCGACGAACGAAAACATTGAGGAAACAAGCACATCCAAGTAAATTCTACTTCGCAAGAGTTGTGTACCTAACCTTAGAAAGGTCTGATTTCGCCTCGATATTACGGAGTTCTGACGTCATATAGTTAATATAACACGGTACCGTCGCAAAATTCATAAATATCAGACCCTGAGAAGACTAATTGCTAATGTTTACATTTTCAAAATAACTTGTTAGGAAATAAATATTAACGCTCCGGAACAGTGCATCACAATTAGCCCCCCAAATGCATTAAACCAGGCCAATGTTATGCAAGTTAAATTAAATTAGAACTGTCATAATCTAGACGGATCCTGACCTCACACGTCACTCAATGACTATAGTTATTTATCATAATTTTAAAGGAATAAAATATAGTTAGTTTAGTTGTTGGTGTCCACTCGAATGTTCGAACGAACGTTTCTCGCTCGCACTCTCGCACTATATACAATGTGGAATGAGCTCCCAGCCTCTGTGTTTCCTTTGGACTATGACATGGACTATTTAAGTGCTACATTAGAGGTTTCGTTAGAGGTGGGCAACGCATTGGCAAGCGCCTTGGTGATGCTGATGTCCATAGGCGTCGGTGACCATTTTCCATATGGCCCGCATACCTGTTTGACGGCTGTGTAATGTAAAAAAAAGTTAATAACATCTAGATCTAGCTCTATTTCATTTGTAGCTGCGATCACCCGGGCAGTTGCGGGAGTGGAAGGTTCACAGCACAACGCTTAATCCGCCTTCACTTTTGCAATTTCTAGCAGAGGAACTCGCAGAATTTGTTCCAATATCTTTTACACAAGATATAAATGGCTGCAATTTATTCTTGCAAATGTAAATGTGGCTTTAAATATATTATTACTTTTATTAAGTTTTCTACTAACTGAAACGAAATTAAAGTATTTTGGATTTTAAAAGGTCAGTCTAATTGTAAAACGTGTAATTTTTTGTTTTAAAACGATAATTAAGTTCTTTTCATGTTAATCAAGTAAGAAAAGAATAGTGACTATCGGATTAGATTGATGTTAAGTAAAAGGGGACTAGATTGCTGCTTCACGCTCAACTGCTCAATTTTACACATGACACACCTGTAATACTATATAGAAATTAATTAATGTACTGTATTTCACCTATCATATCTATGTAAGATTAAAACTGAATGGCGAAAGATTCGACATGAAGGCGACTGTGGCAAATTGTTGTCACGCATAACTACACAATTTTACACATCAGTGAAGATAACACAGATACTTGTCAGATGACTATGCATTCCACATTTTTATATTAAAACTAGCACGCCGTCCCGGGTTCGCACCAGGGTTTTACTAAGGATCCATAGGAATTTTTTAAATATTATATTACCTGTCACCCGCGAATAGTATAGCTTCCTAATGGTGAAAGAATTATTCAAATCGGTCCAGTAGTAGTTTTTGAGTTTATTCGTTGCAAACAAAAATACAAATATAGATATATAAGTTAATATATCCTTACTAGTTATCGTTTATATTCGTGAGTAAGCTAGCTGATTGTGTGACAATTTGAGTGTTACGAAATTCTGCCCCTGAACTTTGCCGCCTTTAATAACCTGCAGTTCTGAAACGCGAGTTATTCTCGAACTAAAATCATAATTATAAATAAATGTTTACACAATGTATGTGTAATTATCATTATTATTAAAATGCCAACGGTTTATTGAAATAACTTACACTTACTTTTGTTTTATTGTATTAAATAAAACAATAATAAAAAGTTAATTAATACACATTACCTAACCTTAGTTTTTATAGCATTCCCATTAGTATTGATACCATGAAAATGTAAAAAAAAATTGCCGTTACTAACTAACGCCACTGGCTATACATGCCAATTAGGACCTTATTTATTATTATTATTAGTATTATTATGAATAATGCAACTCTATGAAGTCAAATGCATCCATAAAGGTATTACCTATATCAGGTCCATGGTCATCCAAGTTCCATTAAGAGAATAAGTTACTGCAAATTCCCAATTAAAGTTATGTGTGTGTTGCAGCTAGTCTTTAAATATAAAGAGGCTGATTGTTATTATGTAAATATGTCGTTGCATTAGTTTAAGCCTTCATAACTACGGCTTTACCCGCGAAATCTTTCAATTGGGAACCCAGATCCCATCCAGGAAAGTTAAAGTCTATTGGAAAGATTAGGAAAAGAGGAAGGGATAAAGAAAACTTATAATAAAGAAAAATATGAATTGATGGCAAGAAGGTGAAAAGGTGAAGTGAAGTGACAGTAAAATAGAATATAAAAACCAATAAAAACTATAAAGAAAAAGAAAACATAATAACTATTTACAAAGAGGTTTATAAAGATAAATAAAGAGTTCGGTTTACCACAGGGCCTATTAAACAGTTAAATAAATTCCAAATAGTTCTTGCGCTAGATTGCACCCAATCTTTAAGAACCTAATTACATACACCCTTGTTACAGAACCTGCCTATACTTCGCTACGCCCATGATCATTCTTTACAAACTGACTATGTAGAAACCGATTCCCAAACGTGGCAATAAAGATGTTCATTAATCAGTTGTTGGATTTGTCTTTACTCAGTAACAAGAACAGTCACGGTACGCCAAGCCCACACAATGTCTTTGATGCGTGTTACCACTGCACGGGAGTCGAAACAACGCGTGCATCTTTTGAAATCTAGTGCAATTAATACAAAACTAAATTGTGCAACGACATGAGAGAATATCGTAATGGCAATTTTTTTAATGCATGTAATTAAAACAATGGGATAATAATGCGTAATTTTTATGTAATTTAACAAGTATATAAGTCACAATTAGATAATAATTATTAATGTCGCAGCCAACTAGTTGTAATAGCAGTTGGATGGATTGGATTGAATTCCTTTATAGAATCATTTATTAGTCCGCTTTTTCCTCTTCTTCTTGGTTGTAACAGTCGTGACTTCTGTCGTCATGTAGAGATCACTGGGGCAGATGTAATACGACTCACGACAGCTCGCCATTTCTCTCTGTTAGAGGTCACGGGTAATACAGGTCCTAGGACATAATTACAACAAGGATGAGTCTAGGAATAATAGTCTTTTAATGTCACAGTAAAACAAACTCGATACATAAGCGACTGATATTAACCACTGTGTGATACATGTCATTCCCATGGGAAAATATTCATTGTTTTTACTCGTTTCATTGTCAATATAATTATATCTTGATCTTGTTACAATTCTGTCACCTTCAAAATGGCCGATACGTGGAGCGAGATAGCGAGATACAGAATTCCACTGCTGTGTTATTGTCAAAGATTACGGTCACACTCATAAATATCAACAGAAATAATTAATTACCACCTTCATTATTACATATTGTACTAGTTATTTCTGCTGCTGTTGAGAAAAATGTACAATATTGACATTGTGTTTGAAATAACTTCAATGTACAGATGTACAAGGATATTTATGAACGTGACAGTTGTGCGAGGGCGTTACTGTGGCATATTTTCATACATTTGGCAAGGCGAAGTCGAAAAGTGACATACAATATAAACGGGAGTAAAGTTGTACTTCCAATTTCGGCCACGTTCATAAATAGCCTTGTAGCACTGTAGACAGTATACAAATAAATTTAATATTTTCAATCAATCATGTACAATACAAATCATGAACATGATGTGTTTACAAAGATGGTGTGTTACAAAAAACTGACAATATGTTCACCTTATTTTAATAGGCATGCACTTTGATTATATACTTGTCATGCAAATATTTAAAGAAAGCAAGTCAAATATTTAATTTTACATTTCATCGTTCTTAAAGATAGACATAATGAATTCAACACCAAGACTGGACATTGTCTGCTACTATCATAATATGATGTCATTAAAAAGATAAACAATCATTGATATTACAATATCTATGGAACACCCTAATTCTACACACAACACAATGCACATTATACAATGGCCACATTCCCGAGTAATCATGAATTTATTTGTAATCATCAATCACATCACGCATCAGCGGTGGACTCATGGCAGTGCCAAGCAATCTCCATAGGCCGATGGCACTTTCCCTCGGCACTTTCTCCCACTCCAATTAGGTGTAAATGATAATATTTGTCTGACAATAGTTATGATTTGGTAATAGCAAGGCGTTGCGCGAGCACACGCAATCGAAGACGCCGATACAATGAGAGACCGTGATCCAGTTTCGTATGTGATGGGTTAACACTCTCGGTCAAGAAGCCTATCTTTATATAGATATTTAATTTGTCATACATACATACATACATAAACAAAGTCCTTACAGCCTATATTACTTAAGAAAGGCAGCTGTGTGTGATGTGATTTTTTTGACCTGTAGGGGAGGGGGCAACCATGAAAGTGTCCATTCAAAACAACGAAACACGTAGTCCTGTCAAAAAGGACATTACTAGTTTGAATAAGGTTCAAAACTGGTTAGAATTCGACGAAACGTCGTCAGTGCGTATTTTCGTTTCATGGTATGAGGGCTGATTTGTTGAATTCGTCTCCGCCCGGATTAGCAGAATCTCTCTTCTTAATCGTTCCCCTAATGCTGAGGTTCGTCACTTCTTATACATCGATGAATAGTTTGAAGTCAAGTTAAACTATTTAGGATTGAATAATAAATAAGTACTTTCAATTAACCGCGGTTATTATACGTATAGATAATAAAACATCGGAATTAAGTCTATTCGGTCGACACGGTGTGAAACTTGCACAGAGCAATAAAGATAAGACATATCTATTTTACATTTTGTTTAATTAATTAAAAGTTACCTCCATAATAGTTGAGACGAGATAATCTTTAGTAATTCAACCGCTATAATGAACTAGTCCAAATGATTTAAGAAAGAAAATTACGACTTTAGCATAAAGTGGAATTCCTATAGTGAACGGATCAAAGGAAAATAATGACCAATAAATAATTATTATAATTCGCTATACTATCCGTCCAGTTACGCCCTCACATCAGTTACACTAGCAGTTTATTGTCTAAACTATAAATCAACCAGCCTAGTTACTGAGTGTTCGTTGTTAACTGTGATTTACATACAAGAAATCTAGCTTTATTAAAGTGCGGTGAGTTGGGAAGCCTGCACCCTGTATAATGCGCATTTTAGTCCCGTTTTTATTTTAAAAAACTTTCTTTTATCCGCATAGATTTTCATACTGTCTATCGGATGATTTGAAACGGAATTCATAAAGTTTTTAAAAATTCATATGAATTCGGTAACAACGGGATTACACGAGTCGTACGTAGTCTATATCTATACATATAATAAAACAGTAGACCCCGATATGTCTGTACATTGGACATATTTGGCAAAAATGGAGAGGGAACAGTTAGAGTAAGGTAATAAAAGCAAAAAAAAAAATTTTTTTTGTCTATCTGTCTGTCCGTTTGAACGCGCACATCTTCTATGTTACTGAACGGATTTTAATGCTGTTTTCACAGGAAGATAGAGCTCGGGATGGAGCAGAATATAGACTTTGTTTCATTTAAATCGCATGTCAGGAGAAGGAGTTATCTTTATTTTAACATTTCACGCGGACGTCGCTGGTAACAGCTCGTATGTATACTATATGCTTTGTCTCGAATCACTGGACTGACGGATAAGCGCACAACTTAAACCGCTGCATCGGAGAAACGTGAAACTTTGAAGCTGTGTTCTTTGTATGACGTAGGTTAAGCGGGATATACGCAAACAAAGGCGCTACTTCGTTCGGGTTTCGCTAGTCAAACTATAAATGTATTATTTAATATTATTTCATGATAGCAATTAACATATTTGGACGAATTAAGTAATGATTTCTAACACCCAAAATGAGCGCTTCATTCACACTATATTTAAAATTCAAACGACACCGGTGACCTCATGATTAGGTACTCTGCTACTTATTCTTCATAACTAAACGCAATTATGTTACTTACATTGTATTCTCACATGAAGTAATTTTAGTTAATAATAACACGAAATCTAGTGTAATGAAGTTCGTTATGTGACTTTACGACTTACAGAACAATTACAAAACTTACACAAAAGGCATCTTATATTCGCAAACTTAACTTACATAATAGCTAAGTAATATCTATATATGCAACATAAATAGCATTTCCAACGTTCGTTAACAAAATAATTAATAGTTCAATTTTATATTCGTTACAATGTATCACGTATTTAAAGTAATTCTTCGATCAAACCTTCATTCTGGTAATTTTTAGTTGATAGATAGAATAGAATATGCTTTATTGGCAATGCACAGCTGGACACAGTATACATAGATAGACAGCTTACAAGATAGTGATGCTGTAACAAGGCGGCCTTTTTGCTCAAAGCAATTTTTTAAGGCAACCTTTGTGTAACGAATTCTTGTATGTAGCTACTATATTAAAGTATATTATTATTGTATTTCATAGTGCTTAGCAGTTGTTATAACCCTTGTAGCGCGTGCGATGCTCTGTCGCAATTTGTAAAGGTAGGTACATTCTTAATCTATAATAACAACGTTTAATTCAAGCTAGGATATTGAGCAAGTGAAGCATTCTAGTGAAATAGTCCATTAAACAGGTGACAGCTCTAAATGTAGCAGAGTATTGCAGCATTGTGAGCAATGCAATAACAATAAATCTTAAGATATTACTCTGTCCTCAGGAAGTTTTATCTGAAGCTATAAATTCTGAAAGAACCACCATACATATTTACTATTTTATATTAAACCATTTTAATTGTTTATCAGTCAAAACTTATGGGTTTTTTTCAAAATACAAATTTACTAACAGATAATAATAACCCATAACAGTATCATATTGTATGTATAAAATGGGGGCCCATTTTAAAAATTATGAGGAAAACTAAGAGTATAGAAAAGAAAAGAATAAGGATGCAGTGGAAAGTAAAATAATATAAGAGAGATAGAAAAAATAAATTTAAATAGATCTAATTTTGTGTTGAACAGGTTTGATATATATATTAGTATATATTTGGAGGGTATCGTGCATAAGGGTGCATTTCCTGCGTAAAAAAAGGTGGCACGCTATGTATTCTCTTTATTTACTTGCATATGAACCCATTTTATGATTCAATCTTTCATTCAGTTACCTACTACGATGAAAGGTACCCTAGTTCAATATAAAGACAAATAAAAAGAAATGAACCTTTCGAGTACCAACAAAATATGCTGAATCATGACATATCGATCAATTAATCAATTTTTACGATCAAAAACGATTCACGATTTGCATTCATTATATGTAAATGAAACACTGGAAAAGAAAATGATTGGTATTAATCTGATGAAGTCATTATGATTACGGGCAGTGTCGACATTAAGTTCCGACGCAATCTACGTACTTATAAAATAAAGCAAATATAAGTGCTTATTTTCTAAGTCATTTAATTTGAACGCTTAAGATTTTTAGATACAATCACAGACAGATATCAATCGGTATACCTTGTCAGTAATCATCAAGTGGCAAGTGCTTCTTTATCGAAAATATGCATTTTCAAGAGATGTTTACAATCTCTATAATCTATCCTGTATTTTGACAATAATTGAGTATAAGCGAGGCTCTTCATTACTCGCAGCCCGAGGTTAGGCGATTACGAGAAAGGTTATTCTACTAACTTTTTCCTCGGTTCATAAATAAAAGTTCCAGAAACTACCCGAAGGGAAAGTCCACAGTATCCATGTTATGACAAAGCCGCAAAATGCGAGCGCCGCGGGTCATGACTGGCACTTGGCACGCCCCACACGTAGTTCGCACGTATTTAACGTTTCTATTTCTTAAATTGCGTAATAAATAACACGGACTAAATTATGTCAATTTCACTATGAGCCATTCGTAGGTGCCATCATTTTGCGGCTTTTTAGTTATATACAAGTTACAATACATTTGACATTAAAATTGCTCTCTTTTTGTTTCAGGGAACAGTATATATTCAACGTCTTCGAAGTGATAGTGAGTACTTTGGAAACAAAACTACAAAGAATAGAGAACCTAGACAAGGCTGTAGAACATCTCATGAGGAGAGTCGAAGCTCTGGATTCCAGGGTCAACGACAATATTCACAAAACCGATGCTATCATAGCAAAGTTAGGTAACCTTGACTTTAAACTTTTTAGCCACGTCGGCGAAGATGAAGATGAAACCTACACAGAAAACATAACGAAACGACAAAACGAAAAGAAATTCAATTCTCAAAGACTCGACAGGAAATTGGAATCACTCGACCAAAAAGTCTCTGATATTGATACAAAACTCGTGGGACTTAAAAATCAAATAGATAATAATTTTTTGCCCGTTGATGATATCAATGCTGAGGCGAGCGAGAAGAAACCTATAAATCTAAACGTGATAGAGATCGCGAAAGGTCTTAACACAGAGGTAATTAATGAAATTACGAAAGAAGTGGACCAGTTGCGTACGTCAATGTCAACTGTCGATCGTAAATTGCAATTTCACATTAATCTCGTTTCCGAAAACCTGGGTAAAGTGCTTTACATGATGGCGGACGTTCACGCTGCGATTGTAGAGCCCGAGGCGGCTTCGATCAATGTCAATAGTTTATTTAAAAACCGTACAACAACCAGCACGCAATCACCAGTGTCAAAAGCTAGCAAGATAGACACGCTTGTTAACAAAATAATACCAATGATGAGCGTTTCTGAGAAAATGGATGAAGTGTGGGATGTAGTTGTAGGAACCAAAAGTTCTGTTGATGATTTGGTGCCCAAGTCGGATGAACTGCTTACACAGACGCAGCGACAGGAGCGTGCCATTGGACAGATACACAATGATTTGAGAGTAAAAACAAATTTAATTATAGAGAACTTGGATATGGTGGAAAAAAGACTGAAAAAACAAGAGGATGATGTAGCTACGCTGGCCCAACGCCCTGTCCCACCGGAATTACTGCTCGATCCCACGATTGACAGGCTCGTAGAATACGCACCGAACAGATATCGATTGGATGAGCCTTCCACCGATCCAAGCACCAGCACCGCTGCAGCGACCACTCTGCCTCCCTCCTCAACCTTCAGCAACAGGTGACATCTTTCTATATTTTATTTTGCATAAGCGATTGTGAAAATGTTTTATAAGCGATATTTGCTGATGCGATTGTGCGATTGTCAGTATCTTTGCTTTGCGATGTGTATATAATTTACATAGGTGTGTATGGTGACTAATAGTTATGTCGCACGCAGTCCGAGCAGCCCAAGCGGGTCGAGCTCGAGTGCAACCGTAACAGTGACTCCATCGAGCGCCGCCAACACCAGCCCGCGCCCCACCAGCCGCAAGGGCGGCATCATCTTTCCCAGCGTCAAGAACAAACCTATTATCGGAAATAACACATTCGCATCGGAGATCGTCGCCAACTATAAAGACGTGAAAGTGAGTTACAGTTACATAAATGTTATTACTTTAATTTTAATAATGCATTGTCGAGTGTGTAATAAGAATGTTGACGCGAATTGTAACATATTTATTTACTCATTTAAATTAATTATTTACCGCCTATAAAGTAATTCTTTCAAGTCTGTAAAAATATGTGAATTTTACTGCCAATTTGGATTATAAAAATAAATACGTATGCGAAAAAAAAACAAAATGAGAATGAACTTAATATTGGGAAATGGTGTTCTTAAAGTACTGACAGGAAAATCGTTATTAAACAAAATATTAACAACCAGTCTATAATTACTCCTCCGAATAGTTAAGTGGTACCGTGGAGGACTCCAGGTAGCACTTACGCGTGGGACTGATTAAGTGCTTAGACAGTCGTAGCGGTTTGTAGTTTGCAGGTTGTTAATATTGCAGCGAGTTGCCTGATCGCGGAATTTTAATTACCATCTATGGCTTGCTGTTTGTGGGCAATACTTACATGCCGGGCCTATGCCTGCAGTACAGTGCCTTTTACGTATCCTGATTTAGCAATCAGGAAGTTTAAATAACCAAGTGCGGTAGAGGCGGTCGCATTCGTACGCATTTTACATTTTTGTTTATTAATTTTGCATAATTCATCTACTATCTGTGAAATTATTAAGAAACTAGTATTTCAAACCTAATAAAGGCTAAATAATAATCTATTACTACATAGATTATTAAAATGTTAGTTATTCCGACTAGGTACATTATTAGCCTATTTTTAAAGCAAAACTTGAATCAATAATGTGACTGCTTACTATGGTCTCAATCTAATCAAATAAATGACATCTCATTTACTTACATACAACATAATAAAGCTTAATAATACTTAATTCGGAAAATTCAACATAAGATACACACTTTCGTGTTTCGTATCATGAAATGATTCTCGGGAAAGATGTATAGCCTTTCTTTCTTTTTAATAAAATAAAATATATCCTAAATTCGGCCTATGTCCAACAGCGGACTTTTTTTTTGCCACAAAGGTGGCAAACAAGCATACGGCCCGCCTGATGGTAAGCATCACCGTAGCCTATAGACTCTTTCAATACCGGGGGTATCACTCACGCGTTGCCAACCCTTCCAACCCACCCAGTGGAGCTCTGGAGACCTTGTGTTCCTACGGTGAGTAAGGACTCACCGTAGGAACACAACATGTCCGAGACCAATGCTATTTGGCTACGATCTTCTGTAAGGTGGAGGTCCTTCTCCAGACGGGGCTGCTCTGATTTGAGCGGCTTATCCGCCGTGCCCTACCTCTCTTAAGCTTAATGATGTAGCTAAATGATGATGGATAGAAAAAAACACCCAACTTTGTTCATATTTATTTTCACACCTTCCTTGTATCGGGCAACGCATTGGTAGCGTCTCTGGTGTTGCTAATGTTCATAGGCGGCGGTAATCATTGCTCGCTTATTAATCCGGATTTTCACTATAGGGATGTAATATAATAATTTATTACATCTTGAGCTATGAATGGCAGGAGAAGGCGTGGTGTCCGGGGACATGAGGTTTTGTAATACACAGCACAGTGTAAATGCTCTCGTATAAAATGTATAATGAGCGATAAAATATTATATCTCAAGATGGTAATTATATTATATTATATCTCATAGTGAAAACACGGTTTTAGTATGCTCGAAAAGGGCTCACAATATAAAACAATTGAAAATCGATTGTCGTTATGCACTGACCAAGTATGAGTACCTAACTTCGTTTTACGTCTGCGCGAGCCAACCGTAGGCGACTAGTATAGTTTACTATGACATAAAAAATAATAAAAAAACAGGGCCTTCTTAGTCTACAATTACATTTTTTTTTTTAAATTGGTTGCATCATTTCGTTCGACATAACCGCCGGTTCTCCTACCCTGTGCACTAAGAACAATAAACACTTATACTCGTTGTAATAAGGCGTAATTGTGCTGAGTGAGAACGGCCGGTTTTTGCGCGCAAGTCGCGGAAAGCGCAGCAAGTAGGTAATGTTTGAACCAGATTTACGTAATGCGTGTACGCCACTTTCCTTGTTCGAAGCCTCTGTGTCTGCTGTTGCCACTACAAAATGACAGCTCTTAATATAATATTAGTTGCCCGACCCTGACTCCTGTTACGAACATATTTCTAAGTCAAGTAGGTACTTATAAGAATGGTTAGTTAAAGCCTTATTCGAAAATAGACAAATTAAAGAGCAGCGAAGATTTTTTTAATAACTTTTAAATCAGAATTCTTTGTTTTCGCATACATCGCACGCACGCCGTGGATAGAAATTACCATCCAGTTGCAGGAGCGCATTTTAATCTTTATTCCACGTTAACGTAAATTGAAAGTACCTTTTTCCTGCTTTAGTTTTTTTTTACTCGCCTTGAGCTAGCCCCAAAGTAAGTTCGAAACTGTGTCATGAGATACTAACTCATCGATACTATATTTTATAACAAATACATATATAGATAAACATCCAAGACCCGAGGCGAATCAAAAAAAGTTCGTTTTTCATCATAACCCGACCGGGATTTGAACCCGGGACCTCCTGGGTGGTGGTCTGGCGTGGTAACCATTACGCCACGGAGGTCGTCTCATTTGACAGTCGTAACTCGTAATTTAGTGTCTTCAACTTAAAAATGTTTGTGTGCAAGTCACAGATAATGCCGCGGGCCTTTTTCAGAACTTTCCAAAGGGAAGAATTCAGTCTTACATTGTTTAAATCTTAATGCACCATGTAATCTCTTGAGATTCGCCATCTTTTTTCCGACCTGCAAATATTTAAACTTTTATGGTAAACGTTTCTGTTTCATAATGAGTGAAATTAAAAAAATGTCTTTTAAATAAACAGTTAGAACAATATCACAACAACACGTTGCAGATGTACACACAAAGGCATCAATAATAAGTAATATTACAGGAAATTGACGAATCGTGCCGGTTAAGCCCATAGTTATCATGATAATGGTAGGTATATTATATTGGCGACTTTCCTTTCCCTGCTGCAGTCTGTTATTCAACGTGATTACGCTTAGGCAAGGTAAATCACAATCATTTTATTTATTGGTAAATCGGAGCTACCATTAGGTACAACCGCAATTTGTAGTACTAGAAAACTGTATGGTAAAACATAACCGTCTCTTAGTGCTGCTTGACATTTGCGTTACTGTACACAACCAGTTTGACATGCATTTTTATTTTAATTCCACATTTTAGTCTCGATTTTTTTTTCTGTATTTTCACAGTGACAGCTATCTATACTTCTATACTAATATTATAAAGAGGTAAAGTTTGTGTATTTGTTAAATTGTAAGGGGTAATCTCGGGATCTACTGAACCGATTTTAAAAATTCTTTCACCAATAGAAAGCCACATTATTGCTGAGTGTCATAGGTTATATAAAAAACCAAAAAATAAAAAGGCTTTTAACATTATGCCCAACGAAGTGGGCACGGGTCAGCTAGTATATTATATGTGTCATTAACGTTAAAAATACGTTTCAAAAACTGACTGACAGTGAAATAAATATTATTCATAAGAAAATCTCGTAAGAATTTCTTTATTCTTATTGCTCTCTAATCTTATATTAAAAATGAAATTGATATTCAGAGAGTAGGCTTCATAGGCAAGTTCTCCAGTTATATTTTACATACTATGTTATAAAGAATATTATTAAATAAGCAAAATGACTATTGGGAAAAGAAACGGCGAAGGAAACCCAGTTACGGCCATTGTTGTCTTTAATTATTCTTTTTTTTTAATACTTCTTCTCTTCTGTAGTTCTCTAGAACCAAGGATGTGGGTTCCGCGTTGATTCGTCAATTAGTCAAGTTAAGAATTTACTACGTATAGATTTAAAATGCAGTTGGGATATATCAATTTTCTTGTTAACAAAATAGAATTAAATTAAGGCTCCGTCCGTTTAGCTGTTTGCCCACTGCCGTAGTTCGGCACTTCCGCTAGAACTCGGTCCGAGATTGTGACATTTGTGACGGGCCGAAGTGGCGACAATACAAAACACTTGGCCGTTTGTCCACCGCGACCGTCACCGGGACGTCGTCACCGAGAACAAGATTATTTCTGGCCGAGATGAAGCTGACAAACTGACTGAACGATCGCCGTCACGTCAACTTCAATCTCGGGCAGAAATAATCTCGTTCTCGTTGACGTCCCTGTGTGTGACGGTGGCGGTGGACAAACGGCCTAACTGGTGTAAACGGTGAATTGCTCAAAAGCATTTTTAAAGTTAATGACATATTATGTAATGGTTGTCAACTGTCAAACTAAAGAAGAAAAACAGATAGCTTAAAATGGGTTTCAGAAACTCGCTGTTAGTGGTTTCTACACATTCAACATAATAACCATATTTCGCAAAATCTTCAAAAAAGCTCTATCAACGCAAAAATTTTAGAACTTTCCTCATATTCATGATACGAATTTGTGTTTTAAAGAAAGCTCTTTGTCGACGAACTTACGCAATAACAACTTAAAAAATGAATAATTATTATCTCGGCCAGAACAAAGGGGCATACCATACCATAAACTTACGTGGACAACAAAATAGCCAATTTTGCAATGTTCTTTTATATTAATGATCTTAGACACACGCCAAAATGTGTTAAAAGAAAACTGTTAAAAGGAATTAAGAGTAACTATGTATGTATTACGAGTGTTCTACTTGCAATTTGTCAGTTATGCAACCTCTCAACTTATTCGCTCTTGACACCTCACATGCCTCAACACGAAAATAATGTCGCACCATTGTACGTACGGTTATTATTAATCTTATTTCGGATATTTTTAATAATTACTGATTCGAAGTTTTAATTTCTTAAAATACGAAAATTATGGATAGCTAACGCACTTTTTTTAACAGCCGTTAAAAACTATCAAAGAACATGAACATTAAAAAGGATTATTTATATCATTATTTTAATAACAGAAATACATAAATCCCACATAAAGGTGAAAGTTTGAGTATGTTTGTTACTCTTCAAGCTCAAATGGCTGAGATATTTTTTATGATATTCGTTATGTAGGTAGCTTATAACTTGGATTAACACATATCTTCATTCTTCAGGTTACTTTTTATTCCGAAAAGTACGCGAATACCGTAGGATTTTGTCAAAAGTCTGTTATTCAATGTTGTTTTATAAAGTAGATGGCGATGATGTGCATAAAATAAAACGCGGGTACATCGCAAGCAGCAGCTATTAAATTTATAATAGAATACGAATAGACGATGTTAGTCGTTTACGACTAACATCGTCTATTCGTATGGCACATGGCACTTGAAGCGTGTCGGATGTTTACATCCGACACGCTTCAAGTGCCATGTAAATTGTATTGGAGAGAAATGGCGCACCACAGCACTCGATACCAAATAGTGTCTATCTATAAAAAGAGAACTATTAACTAGGAATGGCACGCTAGTTATGGCATACCGTAGTGCGAGAAAGCAGGTTCTCCTGACAATGAAACTTTTATTCCAGCCATAAATAATTAAGCGTAAAATATACCAAGGGAACAAGTTGGACCAGCCACATATTTCCATAGATCCTGTATAGCCAGGATTAACGGCAACCACGATTAACGTTTTTTAAATTATGATTATTTTGAAATTATATACCTACTACGTAAGTAATTGGAATTCAAGCGCGCACTTTAGTTCTGGGAGGGCGTTGATATCTGTATCAATCACAGTTTAATTTACTCCTACCGATGTCATCCTGTTCTTTGTTATTGTAAGCCTTGTTATGTATTCCAAATAGCAACGTTTTCCCCCCGAAGGGTAGAAAACGTATATTTAGGTTCCAGCCGAAGCTTGACCCACTATATTATTGTGAGATAACCTTTTGGATTTGACGTGTGGCAACACTGATTTACCATAGAAATCTCCCCCTACACTAGTCCCTGACGTCACTTATGGTCACGTGGTCAGTCGCAGCGGCGAGGCAGGCGCTCGCGCTTACTTCAGTACTCACAAGCCGGCAAGAATGTTAAATCTTAGTGGGTCAAGCTTCGGCTGGAACCTAAATATACGTTTTCTACCCTTCGGGGGGAAAACGTTGCTATTTAGGTGTCCGAGCCTCTGCTTGACCCACTATATTATTGTGAGAAGTGTTTATTCTCTGCTGGCGCTGCGATTGTACAGAGGGAGTCTAATGATGATAATTCCAATAAAACACAGAATGATCAAATCACAGCCTGTAATATTTGGAATGTTATTTTCTTCATAACTAAAAATAAAATAAGGGATCTCTAAAAGTAATAGGTACTAAACTATAGCCTTATAGGGCCGAGATGGCCGCTCTAGAACATAAGAAACATAAAGAGATCTATTAATCATAATACTGAGAAACAATCAGCCATAATATTACCGTCCGCGCTCTGTCTATTTGAACCGCTATCAGTCTCTTTAAAGTAGTGCCTCAAGAAAGTGTCTTTACTTTTCCAGTTACCTCGTTTAAGTACTTCTTCCAAATCTAGTTTGTGGTTTCTCCAGTTTGCACTATTTACTGCAGCTCGAAAACTGCCTGGTGAATCATAAATATTGGCATCTTTTAAAATTGTTCGGATCCATCCTGCGATGACTGTGCGAGATGCGGGACCAACTTTTCCTCGTGTCGTGATAAAAAGGTTGCTCAAGTTATCTCGACTTGACCTACGAGGTTCCGAAACAGATATTAGAACTCGAACCCAATGTGTTATATCAAATCTTTGATCTTCGTTGGGAGATAATTTCCAGCCGGACTGGCGAAAGGTTGCACAGTCCGTCTTTGAGCCGTACCTGGGCCAAAGGATTAAGTTATTGTCTACTAATTCTAAACCTTCTGAGCTGATATCGAGCAGGGTAAGGTCATGTATTCTTCTTCCCGAGGCGAGAAGGAGCAGAACAGCCGTATGTCGAGACACTTGGAACAGACTATTATTATCAATAGCGTAACTACGAATATAATTAATGAGATCACTAACTTCCCAGGTGCAGGATTTTCTAGGAGGCGGCCTACTGAGGGCGACGGCCTTTAGAGCTTGACGAACCAGCTGATGGTTACTAAGCTCATCTGCTCTAGCTGGGTTTGCAAACATTGTGACAACGGATTTGTGGACCGCTATGGTACTCGGTGCCAATTTGTCCTCTGAGTGCAGGTAGCAAATGAATTTTGCGAGATCACTCGCCTCTGGGTTATTGATATTACAATGTTTCATAGACCATTGTCGCCATCTCTCCCACGCAGGTTTGTATGTTTTTAATGTTGACTTTCGCCAGGATGACTCTAAGAGTTTTCTCTCTTGTTCAGGCCAGGAGGAGGTTATATTGGACCAGCCCGAATTTTCCAGACCTGCAAAGAGAGACTGTTCACTGCGATTGGTGTCCGGCCCGTAGACAGATCTGTCAGGTGTTTCCTGACGTTCCAGATTGTCATTGGAGAGCATAGGGCGCGTTGTCTCAACTCGGCTTTCCAAAAAGTCTTCTCCCATTTGGGAACGACAAGTAGATAGACTCCTTTGCTCTTCCCGAGGTGACGCAGGACGCGAGGCACCAGTGCTGGTGGAGGGAAGATCCAGCCGAGTCTGAAATTCCACACACGGCTGAACGCATCCACGAACGCACAATATTGGTCCTTCACACTTTCGCTGACATAGCTCGTCACTACGGCTGAGCGTTCGCTTGCAAACAAGTCTATTGTTGGCGTGCCGAATTTCTTGAATATTACTTTTAGAATGTCTTTTGATAACGTCCATTCTGGTAAGATATTGTCCCTCGAAAGACTGTCGGCAATAAGGTTGTATCGACCCGGCAGATAGCGAGCTATGAGGTGTATTTCCCACCTCTCTGCAAGCTGAAAGATCTTCAGTGTCGTTAAGAGGAGTCTCACAGATTTGGTTCCCCCTTCCTTCGTTATGTACGACACCACTGTTTTGTTGTCCGTCTGTACCATAACTGTCTGTCCGCGAAGTTTCTGGCCTCTTAGTTTCAGTACTTCCAGGACTGTCCAGAGCTCTTTTTGATTGCTGTGCCATTTCAGTTGCTGTTGGTTCCAGAGCCCATTCAAGTTCTGTCCATTTACTGTGGCTCCCCAGCCCAGAGCTGCTGCGTCCGTGCTTACGAAAACAGTTGGATCTTCGTGGTGGATAGGAGATTGCCGAGTGATATTCGTTCTCCACCACACTAACGCCTCTATCACAGAGTCCGGTAAGCAATGACGTTTGTAGCGGTCTTTCTTTGACAGCTTGTTTGCCTCTATCTGGATCCTTCGGCTGCGAAGACGTCCGTGTGGCACGACGCAAGAAGCGAAGTTGATATTGCCTAATAAGACTTTCGCAGATTGCCAAGTCCAATGCCCTTTTTGAAGTGTGTTTTCTATAATGCTGAGGTTTTTCGCAATTTTGTCGTCTGTGAGACTTTTGGTATTCAGATTTGTATCCCAGGTTAGTCCCAGATATTCCACCGTTTTGGTTGGTTGTAAAACTGATTTCTCCCGATTTATGCACCAGCCTAGTTTTGTGAGTTGGTTTACAACGAAGTAGGTTTGAGTTTGTAGAATGTCTGGATCCGTGTGCATAATGAGGAAATCGTCCAGGTAGACTAACATCCGGATTGATTTCTTTCTGAAATGGTTAGCAAGCCAATTAGTAACGTTAGCGAATGTACAAGGAGCTGTCGCTAAACCGAACGGCAGGCACGTCATCTCATACGTGACGCCCGCATATACAAATGCCAGATATCTTTGATGAGATTTTGCAACCGGAATATGGAAATATGCCTGGAGAAGGTCAACTTTAGTCATGTAGTCTCCTATATTTAAGCATCCCGGAATTTTGTGTTGGTTAATGAGTCTAAATTTAGGTGGGCATAGATAAAAGTTTAAATTTCTAAGATCAAAAATTGGTCTGTTAGACCCGTCAGCTTTCTTTCGGAGGAACAGAAATGATAAGAAACCTGTTTTATTTTGACATTTGCGTATTGCCCCCACTTGTTTTAATTTACCGATCTCTTCAGACATGTCTGTGGATGATTTTGTTTCATATCGGGCGCAAGTGTCTTTATCCAACCTAAAATTCGGGGGACGTCTTACAAATGGGATTCTATATCCGGATATAATTGATAAGATGCAGCGTGGGGCACCGAGTGCTTCCCATTCTGTAAGATAATAGCTCACCTGTCCTGCTTTAAAATTATCGCTTTTTCCCCTCATGACCTCCTTTATTACGTGCAGGTTGTCGCTGCTGCTGGTGAAAGTTTCGCGGCGACTTATCAGAGAATCGGTGGTTTTGTTTCCGAAATGTCTGTTTTTGCCTTGGTGGTCCTTGGCCTGGTCTAGTTTTAGGCTTTGAATTAGCAGACGCATTTGGTCTTTTGAATTTCCCTGGGAATACCTTTGATATTCCTCCTTGTTCCTTAATTAAGTCGGACAACTGAGGTTCAGCGAAGAGGTAAGTGCCCGACGGTGGGATGGCATGCATTAGCTCGCCGATTGTTTTATTCTGAGGTTTGTACAGCGCGCGTCTCTGCTCTAAGGCTTCCGCTCTTTTCCCGCACGTATATTGCAGCAAAGAGTCCGACACTTTTCTAAAGGGCGCTTTGTCCTTATTCAGAAAATGTTTGCTGAGGTAAGCCTTGACCTCCGGTGGGGCACTAGAATAAGTTTCCTCAAACGCTGCTCGTTGTTGCAGTAACCCGTGTGTTATAGCGCCCAGACACAGGTCAGTTTTTTCAAGGGTGGACACCAGTTGCCATGGTGGGGTTACTGTGGCTAGATGTCCATTGACTTTAAGCGCTGTAAAGACTGGCGACGCCTGAAAGATTTTCTGTACCTCTGCGTAACGGATGTTGTACCAGCCTTCGGTGTCCAGTTTTTGGCAAAGCATACCTGTTTCGATCATTTTAGTCGATGCTTTACTGATCTTTGCTTCGCTTTCTTTTGTTTCTGGAGCAAAGTCGAGTAGGGGTTCGTCCTGATCTTTTAACTCCGTGTCCTCCGCCAGGGGTGGTGCACTCCAGGGTTCTTCGGAGTATGAACCCTCTACATGAGTTTCCGGGTCTTCGACACTTGCTATACTACGGTTTGAAGGCGGTGACTCTTTAGCTGCTGGAGAATGAGGTTCAGGTATCTGATGGGTTAGGCTATAAGTGATTTCGCACAGCCTTCCCAGTATCTCATTTTGTTGTCTCATATACTCCGATAAGGATTCAGCAGACTGAGTGTCATCCGCGAGTCTCCGTCTTTTGCCTAGATGCACAGGGTTTGGCTGAGTGCCCTGTCGTTTTGAAGATGTGCTCGAGGCAACGGAAGTTGGGCCCTCTTCGTCTGCCTCCGATTTTAAGATATCGGAAGCTTCTTTTCGGGATAGAAAGTGTTTCTTTAGCCCTGGAAGTATGGCCTCGAATTTATTTTGCGGGCCACTAGGATGCACCTTCGCCATAATGTTAAGTGGCTGGTAGATTAGGGCCAAGCCGATAGGCCACTCTAGGATTTTTCTTTTTAGCGCTCTGTATCGCCGTTCGCTAAGTGATTTTTCGCAACGAAAAATTCTGGCGAGGCGAAGCGTTGGCAGGGCGAATCGTAAACGCGCCTCTGTATCCGGGGTGAGAGTCTCGCCGAAGAGATCTTTAGAAGTGACGCTCCGTACCACCCAATTCTTCCAACCATCAGGATAGAGGGCTTCTAGGGTATGTATAAGTGCCTGATAATTATCCTCGTCCGCAGGCGCGGGTTGCCAACTTATTAGTTCTCCCATAGTCGTTGTCATCTGCGGACGAACGAAAGCAAAAGCGTAAGCAAGAGTGCAATCAACAAAACGTGCAGTCGTCGTCGTCTGACTGCAGCAGGCGACGTCGTCTGACCAAGCATATGTCGTCTGAGCAGCCGACGTCGTCTGTAGGCACAGGCGACATGTCGGCTGCCCCTGTCTTTATAATTAACAACAGACGACATTGTAAGCACCGTGCGTTGCGAACTAGGGCTTTCCTAGTGTATCGCAAACGGCCTTTGTTCTTTGGAAGCAGGAGATATTTAAAACAATTCAAAATATTTTCATTCGAATAGGCCTAATATAAGCTCTTTCGAATCTGTATGGGGCTTTCCCATGTGTAGAACTCAATCCCCGACAGAAAGAGTGTAACAGGGCTTTCCTGTTAAGAACGGTAATGCGTTCATAATAAATAGCTTACCTTAAATGATATTTGCGGATGCAGTGTTCACACGTTAAAAATCCAAAACGTACTGAAGTAAGCGCGAGCGCCTGCCTCGCCGCTGCGACTGACCACGTGACCATAAGTGACGTCAGGGACTAGTGTAGGGGGAGATTTCTATGGTAAATCAGTGTTGCCACACGTCAAATCCAAAAGGTTATCTCACAATAATATAGTGGGTCAAGCAGAGGCTCGGACACCTAAATAAACAATTTTGAACAAAAACAGTGAAGTTTATTGAAGAGGAAGAGTAACTACTACAAACGTCTTGGAACTTACGGCTAATTTAATTAGACGGAGTAGGAGTATTGAAAAGATGTCCCTTCTTAACAACTACGTAAGAGACATCAATTTTGGTTAAAATAAAAGTTAAATTAGGTTATTATGAGATTGTAGGTAACTTTTTTTGTTACGAGAATGGCGGCGGTATCTATAAATTTCTACTAACCGAGTCACTCGTTTTAAGCGAGCCAGTTGATGATTTATCTTATTCCTGGGCAAGTTTTTTTTTGCATAGCTTAATAATAACTTCAAATTGATACCTATACATGGAAAAAGAAACATAGTGTTTGCTTAATTAATATTACATTACATCCCACGCATCTGTGAATATTATTAATAAATATTTATAGAAAGTGTATACACTCAAATGCACATCAACATTTACATATTGAACTTTATACCGTCCTTATATTCTGCGTCATATGACCACAGTCGCGCTGTATGTGCTTTACTTACACTTGACTCTACCAGTACGTAACAAAATTCATTATTTATGACATTGTTTATTGAAATACTCATGTACATCGGTTGAATGCGTTTCTATTACAGATTTCTTTGTGCATAATAATAAAGTTATTTAATAATTTATATTATTATACATGTTTACATAATATGTCCGTAGGGACATGTGCGTAGCGTGGTAATAAGGCTAGAAACATACGTACTGTTGTGTTTTATACTATTATATATAAACCAAGTATTAACTAAAACTTGTTGTCATTGTCAATCTTGAAGATATTTAAATGAAGTGCGAAAGTGACAAAACATGTTTTTGTAAAACATTGACTGATTTTTGTTTATTATGATTTTATTTAAAAATGGCGAGATAGAGAGCATGTTATGCGGACTCTACACAGTCGCGAAGGTGACCGAAGTGAAGTAGTATGAATTTGGAAGACAGGAAAAGTTAAAGACGAAGAACCCCACACTCATTTTCATTCAACTTAGCGAGAGTGTAGTGCCAACATTATATAAAAATTGACTGAAACTGTTTTTGCTTCGAGAATTTACATATTGAGGGTACACCGACACAACAAATTATGTATAAACCTTCGCCATCGCAACAGAGTTTATTAGCTTTAGCGTTGCGAATAATGCATTGCGAAAATATTGCAAGTTTTTGAAATATGAAGTATGTAACGAACTGTTAATTTCTTTTCTCTAGGGCTATTCGTGTGTGGATCTCCTGAACGCAGGCATGCGGGAGTCGGGCGTGTATTACCTACAGATCAGAGGCACTACTTACTGGTTCCTGAAGGTATATTGTGAGCAGAACGTCGCCGATGGGGGATGGACGGTAAGATAACGTAATTTTCACAGAACATAGTATTCAACAAGATAGATACTACAATTTGAGAGATTTCAACAGTACATAGTCATGAACTACCTATAGATCGATAGGTAGAATGTGTATTATATAACTAATTATCAAAAAATACACAATACTCAGGAGATGTAAGATAATATCCTGAACAACCTGTGTGTTGTCATCATTCTCATTGTTTAATTTGGTAGATGTCATTATACGATCTGCAACGTACAACACTTTAAAACCATTAAGTATGTAAAATTACGGTCGCTGATAAACAGTCATCCAGATTATTCCATCCAGTTTATTTTAACAGTTGAAATATTCGCATAATGACTTCACCTTTCTGATGCTGACTGTACATTTCATCGATATCATTAATATGCAAACAAATATTTGTAGGTGATTCACCGTCGAGATGATTTCGGAGTACCAGCAGAGAATTTCAATAGAGATTGGAGCGACTACAAGAATGGTTTCGGTGACCCAAGCAAGGAGTTCTGGCTTGGCAACGAGAACATTTACATGCTCACTAATAACGATGACTACATGCTGAGAGTGGAACTGGAGGACTTTGACGGCAATAAGAGGTAACTTTACCATTTACGCGATTTCATACAGGGATGCGTGGGGGCAACCATGAAAGTGTCCATCCGAATGATCCGAAACAACGAAACGCGTAGTCCTGTCAAAAAAGACATTACTTTACTAGTTAGAATAAGGCCCGGCGCCCATTATCGGCATCGGTACGACTGAGGATTTTAGGTGGTAAATAGCAATATACTATAACATAATGGCAATAAAGTAGAAATTTCCGTGATATGTGGTCGTAATAACAAAAATACCGCTTCGGTATGCTTAAGGCTGCTGTATCGGCAGCCTTGAGAATGCTTCGGGATGCTTCGGCATCCTTCGGCATCCTTCGGTACGCCGCCGGCGCCGAAGCAACACTCGGGGGATAGCTTGCCTTGCCTTGCTTTGATTAGATTTCTCTTCTTCTTCAGCAAGAGTTGCTATGAACACTAGATCCCAGTCCACCATATTAAATACAATTCAGACAACTAGCTTGTAACAACTCTGAGACTGTTATGATGAGAAATACGATATTGAGACGCTTCGGCAAGCTACAGGACGGTGCGGCATCCTTAAGGACGCCTCGTCCTCCCTAAGAACGTTGCAGCATGCCAAAGCATAATTGCCGATAGTGTGCGCTTGCATGTAGGATGCCGAAGGATCCTTTTCCTTGCCGAAGCCGATAATGGGCGCCGGGCCTAAGGTTCAAAACTGGTTAGAATTCGACGAAACGCCAGTCCGTATTTTCACAATTTCGTTACATGGTTTCCTTTGACGTGGGTATCTCAATGAGCGAATATCCTATCTTTCGCTTTTCATTGCGTATTAGTAATCTGTCGGAAACGATTTAAGTAATGGTAGAAAAGCAATGTATGTACCCTAGGCAAAATAAATTATTTGACAGTAAAAATTTGTGTTGTAGTAAAATTTTCATACAAAAATCGCATAATAAACCTTACCTCATTACAGGTATGCACAGTATTCGCACTTCAAAATCTACTCAGAAGCTGAGTACTACAAATTAGAGATAGACGGATATGAAGGAAACGCTGGTGATTCTCTAAATGACCCGTGGTATGGATCCAACAACAGTCCCTTCTCTACGTATAACAGGTGAGCAAACACATACACAAACTTAAATAATTAGATAAATAAATAATAAATAAATATATAGGGACAATTCATACAGATTGAGCTAGCCCCAAAGTAAGTTCGAAGCTTGTGTTATGGGATACTAACTCAACGTTATTATATTTTATAACAAATACATATATAGATAAACATCCAAGACCCGAGGCCAATCAGAAAAAAATCGTTTTTCATCATGACCCGACCGGGGATCGAACCCGGGACCTCCTGGGTGGCGGTCTGGCGTGGTAACCATTACGCCACGGAGGTCGTCGATAAAATGAAATAGTTTACATACTGAGCCTATTCAGGCATATTTTCTAGCAGTATATATTTTTTTGTTAATCATTTATATCTCTAGTACCCATAATTAAATAAGTGCCTATTAATGTAAATTTTAACTTTCAATATTCAATGTCAATATTCTCTAAAACGATGAGTCACAATTATTCACATTCTACTGACTGATTATTAGGACAGCCGCTATCTTTTTTTGTTTTAGTAGAACGAGATAGAGGTGCCAAGTTGACAAATGCTTACAGCCTACATTGTTTCTTTTCAGAGATAACGATAGGTCATCACTGAACTGCGCCTCAATGTTGAAGGGGGGATGGTGGTGGAAATCGTGCGGGCGCGGCCTCAACGGTCTTTACTTACACGACCCGCAAGACCTTACAGCAAGACAAGGTAAAGACTATTGTGAATACTTTAAGCAACTTGAATTATATGTGTTACCATTACAAGTTGGTTTATGTTTAAATGGGTCTGATTCATGTTGGGATATAAATATAAAATACATACGTAACTGACTACATTAACTGTTAATGAATCATGATTTTATACGAACTTAGAAGAGGAAAGAAAAACTTTGAGCCCTTCCTTGACTTATATCTTTTTTACTATATTGCGATCTATCTCATAGGACATTTGGCAATAGTTCCAATATACTTACACCATTTTATTGACTATCTACAAAAAATATTTGTTATACGATCATAAAATTTTTAAACTTACTAGGTGCGTCGACTCATGAAAAAAAGGTTCATGCTTGAATGTCCCAATGATAGTTGTCTTTTTTATACTACAAAGTTGGCAAACAAGCATACGGCACGCCTGATGGTAAGCATCACCGTAGCCTACAGACGCTTGCAATACCGGGGGCAGCACTCACGCATTGCTATTTGGTTACGATCTTCTGTAAGGTGGAGGTCCTTCCCCAGACAGGCTGCTCCGATTTGAGCGGATTAAAAATGTCTTATTATCCCAATACTCTGTAGAATGTATGATGATTGAATTGCACAAATTTTATTACATGCAGCTTACTCTATCCATTTCCATTAGTAAAAGCATTTCATAATAAAAAATAATTTCAGGTATCGTGTGGTTCCGTTGGCGAGGCTGGGACTACACGCTAAAGCGCGCGTCCATGATGATCAAGCCCAAAGGCCTCCAGCCGAACACGTGATCCTGACGCTGCGCGCTTCATCACATCTTTGTTCACTCATTACGTGGATTCAACATCGGGTGCTCCTCGCATGGTGGTGATTTATGTGCACAAATATAACTTATTTAGTTCTCTTGTATACTGTCGTAGGATAAAGTCACCTTCCAAATTCAGCCAAGATTGACATGATAGAGTATGTAATGATTATTTAATTGTCAATTTGCAAGTTATAACGCTTTCAAAATACTACTTTCAGTATTCTTGGCAAGTGAATTGGCGAACATAGTATGACGATAATTTATCCTACGACATGATTTTTTTAAATTTCTTTAGGTGACCTGTGTACGTTTTAATCCTGATCATGGCCGTAGCATGTCAGCGGCGTTACGATGGCGATGCGGTGACGCGATTTCTCACCGTATCGCCAACACTGCAACGGGCCCACCACGAGGAGCACCCTTAACAAACTTGCCATTTATCTTCTAGTGTAAAGACGCATTAGGCGTTACATTTGTCCACATTACATCATCATTTAAGCAACAACAGCTCTCAGTCACACAATATCAAGAGCATGTTGTACTGTATCAAAAGTATTTTAGTTACGCATCATTTAGTATTATTTTTCATCGAATCTTATTATGAAACGTTTATGGAAACCTTACTGTTAAAATTTGCCTGTGATATTTATCAATGTATCAAAATTTTATGTCGAAAAACTACCATCAATCTCTTTAGAGGCCTTGCCCTCCTAGTATTAATTTGAATCCATGTAATGAACCGGAGCACCGTAAACATATCGCCGACACCTACATAATCTGTAAATATTTTTTCATTCATGTCGCGAGTTCACCGCAATGCCTTCTACTCGACAAAGGTTTCTTGTTGTAAATAACAGTTGCTATCACATTATCGACGTGCCACTACCACCCAAATTCATTAATTTATTTACTCATTTAACCTTGATACATAAAAATCTTCGTTAATTAGGTTTATAATTTAGATTTAAGATAATGTGGAATAAGATGTAAATAATTATTTGTATGCAGTGGTTGATAAAGAACCGTCAAATCCACACGTTCCACCCGCGTGGAACGTTACTTTAACGCCTATTATCATGTCCCTATCTACCTATGTATTTTATCCTAAATACTTTATAAATTGCATGAACTTCGTCAGAAATTATGCTATGTACAGTTTGCACGTTTCCTATTATTACTTTAATTTGTTAGCACGTATTAAAATGTACCTGATAAGTAGGTACCTAACAGAAAGTGTCATGTATATTTTATTCTCTTTACAGCTACATGATCTATATGTAACTATGTATATTTAAAAAAATGAATATTTTTTAAACTTTATAATACACTACCTGAAGTTTTCTAAAAATATTCGTTACATAAAAATGCGACAAAATTGTTGTGTCGAATTTTTATCCCAACTTGTCGTAAAAAAACACTGCCAGTGGCCTATTTAGTAAACGTCACAATAACTATACGACACACCAGGTCTTATTCGTATAAACCTCTGTAATAGAAAACAATACTACATGCCTATTTGTCAAAAACTGACAACATTGTCGAGTTTATATAAAAAAATATAGGACCCAGATATATTAATAGAACTTGTAAATTATTGTATGTAAACTACATACCTACAAGCAATATTCAAAAACAATCCATTAAGATTGTTTAAAATAAATTATCCAGTGATATATTATGTATTATAATACGGCTGTTTTTGAATCATTGCTTGTTCGTGTAACTGTGTCCAGTTATAGAAATTATACCTACATATTTTTTTATACTTAGTTTTATTTTATACCTTTTGTACAGTCACTCGCCTACCTAAACTATATTACGCATATAAAAAGTGGAAACTATCCATACTAATATTATAAATGCGAAAGTACCTAACTCTGTCTGTCTGTCTGTAAAGAACCTACAGGTTTCCCGTTTCCCCTTCAGAACGTCTGTAGTAGACTACGCTGGCCTATGTTGGTGTTGAATCGCAGCGGCCGAGGATCTAAACTAGTCAAATGCTATATTTGTATATTCATTTGTTTCACCACAAGAGCGGTACATTTTGAGGTTGGCAGTTTGACTACACAGGATTATTTACTAGCGTTCAAACGTTTTATATCACGCTGCCGCGGTAAGCCATTTCAAATATTCTCTGACAATGACAAGAATTTTTTAGGTGCTGAAAAGGTGCTGAAAGAGAAATTTCATCTATTTTTCAAACTCTAACGGTTTGTGGGAGGCAGGAGTAGTCGTGTTAGCATCATTTGCGACGCGTATTACAAAATGCTAAAGTTACGAAGAATTCTACACGGTATTAACGCAAATCGAAGCCGTCTTGAATTCCCGTCCTTTGTCCCCTCTTTCCACAGACCCCGATGATTTCTTTGCCTCTGACTCCAGCTCATTTCCTGTTCGGTCGACCGTTAACTGCACCTGCCTGCGAGAACCTGACTGACATCTCGTCCATTCGTCTGCGACGCTACGATCGTGTGGAGCAGCTACGGCAACACTTCTGGAACCGCTGGTCGAAGGAATATGTATCGGAGTTACAACGTAGAACTAAATTAAAGGCTGACAGCGATGACCTGACTGAAGATAGCCTAGTTCTAATCAAGGAAGACAATTTGAAAATGGGACGTATCATACATCTTTTCCCGGGTAAAGATGGAGTATCCAGAGTGGCAGACATTCGAACTGCTGCTGGCGAAATTCGACGAGCATGCTGCAAAATCTGTCCACTTCCTGTTCATACGGAAGGCATCTCATTAACCGAAGAGTAGGAGTCATCGCTATCCACTATCCATCCAGAGGGCTTCGTGGTTTTCTCGTATTCAGCGTGTCATCTATTAGAAGGCTTCCAAGGCGGCCGGTATGTTGATGCGCAACACACATACAATTCGGAACGATACGTGACCGGGGTGCAATTCGGAACATATTCGAAATCGTCTCGCCATTACGGCTCTAAACGCAAACAAAGATTGTATCAAAAAAATCGAATTAAAATACGCTTTATTCTTTTTCATCTTGTTTTACTGAAGACGGTCCTGAAGATTCGAAACCCTAACATAAGTGGTGTATCCCGCTTTCCCGTGGGAATTTCGAAATGTATTATGCATACAGACAGCGGGACTTCGTTTTGTAAAGATAGAAAACCGTGAAGAACAGAGTTTAGAAATATTTTAAAAAATAATTCGCTGAGCGTCCGACTACTGAGCATTTATAATAGACCTCATAAAAAAATTATTAGAATCTTATTTGAATTTCATGCCTATTCCCGGGATATTATAAATCATTTTCAATTAAGTTTTATAACCACTTGAACAGAAATCGCTTTGATTTTAGTAACAAAGATTATTTTAATAAGAAAGAAGCGTTACACTTTCGTGAATTAACATCATGTAAAGGTGGTATTACTTTGGTAGGTAAACACTAATCTCCTTATAAATAAAAAAAGATCAACCAAGGATTAAAGAAAATCATTTTATATTTGTCATTATTGAGAATTAACTAGTGTAAAAATGTTAAAACAAGTTTTAGTTAACCCTACCCTTGCTTGATCTTTGTTTATTAATTACAGGGAAAAGTTAGAAAAACTACACGTTTCCATAGTATAATTTATATTCTGCGGAAACTTGTAACACAGACAAAAGCTAATTAAATTTAACATTACACCATGACCTACTATTTGGATTATTTAATAATATTTAAAAGCTGTTTCACAGGCACTACTACAAGTTACTATAGGCCAGTTTTTGAACGCATTTTTAAATTTAATCACACAATAAATTATAGCTCGTCACTGGTGCTAATTCTGTTGTACATTTAACTAAACTAATTTTGACAGAACCAAACGTGTTGTTGTCCTTCCTTGGTTTACAATTTGTGACAAGGATAGCAACACATCTAGTCCTGTCAAAATTAGTTTAGTAGTTTAGTACAGAATTAGCACCAGTGTCAAACTGTCTGTCTTTTAAAGACATACATTGAGAGTTATTGTAGTAATTGAAATTAAAATGAGTTTCAGAAACTGACTGTAAAATATAAACTGCACAAGATCGGCTGCAGTCGAGTGAAGTCAATATCAACTACATGCAGTCGTTCCCTTAACTGTAGCCGACCGCGCGAAGTTGAGGCACGACTGCATGTAGTATATTGACTTCACTCGACTGCAGCTGACCACGTGCAGTTGATATCAGACTTCACTCGACTGCAGCCGACCGCGTGCAGTTGATATCATGAATGCACGAAGTCGAATGTACAACTGCATGCAGTTAAACATATCGACCGTGCGCGGTCGCTGCGATGCAGTCCATCTGATGTCAGCCTTAGATAAAGTAGAGATTTTAACGATTTATCACTAACTTAACTAACACATTAAGCAGAATATATTTGAACAATTCTTCAAAGTTTTTTCAAAGTCGTGACCAATGTGTCACATATAGCAATTAAATGTTCCAATAAGTGAAGCTGCACCTAGCGCCTGCTTAATGCTAACTGAAACTTATCAGAAAGCTATAATCGGATAAGTACATTTATTTATTTATTATTAAATTGAAAAAACACTGCGGAGAACTTCATTAAGGCCCATCGTCCATTAAATCGGAGATGGGCGGAAACGATGGCCGGAGAGGTGTGATTCCGACACAATGTATAATATTGTTTTTATGGAGTAAATGTCTAAATGTCGTTCCAACCCCCGTTCTTGTAGGGAACACAGTCAGTAAAAAAAATCGACAACTTGAAATGCTCAAGCGCGTCAGACATAAATACGACAAGGGCGTGTTTATGTGTATGTCCTTGATACTTAACAGGGTACAAGGTATCCCCTATATGTTTATTTGTCGCGCCTGAGCATGGCGCCTGAGTCACTGCAAAAGTCGCCTCTTGTACTCGCCTACTATTAGTAATTTAGAATACTCCGCTCCACACATCGACGACGGGACTAACTTCAGTAAGTCTCGGTAAGATTGCTCTTACGCAAAATTGGTGTTCACGACAGTGTCGTGAGTTTGCCTCAAGCGAATCACATCTACACATAATTACTTCGCAATGTAAATGTCGCAAAGCTAACTTAGTCTTGTCAGTATGACCAGCATCTCATATCGATAGTTTTACTGATTATAATAAAATAAAAACCTATTAATAATTGTAATTGGACTTATTATAAAATTGCAAGAATAGATTTTCCGAAGCTGTATATTGAGAGTTAACCATTTTTCTACTTCCTCTGGGGAGGGATCCCCAGAGGAAGTAGAAAAATGGTTACTAATTTTGTAATTACTCATAATAGTCAAGTATTATGTATAATATCGTGGCGATATCGACTTATAAAAAACTACCAACAAAATGATACTATCAATATAATTACCTACTTTTATCACTAATACATGTTCAAATGACAATGAGGCTTACAACTTTATCAAATAACGCACACAAGAAAGTAACCGCACCGAAATGATGAAGTTGTTGTCGACGACATTCGCACTTGGATTAATGTGGATGGCATACAAAAAGAGGCTTCGCCGAGCAGTGGCGCGAGGGCCGAGATAATGATAACATTGCTGGCATAAGAATCTTCGGATAAAAGTTCACCACAGAGCTTAATCGATAGACTATTACTAGTGCGGTACCTATAGACAATAAATATAGACAGGAAATAAATCTACAACGATTCGGTATACAGCAAGACCATTCAATCGTATTCATTCAAATAATGAAAGTGCATGTCTCAATATAAAAGAAAAATAATAATAACACGTTTACATGCGAATAGATCATCCGGCAGATAAATTGGGTTTTTGACAGGTTTTATCTGATAAATAACTTAACCGGATATATGTGTAAATAATGCAACAGGCCTTATATCCCAGGTAGACAAAAATGTTACGTGTCTGCCCGAGCCATACAATACATGATAGATAACATTATAACATAATTAAATCATATCAAGTACTTATACAGTCTCTGTATAATATGTTGTAGGTAGATACTTACAATAAATGCTATATTTTTACTTTATTATTATAATTATTTCCATTTCCCATATATTAATGCTAAGTACTTGTTTTTGATTAATCAAAGTCATTGCGTCAAACAATTATGTGATTATACTCACGATATAAGCCCAAAAACATTACCAATGATTACATTATTATCATGTATTATGTTATTTATTATTAATATATTTTTATTTATATCGTTTGTACATTAATTAATATAATAATACATAAGTTTGTAATGTTTTTTGTCAAGTTTTATAATAACTATTATAAAACTTAACAAAAAACAAATGTGAAGAAGTTGGCATAATCACGAGTCTATTACTATAGTGGCATTTTCTATATTTTACTGCAAGAACAAAAAAAAATGGATTATAAGACAGTAACAATATAATTTCGTGAAATTATAACAAAATTGTGGAAATAGCTATTTCTCTTTTCTATTCTATAATATTTAAATATTATTACACTTTCATTCCAGCAATGACTACTCACAGTTAATATCGTCTTGCGTATCGTGCGACTCTTTCATTGTCTGTTCAATAATTTCTTGGAGGTCAATATCATCCTGTCCTAAAATAACTTCCGTTCCAATGGCATCATCTATCATGATGTCAGATGTGACTGGCATGTTTTGGGCGAGCTCAGAGTTGTATTCAACCTTATCTGGCATTTCAAATATATCATCTATAGTTAAATGTGATAGCGAATTGTCCTGGTCAATATCAAGTAGGCCATGGGGCTCCCGGTACACGGAGTCCAAGTCAGCGAGAGAATATTGCATATCTTCAGTAGCGAACAAGCCGCGGGAGGGGCTGGACTGGGAAGCGCGGCGCGCAGGGCGCGCGCGTTCGGCCTTCAGTCCGGCCCAAGCTTCGTGTTATATCTTCATTTTTTTAGGACCCTTCTTAGCAGCGCGCTCCTTCGCTTTTTCGTACAATGGCACTAACTTCTTCTCTTCAGCTAATATCTTGAGTAGCATTATAATAAATGGCAAATAGTTGTGCCTCCTGCGTATCATTTCCTGCTTGTATCTTGTCATTTTTATGTCTTCATATTCAATCAACATTCTAAGTCTTGGTATTTCATTATCCAACTCATCAGTCTCCATGCCACTTAGTGCTTGAGAGGCATTTAGCAATTCCTCGAGCTGTCGTTCATATATCATTTTTCTATCTGATACTATTGCCATCAGATTGAAGTGTATTTCACCTTCGGTGTATCTGAAAAGGGGCCACAGTAAGTACAATTAAGCAAAAGTCCACAACCAGCACTGCATTAACAAGACTGCAAAAAAAAGAAAGCTTGCTCGAAATCGTGTTTAATTGTCAAATGCATACGTTACACGCACAATGTATGGTATCTTTAAAAAATAAAACCAGGCAAGTACGTGTCGGGCCACGCACAATGTAGGGCTTTTTATTGGATACGTATTTCTTGCTTGCAGATGAGTACAATGTACGTATTCTATGACATTTGTACGTTTTCGTCAAAGAAATTTTACTTCATAAGTTCGTCGGCTATTACTCGGTAACTAGCAGTGCCTACTTAACAGTTATAGTTTTCCTTGTAGGGTCACTATATGGACTACTACCATGAATTTTTTCAAGTTTCTAAACACAAGACTTTCGGAGATAGAGGGGGGGGGGGACCCTCCGAAACGAAAATGTAAATAATTCGCAAACAGATCATTGTATCGGAAAAAGATCTTCCCACACCCTCCATGTTTTTAAGAGACCTATCTAACGATATCTCACAAAATGGGGTCGGTGCGAAAAAAAAATCATTCCCACTTTACATATTGGGGAGGGCCACGAAAAAAAAATTTTTTCAAAATTTTGTTCTACCACTTTGTTAGCATTGTTAATATGTGTATACATACCAAATTACAGCGTCTAGGCGCTAGACCGCGGACGGACGGACAGACAGACAGATATGGCGAAACTATAAGGGTTCCTTGTTTTTTTTAAATATGTGTTGGAAATTACCTCAGAAATAACTCGAGTTCAGCATTAAAATTTTGTTCCCAATGATATGGAAATTTAAACAACAGTTTTTCAAATATTATTTGGCGCGAAGCACAACTGCAGGTTATGTACACAAGAAAATATTAAATATACGCTAAAATATGTTAAAAAATCTTACATGTTGATCCTCTTCATGATGATAGGCCTTACAACATCGAGCCAATCCTGTTCAGGAGCTATGGGACCATGATCAATGGGACCCTCCCGCAAACCATCCAATTCATACAAACGCCCCTCTATTGGCATGTATCCAACAAAATGATAAGCATCTTCATCCTGAAATCATTTTACATATTAATATTGTTGTTCTGAACTTAAAACTAAAATAATCTCAGTAAACTGTTTACAAATAAACCATTGAGAAGACAATACAAAAAAGAAGGTTTCTTACCGAACTGGTTGTTTTAGGATCAAACTCGAAGAGAGGCTGTTGTGACATGGAATTATGTGCAGTTCTTATTGTTGTGGAGTTACTTAAAGTTAAACCCCTCATTTTAGGATCAAACGACATACTGAATTCTTTCAGTGTAGTTAATTCAGGGCCAAGTTCGACATCTGGATGATTACAATTCAACAACAAACTGACCACAGCTTGGGTTGCACAAGCATTATTTATGACCTGAAATTATTTTAAAAATATTTTAATATCAGACATAATAAAGGTACTACAAACCTCATAATCACATATCACATATTTAACAAGGTGTTTTTAAAACACTAACCTCCCTTATCCAAAAAAACCTGCCAAATTAAAGAGATTGGCCTTTTTAATGCAATCTAAATGGTAAAATATTATTTGACAAAATCTCGAAAAATGACAGTTTCGAAGTAGCACATACTTTGAGCTTATATTGTTGAGAATCAACAATGTTTATTTAATGGCTGTCAATTTGAGAAAATAAAAAAAAAAGAGAGGCAATACAAAATCTTCAAGGCTAAATTGAGAATAGGCCATGTATTTTACTCTATTACTCTATGGACCATTATTATTAAAGAATAATGTGTAATAGTAATAATAGATAATTAAGAAACTATTAAAGAATGTACATACTTGTTTAGCAAAATATATTTTGTCCAAACGGCTGTCTTTCACAACAGGACCCGATGGTTCTTCATGTTGTAAATATTTGAACAAAAATATAAGCCCATGAACTGGCCTAAAACATATAATTAACATTAATTGATATAAATGTGTAGAAACAGTAGAAACTTGATTGTCGGAACCAAATTTATCCAAAATCACAATCAATCACATTAAATTTTATATTAAATTTTGACTACAATGTTTTTCAGATAGCATGGGTATGGTGACATTTGGGATTTGAAGGGAATTTACAGGGAATTAAAAATAAATGTATCATATGCAAATTTGAATTTACTACTTTTTTGTAGTCGCTTATTCTTCCCTCTTTTTAATTTCTTTTTGTAGTTCGTGGTTTTTTGTTTCGAATAAACATGCGTGAAATGGAATAACTCAAATGTAACCGTACCCATGCTATCTGAAAAACACTTTAGGTCTCTTGTCAACTTGTGACTATGCTTTTTATTTATTTTTTATTCACTCACTCAGCACTGTTTTGATTGGTGTCGCTCCAAGTATTTGTGTAAATGTTTTATGTACCTAGTTTCTTTTAAAAAAATATTAACAAATGCTTTAACAAAAACTGCATCAAAATCGGACCAACCGTTTGGTTGCTAAGATGCCACAGACAGATCCACAAATACACACGTCAAACTAATAACACCCCTCTTTTTGGGGGTTAAAAAAGGCTTTAACTGTGTTTCTATTGCCATTTCTTTGTAGCCATTTTGCTTTTGTTTCCGAAATGGTGGTACTCTATAGAATAGATTTATTTATACAAATCAGTATTATTTGTACACTTTGACAGAAAAGAGAAAGTGCCAGTAAGGACTTAGTGTCTGAATAAAGATTTTCATTTTCAGTAATAAACACCTACACCTCCAGACAACTATCACTTTCGCATTTATTATATTGATAGGATTTACATTAAAACTGTACTAAAAAAAATCCTGCAACTGTATAACCCAATATTGTAGTTAACATCATTGGGTTATACATTAATGTATAATAATATAACCTAAAAATTACTCCACTTACCCTAAATTTTCAAATATTCCATCGTCAATACTATACAGCTCTTCCACTTGTACACCTTTCGCACCTGTTATGTATAATAATAATTAAAAATATTAAAATCTATGTATTTCTTTCAATGAAAAGAATAAATATTTTTGGTCATTCATACAAAATCACCCTTGACCCAATATGCTTGGGAGCTCTAAGGAAATGTCCGCACAGCCAAATTTAAATGTGAATGTTTGGTGTAGTAACTTTCATAAGATTGCGGAAAAAAAATGGTGAAATTTCAGTGCTGACAGCCTTTTTTTTAATTTACCACACAGGTTTGCCACCAGTGTGGAAAACAAGCATACGATCGGCCTGATGGTAAGCCGTCACCATAGCCTATAGACGTAAGCAATACCGGGGGTATCACTCACGCGTTGCCAACCCTCCCAACCCCCCCAAGTGGAGCTCTGGAGACCTTACTCACCATAGGAACACAACATGGCCGAGACCAATGCTATTTGGCTACGATCTTCTGTAAGGTGGAGGTCCTTCCCCAGACGGGCTGCTCCGATTTGAGCGGATTATCCGCTGTGCCCTACCTCTCTTAAAGGCTTTAAAGAGGGCCATATAAAGCTACCATAATAAGCCGCACTTGAGCCATTTGATACCCCTCTATGCATTTCATAGATAAAAAAAACTACACTCACCGAATTTCCTGATTAACTGTGTGAAGACCCCTGGATCACTCTCGATGAGACACCAGTCTCCCGCTGAGTCCATAATCTGTTTCAAAATTAAATGAACAACATTTGGAAGTACTGTCTTCTTTTCCATTTACTTAATAATTTATATTATTAATAGCTTTGATATATTGATAGCCAAATAATCGAGAAAGATTATAGGCCATTCAACATTATTTTACAATCTTAAGTCAGATCTAGGCCACCGCACTGGCTACGGCCAGGCCCTTGGCCTGACTGAAGCCAATACATGTAGATGAAAACCGGCAACGGCCAAGCCCTTGAACTGCTTGAGTGAAGCCAATACAAGAGGATGAAATAAAGCCCCTGCACCTTAGGTGATCTCCCTTAGTCTATTGTAGTAGGTATGTAGGTATTAATAGCCTATTGATTATCCATATAGCATCCCTTAGGGAAATTATAGATCAGAGAATCGCGTTAAGGATATCAGGGAAATGAAGGCGAATGGTTGTCAACATTGGAGATGTGGAAAAACTATAGTCTGAAGGCCTAAATCAGGTGTGAATGTTTTATTTTTCGCTCTGCCATTACTTATGCTTCTTACTTCCTAAACAGGATGATAGTTTATGCTTCATAAACAGTGTGATAGATAAATTAATCATCACAGCTCATTAGAAATCTTTCGCATTGCCAAAAAGCAAATAAATCATCAATACAAAATGGATTACTTCAAAATGGAAACTTACGGATTCGTGTGGATTATAAATCGCTGCTGTTCATACAAAGATAATGTTATATTTGGATGATTTAGTCAAAAGTTATTTTTAATTCAAAGTGATAAACACCGTGAAAAACGCACTAGAAATGCAAGTCACTTCATTTCAAAAACGGTAAGCCCGCTTTTCGTGAAAAACTTCGGTCGGCGTGTCGACACTCTGTGGCTGCTCTGTGGTGTCGACTTCGAGTTTCGAGTAAAGAGAAAAATAATGACTTGACTGCGAGTCGGCATCGGCAACCCACGGCACGGCCGCAATTTTCTCTTTGCGCATATCGATCGATCTAGTTTTTTTTTAATTTTTACTGTGGCCTGCTGGACATAAATCCTTTTAGTGGCTTTTAGACTTTTTAGTCAAACAAAACCTTAAAACACTAGTAAAACGAGCTCAAGCAGACGCTCGCTACCGTAGTTGCCAGTAATTGGACGAGTTTGGCGCCATCGGGGCCACAGACTTCTGTGATCCCGGGCCGACCAAGAAGCTTAAATACTATTTGGTAATGCGCGCTACACACCTGCTTCCGTTCCGGGACGGAAGCCCGCGTTGCTCTAAGAACTGTGCAGATAAATCGTTAGGTGTATAGAACAAACAGTTGAACTGTACAGTTTAACTGAGATTAATCAAAATATGAATAGATAAACTGTACAGATAAAACTGAATGTGTGTAGTCGAAAACTGCGCAGTTTTGTCAGTTTTGATGATAAAAACTGAAAGATCGCGCAGGCGACCATATCTTACAGTTTAACTGTACAGATAAATCTCACAGATAAATCTGAAAGTGTGTAGGCTGTATGGACCTACGATTTATCGGTACAGTTTAACTGTACAGATAAATCGCACAGATAAAACTGAAGGTGTGTAGCGCGGGTTCAAACGCACTAGAGAGAGCGGGCGGGCGCGAAGCGCGGCACGCGGTACTGCACGGAGCTTCGCGGCGCGGCGCGTCAAAATATTCTTTCAATGTTATTGTTTAAGCTAAACCGCACTACAGTGGAACGGAACGGAACGCAAAGAGGATTGGTACGGTAGGTACAGAGTGGCAACTCCGGAGAGAAATCGGCATATAAGGAAGGTGCTGCCGCAGTAACTGGTGGGTGAACTAAAATTTCAACTATAGCTATATACAGGGTGCCCTGAGAGCGACCGACACTCCCGAAATATCTTAAGAGGTTTATACATCTACTTTATGCTCGTGAAAGATTTTTTCTCTAAGTGTAATAGTTTCGGAGTAATTGACTAACAAACATTCCTTGAATAACTGTGTGTTTTCATCCCTAAATCAGCTGTTCCTTACGTACAGGCAAGAGCAGGTCGACCTTTACATATTGGACTTTGTACCGTTCTTAAGTATGTCATACATAGGAGCCAAAATTGTATAAAGCTCGACGTGCACCTGCTATGCATAGTAATTGTCACGGTTACCATAGTGACAAATAAATAAACTTCTGTCAATAGGTAAAATACTAAAACTAAATTATGAAAATTTCTAGTTTTATTTGTTATTTGTTAAATGGATTAGGCGTTTTGAATGGTGTTTAGTGTTTTACGAGTTCTTTAGTGGTTTTAAGTGTTGTGTGGCATAAGAGGCGCTCGTACACATCGAGCATTGTGTGTAGTAGATACTTTCCGGTACGTACTTCGGTTTTTAATGTAAAAACTTTGATTTTTTAAGTGATAATAAGAATTTCAATGAATAGGTAGGCAGGTACGTGTGTCGTGGCCTACGGACTGGCCGTAGCGTAGTAGTAGTTTCTGTCCGTGTAGGTATTTTTGCCGTATGCACTGTTGTTGTAGTATTAGGGATACCTACACGTAGAAAATTAGCAGGTCAGTGCCTTTTTTTTCAATAAACTATTTTTAAATTAAACTTGCACAAAACGCATGTATGTAAGGTACATATCATCAAACTTTCGGCTGTGTTCGTCGTTTTTTTCCTCCCTGTATAAACATAGCATGTACCCTACACCTTAGAATAATAACTTAAAGAAGGAGTCCCTGCACCTGTTTTGATATACCTCCACTGGTGCCAGAAATGGAACCAATCGCCGGACTTTGCCGAACCGCTTCGTAGTTGTCGATGTCAAAGCGCACCAAACGTGTCTCCCGGAAAAAAAATATTATGGCGGTTTGTGCTATTAAATCTTGTGCTATTAAATCGTGTCTAGTGCTAGTAAAGCGGTAAAATTACTTTCGTAACGTTACGTAAAATATTATATTTTACGGTAAAATACAATAAGATTGGGTAAAAAACGAATACTACTACTTACCTAAAATTTTGTTAGGTACTTGAAAGTTGAGAAATTTAAACAAACTCTATTTATATACCCGCTTTTTGGAAACTACACCTCCATTGGCAACATTACGCAAGTGTCAAGTGCATGTCACTGACATGTCATCGAGCGTTTAGGGATTGACATGGGATGGGATATAGGATTAAATTTTTACAGGATTTGAGATCGCCGCCTTGTCAACGAAGGTCGTCAAGATAGCGACCTCGGATCCTCACCGTATCATGTTGCTTTTTTAAAGTGCACTTTTTTGTTAAAAAGTATTTATTTAAATACTCGACATTAAATAAATATATAGGGACAATTCATACAGATTGAGCTAGCCCCAAAGTAAGTTCAAAACTTGTGTTATGGGATACTAACTCAACGATACATTGGCGAAATTGTCTATGTGTTGTTAAGACACGACAAGAAGAAAAAAAAGAAGACTTGACAGAGCGCTTGTATGAAGAGAAGACACTCCATCTAGTAAGTTATTAATCTAAGCCCTACCCTTTATTTTCTGATTATATTTCTTTCTTATGCCGCCAGGTTCACACGATGCGTTGATCAACTGCTATATCGCATGCGATTTGAACCGTCTGAACAGACTTTCAATCAATATGAAGCAACAAAAATCAATTCAATAATGCCGGGTTTACATACTTGCCAAGCCTCGAGCTCGACAAGCTTCTCCAAGCGCAAGCGTGTAAACAGGGCGTTTGGCTGGGCTTGCGTGTGTTTGTGGTGCGTGTAAACCCGGCATGACTGCCATGACCGCTTGAGACTTGTGGACGCTTGCCAAGCCTTGGCAACCATTAGCATTACCTTTCAACTTTTGTTGATTAAAGTCTCTGTTGAAAGCGATTTGACTCGTCTGAACCTGTCGCGTTAAAGTTGACTTCAATTATACGTCTGCCTGCAGCAAGCAGTGTTTGGTTATTTTGAGGTTAGGCGCAATTTTAAAATGTCAGCAAAAAGAGGCGAGAAGCGGACTGATAATATTATGATACGCTTCCTAGAAGAACTATATCAGAGTGTTTATGGAACAATAGTTCTGAGATATTTAAAAATAAGGATGCTCGATCGATCAATTTTAATTGAACCGTCTGAACATGTTCATTGAAATTTGTTTTCAATAATTTTTCATCGAACGATAAAAGTTGGTCAATTTATTTTCGCCTCGTGTGAACCCGGCATTAGCGCCCCATGAAGTTCCCCATCTGCACAAACTAAATAGAGATGATACTCATCAGACGAGTAACTGTCATACAAAAAAAATCGCATTACGAAAGCTCACATAATGAAAGTGACCGTTTTTTTTTTTTAATATGGAACTGGCCATGGCAATCTTTTGTTATGCCTCAAGAGCAGTGATTTTGGTACCACCTAATATAAGTTAATAATATTCAGTTTGAAAATAACATTATGCAGGTTATTAATCTGGTAATAACCTGCATAATGCTATTTTCAAATGGATTTTTTTGGTGGAAATAAAACAAGATCACTTTTACTTAATAAGTCTTTTATTTTTCAATTCAATACAGAATTATTTGTAATAGTATGTTTTTTTAGTTTCGCAATAATCCCAACATGATGAGGAGTATTTTAATTGTTATTGGTCACTTCAATAGAATTTCCAAAAAATCTTACTGCACAATCGGATGGGTCGAACAGTTTTTTTTCTTTATGCATTTAAATTCTCTGTAAGATATTAAATTATTAATACTATTTGTTTCATCCTGAAGTAAGATTAGCTTTAAATTGTTCACAATTTACTTTGGGAGGTATATTAGATGCAGAGGCTTCAACAAACTCTGAAACAAAACATTTTAAATTAAAAACTACTTTTATCACAAAGGTTTTTAGTTACCTGTACTTCTGTGTTTAATTTTTACACAAAATAATAATGTGGTGCTAAGCATTGTACAAGATATTATGATAACACTAATTAGCAAAAATAGTGTTAGTACTTGTGTCTATTATTATTATACCTACTATTTATTATCTAATACTACATAGGACTGGCCAATATAAACATTTAAAACTTTAGCTTGGTGACAATGTTCATTCATTTAAAACAAGTAAAAACATCAGGTTGAGGTTCAAATCTTGATCGTTTTGGTTCAAGTCCAACTTTGCAATAAGAGCCTCTTCTTCATGTCGCCTCTTGTGAACATAATTATAGTTAGAAGAAATAGCATCGTCTGAAATAAGTTGTAACTAGGTATATATTTTAATTTTCACCCATGAAAATACGAATAGTAAAGCAAAAAAAGACCCGATGGATAATAATTTGATTTTAAGATAATTAGGTACTTTTAAAGTTTGAAGTTCGTACAACCAGAAAGATACACTAAAAGCTACGAGCAGGTACTTTTGTGTGCACTTTTTATGAGTCAATTAGATACTGAATATTTCAGTAGTTTATTAAAAAAAAAAAAGTAGTATAGTGTAGTTTATCTGTTTACTCATGCATGACTGAGGTCCCAAAATATTTTTATATAAATTGCACAGCTCAAAAATATTCTATTATTATTTATTGCCCATCTGACGGAATACATACATCAAATTTTGAGTATATAAGTATCCAATTTGTATTTTATTTACATTTTAAGTAAATAAATACCTAACTAAAATAAATAAATAACTAATAAAATAAATAACGTCAAATGCAATTGGTCCGTCAGACGTTATGTGAATATTGTAAATGTGAAGTACAACATGGCCGCCGCTTTTTTTTTTAATTTTAGCTCATCTACCAGCCACGGCAGCCACCGTAGACAGAGAAAACTATAGACAGCTGCTATGCGTGCCGCTGAAAGGGACAGAAAAAAAAGTACATACTAGATGTAGAGTTGCCAGATAAAGATAAATTTACCCCATACTCTCGATTTCCTTTTTGTACACAAAAATTGACATGCTAAAATACTTAGTGAGTACTTAGTAATGTTACATGTGAAAAATATTACTAGGAAACTTTTTAATGCACTAATAGAACTGACAAATAATAATTAAATTCGTAGATTATATATTTTACCCAACCTAACCTTTGCTTAAATAATGATTTTTTAAATACCTAATACTAATTGGGTAGGTAAACAATCTGTAGAAATGTAGCTGCTTGGCGGCAGAAATAGGCGAGACAGCAAATGACCCAAGCAGACGATTTTGAATAGTCTCCCTCTGCTCTGGTGAAAAATAGATAAATAACGCAAAATCTCTCGGATATGTAGTGGCTCGGTCCATTAAACTGAAAAACTTTTTAAAATACGCAAAATCATTTTTTGAACTTCCATACAATTTGACTTGGTTAGCTGATCAGGTTGTATGAAAAGTAAAAAAAAAATTCAATATTTTGTGAAACTTTTTGTGAAATAAAAGTTGTTCAGTTTTGTGAGTTTCATAGCTAAGTCGTTGTAGGTATAAGATAATTATTAAATAAAAATACCCAAATCAGACAAAACATTTTCTTTTAATAAAATATATTAACGACTACTATTATTATTTCTACTGACCTATAAATAACACTAATTTATTATGAACGTTTCTTATTTTTTCCTTCGGTACAAATTCTCGAAGACTTTTTTGCAGTCCAATTCGTTCGTCCCGAAGCTTCTGTCCACTTTCGACATAATATTATGTCATCATCCGGAAAACTGAAACGTGTCATTTAAGGTGATCCGTTTCGGTCCGCGCGGGAAATTTAAATTTTTTGGGGTTTTTTACAAATTGCATCTCAATAATTGATAGAATTTTCGTGAAAATTGATTTGACGACAACAAATACAATATATCTACTGAATAATTATCAAATAAATATTATAAATATTAGCTCTTCTTATTATGAATGTCCACGATGCATCTTTTTCCCCATAACGTGCTTTATGCACATTCATAATGAGAAGAGCCAATATTTATAATTTATATGATAATTATTCAGTAGATATATTGTGTTTGTTGTCGTCAAATAAATTTTCACGAAAATTCTATCAATGATTGAGATGCAATTTGTAAAAAACCTCAAAAAATTTGAATTTCCCGCGCGGACCGAAACGGATCACCTTAAATACTCTTGTAATTCACGACACATCAAGTATGTACATCAAAATAAAATGTAACTACCTCAAATTGTGGGAGAATAAAAATGTAAAAGCCGGCAACACTGAACAAAATCCAATTTTTAGGTTATGAACTATTTTATATTAATAATTTTCCATATATAACGAAAATTTTATACTTGACGTGATGCTAGATATTTTAGACACTCAATTATTATATTTAAAGATTGATGATTGGCATTTACGTGGCATACTTACGAATGAAAGGACAATTTCTTTCACTATCGCTTTTGCACGGCAAAACACTACAACGCACCATGTTTTAACAAAATAACAATACTAATTGTTCACAATAAGCATTCCCTGCCCCTAAGGCGACTCTGTGACCGTATTGTGCACTTTTTAATAAAATTTACACCAAATTACACGTTGTAAGAAATCAAGTGACTCTTATCTGTCAAAATTGTTTAGCACAGAACTGTGCTGACCTTGAAAAAACTGGCACGCGTCGCGAAACAAACATAGTATCTTTCTGTCTCGTTTTTTTACACGATATACCCATAATCCCATCTTTTTCATAATAATATGTGAATGCGACAAATGCTATCAATTTGTCTATAGTTTTCTCTGTCTACGGCAGCCACCAAATGTCGCTGTTGCCTATGAAAATTGACGGTAATACACCAAGTGTGCTCCCCCTGCTACTGACTGACTGACTTGACTTGACTTGAATGTCTGTCTGTTCTGTCAGTCATCCGCCTGGCTGGTTGGTTTGGTATTGGTACCTACCTAGCTTTTACCTATTTTTTAGTTGGTTGTTTGTTGCGCAAGGTGTACATTTTTACCATCAGGTTCCAGGTATGAAACGTTTTTATTATATATTTTCTCAATAACATTTAATAAATTATACTATATTATATCTTGACAATTTCTTCATGAAGTTTTTCTGATAAATAGAAATTACGGTAAAACTGCTTAGCCTAATAATACCTACCTCTAACAAGCCCTATATAATAGGAGTAGGTACGGACATCATAATGATAATCACAAAGAAAAAAATATACTCTTATATTTTCACATAATTAATATTTCTACATTATTACAAAGTAATTTGCGATTTTATTTCTGCAGTCTTTACTACAATAAACACTATTAATGGTATAAAATATAAATATATATATGTATAGGCATATTAAAAAAAATTTTTTAGAAACATTTAAAAAGTTATATTTGGCACATGTTACTAGTAACTAACATATTTAACTTACTAAAATATCTGAGTTAAATGGTATAATTAAATAACTCATACTATTTGTTGTAGGTTCCTACTTATAAGTTAAAATAAATGATCGATTGAAGTATGGGTACACAATAAAAGTCAGTCTTGGTTCAACTGGTATTTCATTTTACAACACTGTTTAATTTAAATATTTTAATGATTTAACTATTTAATAGTGTAGTTTCCCAATGGTTTCACTCTTTTAACCGTTTCATCCAGTAGATTTTGAGTTCATTCATTACAAACAAAATACAAATTTTTCTATCTGTTAATAGAGATGCAATAACAAAAAGGTGGCCTTATTGCTAAAAGTTAAAAATCTTTTAAAGGCAACCTTAAGGTAACAAATTTCTTAGAGTGGAGTGTAGCAACAGAATAAGTTGTAGTAGATTAGATTTTTTTATGAAAGAGATACTTATTTTACAAAATACAAAAACAAATAATTTATTTGCAAGACAAAGGTATAAATAGTGGTGTTAGGTTGTGAGTAGTTCAGTTACACTTCGCCAGCTATACAATAGCATGCAAAAAAAAAATACAATATTAGAAGTTATAAACAAGTTATCAATTTTAGCATAATATGTCAACATATGAATTTAGATATTCATTTAATGAATAAAAACACCTGTCATTCAACCATTTTGTCAATTTTGCTTTAAATAATGTTGGGTGGAGTTCTTTTATATTTTTGGGTAATTTGTTGTAAATTTTTATGCAGTTGGTGTAGGAATTAGAGTGGAAATATTTTGTCCGTATCTTGGGAAACATTAATCTTTCTGGGTGTCTTACGGATTTTATTGCATTGTGATCTTTGCGAGTAAATAAGTCCATATGTAATTTCAACATATTATTATAGATACTATTACAGTAAACAAGTGAAAGATGTAACCAGGGTAGAGAATTTAAAACAATATTACTTAAAGCATTATTATGAAACATTTTATATATACCTACCTTTTTTATTTTAATAATAATTTAGGTCGCTTTAGATTTAAGGTCGCTGTAACGCGACTTGTTTTTTCCCGGACGGGACGGGAAGTATAATATAGTTCCATATAAAATGTATGTGAAAAAGCATATGTCGTGGATACAGGGACGGGACGGGAATGTGGCCATGTCGAACAAAAAGTCACATCCCGTTGCGACCTTAAGTTCTTAAATGTATAACATTGTGCTGATTACATTCAATACTGCACTTTTTTTACCTGTAGTTTACTTTTTTATTTATTGGAAAAATGTCTTTTGGATTTCTTTATAAAAATAGCTTGTGTTTTCTAAATCATAATTATGTATATTAATACCTATATTTATTTGTTCCAAAATAATTTGACCAAACCTAAGACCTCTGACCAACATTAATCAAATTTTATACAAGTGATCCTAACTTAAGGCTGGTTATTACTTATTCTATGCTTAGGATTACCAGATGAAAAAATCAAAAGTCCGGAGAAAAGGCCTGATTTCCATTAAAAATCCTGAGATTATTTACAGTTTGAGATTTTTTTCACAAACATACTTAACAATTTTAAAAAGTCGTAATACGTATTATCGTTTTTATACACTGCAGATCTCGCTCACGCGTTGCAGATCGCAATCAGAACGCGGCACCCGCACCTCTCTTCCACTTCCATTTTTATTAAAGAGATCTTTAAAATAAAGTTTTTTTTTGAAAATTTTAAAAATCCTGAGATTTCATGAGATTTGCAAAATCCGGCCGCAATCCTGAGGAGAGTCCAAAAATCCTGAAATATCAGGATAAATCCTGAGATATGGTAACCCTATCCTAACTTGATTATGATTACACTACTGGGTTCCATGTATTTTTAAATTTAATAATTATGTATAAATAAGACTAAGTGTAGTTTTTGTAAAGAGATTTTTTTTTTATGGGAGTAATTTATTATTATTTATGTCATTATATATATCATTGCAAGGTGGCTGGCAAGAGCTGGATGAGAGTGGCCGAGGATCGTGCGCGGTGGCGTGCAGTTGGGGAGGCCTATGTCCAGCAGTGGACAAATGTAGGCTGATGATGATGATGATGATATATCATTGATCTTCTTGTATGGAATGTATGGCATTAATAGACTGTCATCCAAACCTCCTTTTGTAATAAATACATTCTACACAACCAATAATATATTTTGGACAGATTATTATAATCAGGTTATATACATATTCACATTTCTTCCTATGTATGTACGTCTGTTGTTGGCCAAGCCAAACAAGAATAGTGTGCGAGTTTATCTTTACTTTTGTTGATTTGAATAATTCTTTTACTACTCGTCAGCCAGAAATTCCATCTGGGAAAGAAAATGTAAATTAGAAAAAAGCATGCCAACTTATCGGACTCCTGCACGGAGAATTTACGCTTATTAGAAGAGATCATGTAATACATTACAGAATCTAAATGAAACCAGCCAAACTGATCTCACACTGAGTCTGAGTAGAACACCTGACCAACCAACTGACAGAAAACAATAAGACATGGTACATCAATTTAATGGGATACAAATGTTTTTACCAAATCTCAATTTTGATTGCTGCAAAAAATACGGTTTAGCGGGTGGTCTATAACATTTTACTAACATCCATTATTTTGACATAAGGCGTAAACTTTGTCCTATATGTTTGAAAAAGTATTTCTTACTTTGCAACATTATAATTTATTTTGCAATAGTGTGATAACTATAAAAAATGATTACATGATATGATTGTCTGTGTAGTGAAAGACTGTTCGCTGCCTTTGCTTGTTGAGAACTAACATTCACATTTTGTAAATACTTTTTGGTACCTAAATATATGATCTGTTTATTTGAGGATCCTGGTGCTCGAGATACAGGCTTCAGCTTGATTTGGGTATCAGTCTCTCTCAAATGATTCCTATACCAACCTATGTTTCATAAAAGTACTGACAATGCCAAAAATACTTTGTAAAAATAATTTTTAAATACTCTCATTTGTGGAGAGAAATAAACATTTTATTTATTAATCTAATAACATCTTTGCAAAGCACTTTTTTCTATCAAATCAATGAAATGGTAACTTTTTTCTGTACATATATTATTAGCATTTTTTTGCCTTTGCGAATGTTCAATAATGACCACAGAACTGTGTTATAATATGATTTTCATAGATATAATGCCTTGCTTATTATTATTATTATTTGTTTCTTTGGGCTTCAAAAATACTGCTTCAACCATTACTGATCTTTTGTAGTGCCCTTCAATTAAATTTTCCATGTCCAGACCGGCTGCTTCTAGAAACTTCCAGATGTGCTGGGCAGAGAGCTGTTGTATCTCCTCTGGATGCAGAATTGCTTTCCTATGTGTATACTTCTCTTGTACATGAGTGGTCCGCAGGAGCAGCGTATGTGCATGGCACTTTCTTCTTCTTCCTGGCAGAATCTGCACATCGCTGACTGGCTCATGTTCAGGTGTTTATTGAGTTTCCAGTGTCCTGTTAGTATTCTTGTCACCGCACTAGTTTTCTGTCTTTTGAGGCTTGATGAGTTCTTTGGAGAAATTTTTATTGTGACCATTTATCAGGGCCTTGGCATATTTTTGTCCGGAGACAAATTTCCATAGTTCCTTTGTCATATGGTCACACTGAGTTTTTTTTATATAGTAGGCTCGTTGTTTGGCTATACCGCAAAAGGGTTCCGGTCCTGCCTGAGGGCTGGCATATGTTTTTTTGCTATACGTTTTTAATTTTATGCACAGCAGCGCCATTGACTATCACACTTTTGACCAAATCCTACGGGAATCACGTACTTTTCGATATAAAAAATAAGTTAATCCAAGGTGTCGGCTACCTACATACCAAATATCATAAAAATTGACCCAGCCATTTGAGCGCGAAGGAGTAACATACTCACAAAAATTTCACCTATATAATATTAGTGGGATAATAGGTAAGTACAGACAAAACCTCGCCCTTTACTCTCTTGTGCCGAAAGTAGCAAAGCGCCAACGGGCTGTCTATTCGTCAATTTCTATATGAACGGGTTACTTTAGTAGCGTGATTTGTAGCGGTCGGGCATATAAGGATGTTCATGTCACGACACTATTATACTTCAACTTCCCATATTTCGTCGGACTTCATTACCGACAAACTACGAAATATGAATGTGTGGAAACTGTGAATAACAGTTGATCTTGTTTGCAGCGTCATGTAAACTTAATCGTACCTATATGGCCACCATAATATATTTTGCCAATGCCAACCCAAAACCGGAGGAACCGGTTCGCAGTATCAGTAAATCTGGAGCCAGTTTATACGTATTTACAAGATAGATTGTTTTTATATTTGGTTGAGAAACATTATTTTATTAGGTTTTTATACCACTAAGGTGGCAAACAAGCATACGACCCGCATGATGGTAAGCAGTCACCGTAGCCTATTTACGCTTATAACACCGGGGGTATAACTCGCGCGTTGCCGACCCTCTTAAAAGTGGAGCTATGGAGGTTTCTCTGATTATAATATAAAGCCACACAAAGTGGCATTGCAGCCTGTCGCTTTCAGCCGACTTTGTGGAAGAAATTCATATTGTATAAAGTAAATCTTTCTGATCTATAAAATATTTTTTATTTGCAGGCGAAATAAAGAATGTTCGGGACAATAGCTCTTCTGCTGGGGTGGGTCGGGCTTAGCCCGATCCCCTTCGTAGCGGGCCTCATCGGCACCACCGAGCCGGCTCTGAAGCTCCTGCTGTCCATCCTAATGGGATACCCCTTTGCAGTGGTGTACCACAAATATATAAGGTCTAAACCGGAATTAAGAAACGCATATTTCATAGGAACAGGAATGGACATGGCATTTTTCAATTTTGGAATATCTATGTACCATAATGCCATACCAGCGGTTGTTATTTACCTCACAACTATGGTGTTGGGGCCGGGGAAACTGAATGCGATAGTATCGTTCGTTTTTAACATCACATACCTCATAGCAGGGTATGTTGTCACCGAGTCGGAAGATTATGACATAACATGGACGATGCCGCACTGCGTGTTGACCCTAAAACTAATAGCCCTGTCCTTCGATCTGTGGGATGGTGCGCTGTGGGCTAAGGTTAGTGTGAATGACGAATCCATAGATCTAAATAGTTCTAGTACTTTTCTTGGGATTACCGTGGATTTAAAACTGCAAGGGGGTCCACATATTACGGTTCTGGCAGGAAGATTTACTCGTAGTTCAGTTGCATATGCAGTTAGAAAAATTAGGCAGTTTACTGATGTTGGAACGGCAAGATTCGTGTATTTCAGCTATTTTCATAGCGTAATGTCATGTGATTTATTCCTGTGGAGCTACGCTGTCGATGTTCAGACTTTGATCACAGATCTTTGTACTCCAAAACAGGGTCATTCGTTCTATTTAAAACCTTAGACTATGTGGGTCACTAAAGGAGTTATTTAATTATATTAACATCCTAACCGTGGTGTTCCAATACATTTTTAATGCATTATGTAGATACGCAAAAACTTTGGTGCTTTCCTTAAGAATTCAGACTGTTATAGACTGAATACCAGAATGAGTTCCTTGCAGCACTTCTACATGACAGGCCATTCGCGTCGGAAGTGCTAATAGGATAAAGAACAATGACGTGCAAAAGTATTTCCTGTAATACTACTTGCAATAAAATTAATAACTTTATTTTATTTTAAGGGTGGGAAGCTCTCGGAAAATACGAAAAAGACAGCTCTAGTCCATCCTCCTACATTCGCCGAGTTGATGGGCTTTGTTTACTTCCCGGCATGTTTCCTGGTCGGCCCCATATTTTCTTTCCGCCGCTACAAGGATTTTATCACGGATCAGTATCCCTTGGCGGTTGCATCTAAGGAGTATGAGCAACAAGCTTCTAGGAGACTCCTGCAAGGAGTTCTTTATTTAATAGCATTCCAAATCGGAGGTAAGCCTGAAATTATTGCTAAAATTAAAGTAATAAAAATGTTTCGTTCGTTCCTATCAGATAGTTTATTCGACGAAGTTTGCTAAAACAATGACACGGTCGCTTGAGCTTTATCTCACAAAAATAATTCAGTATTTGGTAGGATAAAGCGTAATTAGTCAGTTATACACAAATTCATAATTGGTTATACTGTGTCCTACTGTTGTGAATTGCAAATAAAGTATATTCTATTTATCTAGTTAGATGGATTATCACAAAATAAATCAAACGCTCTGGCATCTCTTTCATTTGTGGCATCTGACATTTTGCAAACCATACTTGGGTACTAATGTCATAAATGCGAAAATTTGTCGATTACCTTAACACACTTGAACTGCTGTACCGATTTTGATGAAATTTGGTATGGTGATAAGATGAAAGCCGTATAGTAAACCCGGAAAACACTTCGGGAACATAAACAACGGGATTGCGCTGACATTTCACCCGCTGGCGCCAGCTTCTTTGATGATTTTGTCGCACTTTTTCTACATTTATCACAAGACTAGCTTTGCTCGCTTAATTTTATGAGATAGATCTCGTTTGACAACAAAACAACCCATAGCGCGACTTGTGGCGCCATCTGTTGGCCGATAGCCCAACCCATACAGCGCCCTCTATAGTAGAAAAAATATTTTCCCATTTCAATTACATACTTTCACGGGATAAAAAGTAGCCTATGTTAGCCTCTGTACCCCTGACAATATGTATACAATTTTTCATAATGATCGGCTGATTAGTCAAGCCGCACGGTGGTTTGAAAGTATGGGGAGCACCGGACATTTGACTCCGAGAATTTTTTTTTGAAAATTTTGAGCGACGAGTGATGCCATCATGTTTGACTATTTAATAGCTTTCGAAATTGTTATGTGAACATTTTGTGTAAATTACTTATTTACGGAGAAAACATGGAAATAGTGTTTTCTTACTATGGAAATAGATGATTAATGTCTCATAACTTTTGATTCCGGTCTCATTTCGAGTTGCGGTCTTCAGCATAGTGTTTCAATTTATTACCTTTACAATTAATGCTAAGACACATGGTGCGCCAAGCGTGCACTTTCTGCGGTATATAGCTATATCAGATTTTCTTAATACGGTAATGAAAAAGTCTCGTATTTGTTAGAAAGTTATTTATTATCATCATCATATTCACAATCATGATCATTGATTACTTCTGCTTCAGAATCAAATTCAGCTGACTCGTTTACATCAACAAAATCAATATTATCTTTAGAAATTGTTAGTTCATAGAACTCAGAGAAAGAAGATCTTTTTATAAATGTATTACATACTGGTCGCATGCTTGTGAGTAAGGGATCAGAAGATAATAGAAGATTGTGAAGTACATCTACATTACATGAAACACTGCTATGCTTTCTGGAACGATTTTCACGGTACTTTCTAAATTCTTTGTTGCGGGCCTCAGAGGCCTCTTCAGACAAAAAACCGATAGGCATCACTGAAAAATTCTCAATTATATCCGGCCCATGGATCAGCAATTTATGTAAACTAGCGGGCATGTAATACCACGGGTATAATTCCACATAAAGCAACGCAGTTACATTACAAAAGTCACGAAATTTGTCAAGATTATTTTTTTCTCCTGAAGATATGCACTGCAATATGACAGCTAATTTTCTCACTAATCGCTCATCGCGACCAGTTAGTTCAGCTGATTTATCTGGATTATCAAAAAACCTTCTAGCACAATTACCGGTGTTAGTCGTTCCAACACCTTGCTTCACAACATCAAGTAGCAGACCGGTTTCTTTCCTAAAGGCTTTTTGAATTATTGTTTTCCTTTCCGTAACTTTTTTTTTGCTTCATCACCTTTGGCTTGCCATGCTTTATTATCTAATTTATAGGCTATGTGTAGACAACACTCCATGGTCCTTATCCATGCATGAAGCGAACTCAATCCGTATTTAAACATATGTTCATTCACAGGCTGGCTCCTTACTTTTTCAATATTGTTCATCTCTGATGGACGCGCTGTGCAAATATCGCACACTGACGCAGCTGTGCCTGATATATAGCTGTGTATCTTACCATCTATTGCAGAGATTCAGTGTTGCAAACACTGAATCTCTTCTTCGATTTCGGTCATCTCTCGTTTAACATTTTCCTCTGTTTCCTTAATGAATTAAATAAGAATTGGTCGACAGAGAGATGTTGATGATGGTCGCTCATTTTGCCAAATAATATCCCCCGATTCGGATATGAGTCGGATAGGTACAAGGCTTACCGCAAAGACCGTGGTGAAATCCGTCTCCTCAGCCTCACTTGTTTTCTGGTTGTAAACACTTTGGTTCGAGGAACCATCGAACCCCCACTTGCTAACGAGCACAAAATTTTTCTCCTCGGTTGTGTGGATGTTTTGGGATTTTATTACTCTTTGTGTGGTAATATCTAGCAGCGCTTGCAGTTGGATTTTCGCTGAGCTTGCAGTAATTATAATGTTCTTTTTTTGGGTAACATTTCTTTTGTCTTTTAGTAACATATAATAACTGGCATAATTAGCCACTTCTTCCTTAACATGGAAATCTCGTAAAATCATATACCGTGATTTTGAAAGGTCCAGTGATACATATAGAGCCAGTGCTTTCGGTGAAGTTATGTCTTTGATAGGGGGGTATGTGGTGCTTCGTCCGCTTATGATTTGTTTGATCTTTGAGGCTTCTGTAGGATTTTCAATCAAAAATTTTAGAATATCAGCTTCATCAATTTTTCCTGCAGCTCTTAAACTACTTTCTGTGCTGAACATAAGCTCATCAATGCTGTAACACTTACGAAGATCTTCAGTGCGTCTTTTCTTTTGACGGTAGCCTAAGTCTTCAAATTATTTATGGTGAAATGATGTGGAAGCATGTGTACTCGAGAAGAATCCAATTTAGAAGGTGAAATCGTGTGATCAGCGATTACAGTATTCTTCTACAGTATTTATTGGCACAATTTCCTGTAAAGACCTGTGACGTGACTTTTGTAATGTAACTGCGTTGCTTTATGTGGAATTATACCCGTGGTATTACATGCCCGCTAGTTTACATAAATTGCTGATCCATGGGCCGGATATAATTGAGAATTTTTCAGTGATTCCTATCGGTTTTTTGTCTGAAGAGGCCTCTGAGGCCCGCAACAAAGAATTTAGAAAGTACCGCGAAAATCGTTCCAGAGAGCATGGCAGTGTTTCATGTAATGAAGATGTATTCACAATCTTCTACTATCTTCTGATCCCTTACTCACAAGCATGCGACCAGTATATAATACATTTATAAAAAGATCTTCTTTCCCTGAGTTCTATGAACTAACAATTTCTAAAGATAATATTGATTTTGTTGATGTAAACGAGTCAGCTGAGTTTGATTCTGAAGCAGAAGTAATCAATGATCATGATTGTGAATATGATGATGATAATAAATAACTTTCTAACAAATACGAGACTTTTTCATTACCGTATTAAGAAAATCTGACATAGCTATATACCGCAGAAAGTGCACGCTTGGCGCACCATGTGTCTTGGCATTAATTGTAAAGGTAATAAATTGAAACACTATGCTGAAGACCGCAACTCGAAATGAGACCGGAATCAAAAGTTATGAGACATTAATCATCTATTTCCATAGTAAGAAAACACTATTTCCATGTTTTCTCCGTAAATAAGCTATTTACACAAAATGTTCAAATAACAATTTTGAAAGCTATTAAATAGTCAAACATGACGGCATCATTCGTTGCTCAAAATTTTCAAAAAAAAAATCTCGGAGTCAAATGTCCGGTGCTCCCCATACTTTCAAACCACCGTGAGCCGTGAAGGAATAACAAACTCACTTTCTCATTAATTATATTAGTATGATTAGTGTATAATTTCTAATTAAACATAGATAAACGTATGACACATTAAATTGTTGACTATTCATATACCAACAGCAAACTCATTAGCCTAATATTAAAGTCCAACAATGGACTGCTAAGGACACATTGATCAGTTAAAATGGTAACATAATAAGTTTTATCTGATAAATTATTTAAAGATTAGAATTAGGTAACAGATTGGTGCATGATGACTTTGTTCCCCGTGGCGCATGGCTAAGATTAGATACATAAAATGTCAAATAAAATTTATTTTAAATAGATAACTATTAATTAACTCATAAGAATAAATAAAATAAATAATGATTTCTCATAAGTAAGATTTTTCAATGTTTATTTTTAAAAAAACTTTTTTTATTAAATGTGTAAATTATTTAACACGTTCCATTGTTCTGGTAATTTTTGTGATAAATACATCATACAAAAACATACGTGTAGATTAAATCAGCACCAACACTTCATCACCACATCAGCAAACACAATGTATGCGCTTGCGCATAAATATTCATCATTTTTAATTTAAAATTAGGTATCAAATAAATATTTTCTCTTTCGTATCTCCGCGACACATAATTTGTCAAATTTTGATAAATAATTTTATTTAACGACCTCCGTGACGTAATGGTTACCACGCCGGACCGCCACCCAGGAAGTCCCGGGTTCGAATCCCTGTCGAGTTATGATGAAAAACAAACTTTTTCTGATTGGCTAGGTCTTGGATGTTTATCTATATATAAATATTTGTTATAAAATATAGTATCGTTGAGTTAGTATCCCATAACACAAGTCTCGAACTTACTTTGGGGCTAGCTCAATCTGTGTGATTTGACCTTATATATTTTTTTCCAGGGAGCGTGTTTAATATGAAATACATGCTGTCTGATGAGTTTGGTGAAAACTCGTTCGCGTACACACACCTGTACTGCGGTCTGTGGGCCCACTTCGCTCTTTACAAATACATTTCCTGTTGGCTTCTCACTGAAGGTAATAAATAATACATTATTTTACCATTACAATAAATTGTCAACGCATTTTTTTTCAACCTTGATTTTGAATGTAAATTCGCCGTCTGATGGGGGTACAAACAAAATGTTTATTGTGTCATCTATCATATCTACCTACATATTTTAAATTGTACTTAAAAAGATATGTTTTCTTTACAATATTTCGATTATCGTAAACAAGATTTATTTTAGATTACAAAACTCATTACTCATTATTTAATACTTAATTTTATACATATATAATGATTTGTCCTGGGCCCCGATTCTACTAACACAAATGCACCAATGGACTCTCAAAAGAATGCCGATAGTGTGTCAGGGGAATAGTTTTTAACATTTGTTATGGACTTAATAAAACAATAATATAATGTTTAACTTATTGTTCAAGTCCATAACAAATGTCAAAAACTATTCCACTGATACACTATCGGCATTCTTTTGAGACACGATTGAGACACCATTGAGAGTCCATTGGTGCATTTGTGTTAGTAGAATCGGGCCCCTGAATGACTAACGGATCAACGCACAGCCTAAACTGCTGATCGTAAGGACATGAAACTAGGAGGGTGTGTTCTTTATATGGCATAGGTATTCGAGAAGACAGGATATTTCAAAATTCCCACGGGAAAGCGGGATACATGATGCAATAGAAGTTATCGGGTTCGCTAGTAAGTAATAAATAATAGAAAGAATATTTGCTCATTATCACGACACTTCTCGCAGATTATCAGGCCAGTTCCAGTAATTTTTTTTACAATTGCAGTTGTTTCCATTAACGTAACGAACGATTTCCGCGCAAAAACGTCGTAAACACTACCTTAGCGAAAAATACTGAAAGGAGACAGGTCGATTTTGGTAAAGACAAACTGCATCATCAACTTTTTGATTATTTCGACGTCGTCGAATCTAAAAAGACTATTACATTAACTAATGAAACTTGGCTTTGATAATTTAATTAAGAGAATAGGCTCTGCGTTACATAATCATGTTATGTGTCTCTAACCGCACTAAGTGTATGAAATGGATACGCAATCCACAAACGCACAACACTCCACCATTTCGTGATATAAAGGGGTTAGGTCAAATAAACAATAGAAAGATTTAGATACAAAAATATTCATGAATAAATGGTAGTTCCTTTATTGAATACAACGTTAGAATGTTATTTACATTTTAAACAAAAGCAATATTATATTTTACTAGCTGACCCGGCAAACTTTGTTCCGCCTTAGAGGCACTACCCTACCCTACCCCTACCCTACCCCTACCCCTACCCCTACCCTACCCTACCCTACCCCACCCCTACCCTACCCTACCCCACCCCTACCCTACCCTACCCTACCCCTACCCTAAAAAGAAAAAGATCAAGAATACGCAAGACTACTCAAGAGTAGTTCTTTACTACACCCAGGCAGGGTGGATGTAATGAACTTTCGCGCGGTGGCAATGACCTTCCACCCAGGGTGGATCTTCCACCACGTAATGACTCGCCCTTTCTCTTCCTGTATCTCTCAAAGTAACTCTATCTGTCTGTTACGCCTACACGACTAAACCGCAGAACCGATTTTGATGGATTTTGGTATAAAGATAAATAGGATAGGACCTTGGAATAGAAAATAAACTACTCAAAGTACTAATCCTGAGCAGACGAAGTCGCGGGTACCAGCTACCCACGCGAAGCCGCGGCCACAGCTAGTATAAAACATAGTATGAAGCCTGTCTGTTTATCTGTCTCTATGTATGCTTAGATCTTTAAAACTACGCAACGGATTTTGATGTGGTTTTTTAAATAGATAAAGTGATTCAAGGTTTATATGTAAAAATTACAATAATTTGTGTAGGTATGTAACTCTTAGCTAGTCGTTTTCAAATATGTCATTTTTTATCAGTTTCGTTCCTATTTTATATTCAGATTGTCTCATTTTACAAACATGACTTTTTTCATGGGTTTTTTTTACCGATACTCCATTTGTCTAAGTATTTTTAAAATAAAATGTTTAAAAGTACAATTCATTTTCCTCTGTTATCTGTCTGGCGCAACTGTGAACTGAAGTAAAGTACTGAAATGAAATCGTTTATTTCAGAAATTAGACCTTCGCAGGCACTTTTTCTTGTCATTTACAATTTGTATATATGTATAAAGAAAATAAACTACGTTATATACTACCACCATTTCGGACACGAGCAAAATGGCCACCGGTAAAAGAAATGGCGAAAGAAACCCGGTTACGGCCTTTTTTGTCATTTAGCAATTTTTTTCTTTCACTCCTTTGTTACAATGTATAAGTACATTTATAAAAATAAATAAAATACAGATCCAGGTACATATAGAAATCAAGCACTAAACGCGAGATATCGATCCAAATAGCGCTATGGTCAAATCCTAAATATGTCGAATAAGTAGATGTTAATAAAGCGAGCAGATCAGTCCCCCAAGATGACAATCACAACTGAGACTACTTAGTTTATTTATGTATAATAGCTAATATAGCTATTATGACTGGCACATTCGGACGGCACATTAAGCTGTCGGTCTTGACTATACTTGTTGATATAACCGTTTCGTTTTCGTTGTTAAAATCTAATTGTGTATCTGTATTACATTACATATTTTTTTATTTCCGTATCATAACATGTCGGATGTTATGTATGATACGGAAATAAAAAAATATGTAGTTTTACACCCTTACAAAAAATAAAAAAATAAATGAGGATGTATGTTTGTTACTCTTTCACGCAAAATTACAAGACAGATTTGCTAGAAATTTGATACACTTGACTTGTAGTTTATAACCTGGACATGTAGGTTAGTTTTTATCTGGGATATCAGTCCGGGAATGGAAAAACCGCGGGCATCAGCTAGTTACTTTATGGTGAGGTGATCGCGAGCCGAATGGACTGTCCCATCCAGGCGCACTGGATTACAGTCGCCATTGGCAGAGAAGGGTGATGTAATTTATTTTTATTTTATTTTATTTTATTATCTTAGGAAAACCAACAGCTTTAAACAATGCATAAAAACAGTTTTAAAACATTTTGAGCCAATTAAAGGTTTCCGCATGTAGCAACATTTTATACACTAAATGTGAACATGTGAACATTAAGAAGAGTCGTTGAAAAATAACAAGATTAGAGACTGCAAACTGCACTACTATACACTTAACAACATATTAAATAATAAATTGCCTGGTCAACATCCGCCTCAGCGACGCACAGCTAGTGTTGAATAGGTCCAAATCGAGTTGAGCACCAATTGCATTGAAACGCCCACTCGCACGATACAAGAAGCAGTTTTGTCGATAGTTGGTGCTGGCTGAAGGCAACGCGATAGGAACATACCGCCGATTCGATTTAACTGGCACTCTAAGAGATATTTTAGATAACAGATCAGGACAATCTATAGAATTATTAGCTATTTTAAGAAGATATGAAAGATCTGCAATTTCGCGGCGTTTGTCCAACGGAAGAAGGTGGTGACGGGTACAAATACGGTGGTAATCATCACTGCAATATTGTTGGTTAGTTCGGTAACATAGGTATCGAATAAATTTCATTTGTATATTTTCCAACCGGTTTATGTAGGTCATATATCTAGGATTCCATACTTGCGACGCGTACTCCATGTTACTACGAACAAGAGCACAATATAATATTTTCAATGTTTTGGCTCGCTTAAAATCCTTAGAGCTACGCTTAAGGAAGCCCAGGGCTCGAGAAGCTTTAGAAACAATGTTATCAATGTGCACGTTGAAAATGAGTTTAGAATCGTGGATCACACCGAGGTCCCTAATAACCGTGTTCCTACTCAACTGCTGGTCTTTTAATTTATAATTGAAAGTAACAGTGTTTTGCTTACGCGTGAACGTGACGACCGAACATTTGGCAGGATTTAAGTCCAGGCGATTAGCCTCACAGTAAATTTCCAACCTAGAAATATCGGCTTGGAGAAGATGGGCATCGTTCTCGGATGATATCTGCCTAAAGATTTTCATATCATCTGCAAAACACAATATTCGTGATGAGGACAGGCTCAGGTGGATATCATTCACAAAGATGGTGAACAATAGTGGGGCCAGTAAAGACCCCTGAGGGACCCCGCTGGGTATCGTCGTCCACTTGGACAAACAGTTATTGATGGCCACAGCCTGGGTACGGTTATCAATATACGAGGCAAACCATCTAAGCAGATCCCCACGCACACCAGCGTTCATCAGCTTGAGTATTAACAGTTTATGGTCTATCCTGTCGAAGCATTTGCTATAGTCAGTGTAGATGACATCAGTAATTTTAATTTTATTCGACTAACATAGTTTTTAAGATTTCGATGTTACTATGGATACTTTGAAGTCTGAAATAAAAAGTCATTTATTTATTTATTTTATACGTTGGTTGGCCAGAACCATTCGACGCTAATTCGAGGAATCCCACGATCAGAACTCTAGGAATAATTACAGTTTTCATTGGTGTATAGAATAGGTAACTATAAAGAAAAGGAATGTATTGTGTGCCCTTTGTAACTTGATCTAAATGTGCATAACCTATTAGCATTTATCAAAGTTGAATGCTTGATGGTATCTATACCTACATAATAAACATGTAGGTACTAGGTATAAATAAGTTGTGTGTGTATTACATAATTTTAAACCTAATGGAATAGTTATGAGAACTAATGATATAATAACAACCGTCGTTGTGGGTTCGAACCCACCTACGCCGTAGGTGAATTTGTTAATTTAAAAATGTATACTAATCGCCAACACTGTCCAATGATAGATATCAACTAAATTTCATCGAATACTAGACGTAATCAAAATGTACACTTTTGTTAATTTTCGTTTAAATACATTGAGAATTAGATGAGAAAACTTAATTCTTATATATTATACTAGTGAAACCCGCGCAACTTCGTTTGCGTTTATCCCGCTTTCCCGTGGGAATTTCAAAAAATCCTTTATTATCGGTTGCCTACATCACACACCACACTTTTCAGAACACACCTAAATTTCAGGTCTCTACGGTCAAGACAAAACATTTTTATATGTATAGATGATTATTTTTCTATTTATATATTTCTCATTACAATCTTTGGAGTGGGCGTTTATGAAATAGGCTAGTCCGACCGTAGGTGAAGTACCACCCTTTTACAGAATATTGACGTGAAGCAGCAATGCGTTTCGTTCGGAGAGTGAAATATCCGAAATTCTTGTTTGCCACCTTTGTGGTTTAAAAAAAATCTAACTCCTTCCTTATACTATTTCTCGCTATATCCTGTTTTTCCTGTTATAGGTTGGCAACGGGTCAGGGACCCTAGAATCTATGTGCTCCATAGTCGACGGTAATCACCTAATATCAAATGATCCGTATTCCTAAGCTTGTTTTCCAACCACTTCCGTAAAAAAAATGTATAAGTATATGGGTATTTCAATACCTACAACCTCTGCCTACAACCATCCCTACAACAACAATACGAAATAATAGAGCGAGTCGACGTAATGATATTTTCGTCGACGTAAAGTGAGAAAGAGACAATATCAATATGCCATTTAACCATTAACCAATGTAACAATGAATATGATTCAGTCCGCTTTAGACATAGTTAGAATTTTAGCTGTTTTTCCGAGATCACAAACAGAATAAATAGTACGACGACCTATGACGACATTATGAAATCATTTTGTTTGAATATTCACAATTTATAAAAATATTACATGAAAGATGACATACTTTACTTCACGAATGTGTCAAAATGAAATGTAATTGAAATCAAAAGCACTAAGGAGTATGAGTATTGATATCAAATCGAAGAAAATTACCTACAAAATACATATTTTTCAAGAATTTCAATAAAATAAGAATCACGTCTTCCATCAATTCTCTTAAACAATTTTTATGCAAAATTTGAAGTAGATAGGACCAAGGAATCAAGTTGTCCCATAGTAACTTTACATCCCTTTTTTACCCCCTTAGAGTTCGAATTTCGAAAAATCCTTTCTTATCGGACGCCTACGTCACACAATAGGTCCACCTGCCAAGTTTCAGATTTTTACATTGAGCGGTTTAGGCTGTGCGTTGATTCTCAGTCAGTCAGTCAGTCAGTCAGGACAAAGCATTTTATATATATAGATATAGATAATTAAAGACTTTTTATCTTCTGTCGAAGTAATCATTCAAGCCCGCGACCATTACCTCTTTTTGACAAGTTAGTTAATTAGATTATCGGTCAGATAAAATAAAGATCTATACTAACTTGGAACTGTAAGTGAGATATATGGGACTGAGTGGCATAGAAAATTATAAGCTTTCTGGATCTATTTGGAATTTATGGATGGATATTATAATATTTAAATATTACCCTTTGAATTGATTACAGCATCTTGCATAAGATTCGGACTGTCATTCAACGGTTTGGAGAAGACACAGGATGGACGCACCTTGACCAAGTGGGACGGCTGCAACAACATCAAACTGCTGCGGTTCGAGGGCGCCACCAAGTTCCAGCACTACATCGACAGCTTCAACTGCAACACCAACTATTTCGCCGCTGAATACATTTACAAGCGGCTCAAGTTCCTCGGGGACAGGAACCTGAGCCAGTTATTCACTCTGCTATTTTTGGCCGTCTGGCACGGCATCAGGTCAGGTTACTACGTCACATTCCTTAATGAATTCATTATTATATACATGGAAAAGGAGTTTGAAAGTATTTTAAAAAAGACCTCAATCTACGACAAGATTTGGTCTAATTCCTTTAGTAGATATTTACTTTATATTGTCCTCAAAACTTATACAATAGTGTTCATGGGCTGGAGTCTTGTTCCGTTTGATGTGAAAGTATATTCCAAATGGTGGGCTATATATTCCAGTCTTTATTTCTCAGGTTTCTTATTATTCGTTCCATGGCCTTTCGTTTATAAGCCACTGATGTTAAAGGCTGTGAAATATTTCAATGTTAAGAAAGATTAATTTGTAGCTGATTTATATCTCCGTTACACTCGCGACTGTTGAGCAGAGTTCAGAACACAAGAGCGGCGAGGCGTAATGGCTCGGTTTGACGACGCGAAAATATGCGGGGCGTTAGCGCGAAAATTTTCGTTCATAGTAAATTAAACTTTATTTACTAGTTCCTCACACTTGTCTGTCACACTTGTTATTGTCATTATTTTTCTCGATCTATAAATAGATGTAAACAAGTTACGCTAGGCTACGCTATACCTCGGATCCTCACCGTACCATGTTGCCTTTATGAAGTGTACTTTTTTGCTAAAAAGTGTTCATTTGTAATACTCGACATTGGCGAAATTGTCTATGTGTCGCTAAGACACGACAGAAGCCAATAATTAAGATAAAAAACAACAAACAACATTTTTGACAGAGCGCTCTTGTATGAAGAGACTCCTATACCTTATTATTATAAGGCATTCATACTTTTTACCGACAGAAAAATATACAACACAATAACATCAAACACCACTTGTAATTTGTTATTGATATGTGTTTCTTTTGAACCTATAATTTTCTTATATAAGCAACCGGCAGGACGTATGGAGCAAATTACTTAGCTTTATTTATATTTATGCTTTAATAATCTTTTTTATATATTACTAGAGAAACCCGTGCAACTTCGTTTGCGTTTATCTCGCTTTCCCGTGGGAATTTCAAAAAATCCTTTCTTATCGGTTGCCTATGTCATACCAAGAGCACACTCTCCAAGTTTCCATACATCACACTTTTCAGAACACACCCAGGTCCCTACGGTCAAGACAAAACATTTTCATATGTATAGATGATTATTTTTCTATTTTGTATAAGTACTTCTCATTACAATCTTTGGAGTGGGCGTTTATGAAATAGGCTAGCCCGACCGGTGAAGTGCCACCCTTTTACAGAATGCGTTTCGTTCGGAGAGTGAAATATCCGAAATTCTTGTTTGCCACCTTTGTGGTATAAAAAAAAATAACTCCGTCCTTATACTATTTCTCGCTATATCATGTTTTTCCTTTTATAGGTCGGCAACGGGTCAGGGACCCTAGAATCAATGTGCTCCATAGTCGACGGTAATCACCTAATATCAAATGGTCCATATTCCTGAGCTTGTGTTCCACCCACTTCCGTAAAAAAATGTATAAGTATATCGGTATTTCAATACCTACAACCTCAGCCTACAACCATCCCTACAACAACACTACGAAATATTAGAGCGAGTCGACGTAATGAGATTTCATATAAGTGAGAAAGAGACAATATCAATATGCCATTTAACCATTGACCAATTTAACTTGAACCCTGTCAAATACTATAAAATTTAATTACTTACTGTTTATTATCGATGAATATGATTTAGTCCGCTTTATACATAGTTAGAATTTTAGCTGTTTTCCGAAATCACAAACAGAATAAATAGTACGACGACATTATGAAATCATTTTGTTTGAATATTCACAATTTATAAAAATATTACATGACAGATGACACACTTCACTTCACGGATGTGTCAAAATGAAATGTAATTGAATCAAAAGCACTAAGGAGTATGAGTATTGATATCAAATCGAAGAAAATTACCCACAAAATACATATTTTTCAAGAATTTCAATAAAATAAGAATCACGTCTTCCATCAATTCTCTTAAACAATTTTTATGCAAAATTTGAAGTAGATTGGACCAAGGAATCAAGTTTTCCCATAGTAACTTTACCCCCCTTTATCACCCCCTTAGAGTTCGAATTTCGAAAAATCCTTTCTTATCGGACGCCTATGTCATATAATAGGTCCACCTGCCAAGTTTCAGATTTTTACGATGAGCGGTTTAGGCTGTGCGTTGATTCTCAGTCAGTCAGTCAGTCAGTCAGTCAGTCAGTCAGTCAGTCAGGACAAAGCATTTTATATATATAGATTATATCTTATATTTTATAATTATTATGACCTATGATGATTCTTTTCATTCTGCATTAGATTTCAGTTCGTCCGATAATAGTGGTGATTCGTTTAATGAACCAGACACTGGGTGTGCTATTAAATGATGTGCTCAACAAGGAGCCCTATCTTTTTAATACTTGCCACTTAAACGCGCAAAGTATACCTTCTCATTACGCTGATCTTCTTGAAACTTTTACTTCTTCTTCTGCTTCTATTCATGCTATCCTTGTTTCAGAAAGCTGGCTTAAGCCGAATCTATCTTCTTCTTCTTCTTATTCACTTCCAGGGTATGTCCTGATTCGTAATGACCGTACTGGTAAAGGTGGTGGTGGTGTTGCCATCTACCTACGCAGTGACATACCCTACACTATTCTCGTGTCGTCTCCATCTGCGTAATTTTTCTAAAATAGATAAAGATAAACTAAATAGTGATGCGGCCAAGCTAAATTTTTCTATAGTGTTTGATGCGTCAACAATTAATGAAAAAGTTTCTCACCTTAATACATTAATTTTAGAGTTGTTTGACGTTCATGCTCCCCTAAGAGCTGTTAAAGTGAAGAGGCCACCGGCACCCTGGATTTCTAAAGAGATACGTATGGCCTTGACTCGACGTGATCGCGCATTTCGTTCAAGCGTGGGAGATCGGATTCGAACTGGGAGTTGTATAAAATTGCAAGAAACCGTTGTAATACCATGGTAAGAGCGGCTAAGCGAAAGTATTTCCATGATAATATCAGTAACTCTTCTTCAGCCAACATATGGAAGTTTCTTCACTCACTAGGTTTGGGCAAGTCACCCACTCCATGTGAGAATTTAAAATTTTCTCTTAATGAACTTAACAAAAATTTCTCTTCTGTGCCTTCTCTTGACAACAAGATAAAGTCCGACACCATTTCGAAGATTGCTTCCATGGTTCAGTCGCCTATTGAATCCTTTTCTTTTTCTGCATCTTCTGAAGATGATATCCGTAAGATTATTATGTCTATTAAATCCAAAGCGGTGGGCTGCGACGAAGTCAGTAGAAACATGATCGTTGCTGTCATGGAAAAGATTCTTCCTGTCATCGTTCACGTTGTTAATTTCTCTCTCCTGAGTGGCACTTTTCTTCCTATTTGGCGTCAGGCGCTAGTAACACCTCTTCCAAAAATTCCTACTCCTTTGCTATTAAATAATTACAGGCCTATTTCTATCTTACCTTTCCTTTCAAAAGTTCTTGAAGCTGGCACACAAACAAGTGTCATATTTTATTTTCTCTAATGGCCTTCTTTCTCCACTTCAGTTTGGCTTTCGCCCTGGACACAGCACTGCTACTGCTCTTCTCAAAGTAACAGAAGACATTCGCGAAGGTATGGAAGATAAGTTGGTCACTATTGTCGTTCTCATTGATTTCTCTAACGCTTTTAATATGGTTGACCACGATATTCTTCTTACCATCCTTGAACAACTCAAATTTTCCTCCCCTGCTTTGGATTGGTTCTCGTCATATCTTCGTGGTCGCCAGCAACCAGTGCGAGTTGGTGGTAATATGTCAGACTGGAATAGTCTGTCCGCTGGTGTACCGCAGGGTGGTATTTTATCCCCTCTTCTATTTTTTATTTTTATCAATTTATTGTCTTCTTCGATTAGCTGCAGACACCTGTCAACAATATTAATGCCGCTATTACCACGCTAAATACAAACCTCGCCAACATCAGCAACTGGTCAAAGTCGTTCGGTATACCGGTAAATCCAAATAAATGTCAGGCGATTATTGTGGGGAGTACAAGACAAGTAGTGCAAATCGATTATACCACCATTATACCTCTCACGCTTGACTACAAAATTATTTCGTACAGTTCCAGTGTCAAAAACCTTGGTCTGCATATTGACAACACGTTTAGTTGGAGTACACAAATTGCTGAAGTTAGCCGCTCAGTCATATCGACTTTACGCACCCTTAATCGATACAGGCACTTTCTTCCCACTGCTACCAAGACTACCTTAGCCCAATCTCTTATTCTTCCACTTATTGATTATTGTGATGTGTGTTATCCTGATCTTAATGAAGATCTCCTCAATAAGCTGAACCGGCTTATTAACAATGCCATCCGATTTATCTTCTGTCTCCGCAAATTTGACCATATCTCATCATTTCGGTCGAAACTCGGATGGCTACCAATTCGCCAACGCAGACAACAGAGGATGTTGTGCACTCTTTTTTCTATACTTTTTTTAACCCTCACTCTCCAGAATATCTGAAATGTAAATTTCAATATCTCTTTCACTCCCATGACCGTCAACTTTGCTCAGATAATTCCCTTAAACTTTTCACTCCCCTTTTTCATTCCGGTTTCATGACCTATTCTTTTACTCGCCAAGCTTCATGACTCTGGAATGCGCTGTCGTACCATATAGGAGACACGCATAACAATTTCATTTTTAAAAAAAGAGTACGATCCCATTTATTTGATAGCTTGCCAAAGTGATTAATCATCATCAACATTATTTTATTGTCTCAGATAATCATCAGTTATATTATATGTTTGTATGTATTATATTTATTTTTTATTTTTATTTATTTATTTAATTCAATCAATTACATTATTTTTACAGGTTACCCCAATACAATAATGTCGATACATGCATAACTTAAACCTAAAACTTATTATCATAATTATTAATCATTATTATTATAACATAAAACAAATAAAGTAGCCTTTGTGAATTCAGTCAATGAGCAACAGAATACGTCAACAGAATTCGCGACCTCGTTTAGTGTTTTCAACGTTCTCGTGAATGGTGCATACTTCATAACGTTAGTTCGCGCGCGCGGCGTCGCAAACAGCGGAGGCCGACGTCGTCGCCACACGTATCGGTCGGGCACGCACAGCGACATCGCCTGCAACACACCCTGGTTGAATACCCGGCCCCGCAACAATTTAAATAAGTACGTAGCCAAAGTTAAACCACGTTTAGCCTCCAGAGAATTGTACCCCACCATGCCAAGGACAAACAGCGTTGGATACATCAATGGGTAGAACGGATACACGCCATAAAGTTTAAAATATAGGATGCTGGTGAATTTGTTTTGTATCCGTTCTAACATCAACTTATATTTAGCCTCTTGAGGTCCCCAAATAACCGCATTGCACTCCAACTGGCTTTTTACAAGTGCCTCATATAATGCCTTCACAGTATATAATACAATACAAAAACTTTTTATTTCTCTCCAATTAATATACAAATACAGCGTACCTAAATAAGAATACAAAAAAATACAACGTCATCAAACATCAGGCATGAAAATGAAGCCTACTTGGAGAGAACTGGTGCCCGTGATAGGTATGTATAAATACCACCTGTATTACAGGTCACCAGACCCCTCGCCCGTGACAGAAGTCTAAAATAATATGTTGTGTGTTGTGCAAGAAAATAACAGCATTATAACAATAAAAGGAAAGATAACTTTACTATACTAATTAGTTTTATTAACATCGATACCATTTGTTTGTGTGTTTCCGAATGAGTGCGTATATGATTGTGTGTATGAGTGTGCGTGTTGAGTGTATGTGAGTGTGTGCGTGTGTGTATGAGTTTAGTACTTGAGAATTAATTAGGTAAGAAAAACAATTAGAGACTAGGATACTGGTGACAGCAATGCTTCAGTGGAAATGTAGTCCAAGTTTCTGAGCCATTTGATAGTTTCCATTTTACATGTTCGTGTGGGTAAAGAATAAATTGACAGCAATTTATTGGCTTTGTTGTAAAGGAAGGTCCCATAGAAACAGTAGAACTTTTGTGCAAAGTTGGTAGAGAATTTATTGACTGTGCAGACTTTATCCTTTCTTCTTCTTCCCTCTATGATGCCATTATCGAAACCGATCTCCTTGTGTTTTTTGACAATTACAGACAGAACGAAGCTTTGTCGTACGGTTAGGACATCCCATAACATATAGAGGTCCGTCGTGGGAAATTGATAGGGCAAACCCGCTGCAACTTTTAAGATTATATATGTATTTATTATAATAATTACATTAACAATACAATAACATTATATATTTATATATGTATTTATTATAATAATTTTAGTTTGTACGTATGTTTATAAGTAGTCATGTTTTAAAAACCATACCCGCTTTCGTGTATTTTCGCACTTCCCAATGGTTGACTGGTAGAGAATGCAATTAGCATTAAGTCCGCCAATTGTATCATTACTTTGTATTGTGGTCAATAAAGTTAAATAAATAAATAACAATCTAATGCCGCGTGGTGGCCGCGATCATACGGTCGCGTGGTAGCCGCGATCATACGGTCGCGCGGATTATACAATATATATAATGTATAATCGCGCGACCGCGACATGTAAAATAGTTTAATTTGCTATGAACGAATATTTTCGCGAAGTCGCCGCGCGGCCTGTACGACCGCCTTACGGACGGCGCGCACATGGTCTCGCGTCGGGCTCTAACGGTGGTACGATAAATTTTTGCTCAACATATCTTTAAGTTGCGCCTACGTATGACGAGTTCAGCATAAATCCTGTAATACTATAGCATAGTATAATAATCAGGATCTTTCAACTAGTCGCCTCTCTGCTATTAATCAGTTTTAATGTATTTTACGTTGCATTAAATATACACTACGTTTTTTCTCACTCCTATGATACAGAAATGTTTAGAAGAATTTATATTTTGTTCTATATGAAATATTTAGCTTATGTACCTAAAATAGTCAAAAAATTGCGGCATCAACTTATTTAATGCGTGTTTATAAAGATTATTTATTTTACATTTAAACCTTATGGCTAGATACTTTTGTGAAACTTTTATTCTTGTATAATAAATATTATGTAGATAGTTTGTGAAGAAATCATGAAATCACAGCGACGTGGCCTACTGCCCATTCATTGTCAAGAAAATCTTCTAAGAAAGCGTGATAAATTTACAAGTATAGTTAACGTTTAGTCATAGGAAGTACCTTAAGTAGCAGGATTATTTCGTCGTGGCAATTGAATTGTAATCAAAGAATTGCATCGCGATTACAGCTGTAGGTACAGTTTTGTCGCCGGTAGCCAGCGCCCTCTGACAGCCGCTCGACTGACCAATGCAGGTACTAGAAGTTATTTATAGTTTCATTATATTACTTTGTGTAAACGTGGCTGTGATTTTTGAGTGTTGATAGGACAATGTAGTGATAACAATTACATTTATTCCCGCACGTCATGTCCAATTGCCACGTTTGTTTTTATTATTTATTTCACGTTTTATTTTTAGTCATTGCAATGAAGGCCCGGTCGCGCGACCGCACTTTGGATGTGTAGATAGGAACGATATAACCGGAGTCTCCGAATACTACGATATTTCGCGCACTAAATGCATAGATTTTCAAAAAATGATGTTCTTACGAGTAAATTTGTACAAAGACGCATCTAATGTGCGGCCGGTCTTATGGGAGATAGTACAACTTTGTGCATAAGATCATAATAATAGTATATATATGTGCGTCCATGTACTGACCACTTTGAGCATTCTAGAAGTCAAGACCAATTGTACGAAAGCAGATGTGTTCTGGTTGGAGCCACTACTGTACACAAACTGCATTGAGCAGTCATTGCATTTTTGGCTGCAAATGAGTTTGTGCGGACTGTTTATTGCAAAATGTAAATTATATTGAGACTGCTTAAAGCTTTTAATCTTTGGCTGGAGGCTTTTAATTGTGAGTTTTGTGTGACAACTCACGCTACGTCTTCGGTCAAGTTCCACGCGCTCATGGATAACAAAGTTTTTAGATCCATTATGTGCTAAAATGATTGTAAAACATAATTATCTAGATGTATTCGGTCGCTATAGGCTTTAACCAAGTCTCATATTAATTAGTAAATTTTTACGTACAAATGTAATGCATGACCATGTAGCATAATCTTTAAGCCTTAGAGTATAATACTAAGAAAGCTATAGAGCGCGCGCATCGCTCTTTGACCATTATGCAAAGCGTAAGCAGATGTTTTATAGTGCTAATTTTTAGTTAGCTTCCATTTCGTCGTTTTTACAGCTCTGCACTGCACATTTCACCATGATCCCTAAAATTCGAATAAATAACATCGAGAGAAACAATCAGCGTGCGTGCTAGCTTCGTTGTGAGTTCGTCTGTTTGTTCATACTCGTGCTTACCGTTCCTACCATAGATTTATTATATATACTAGCGTTAGCAATTGCAATGCCCTCTAACTCCAAAGTCCGATCTTCCGTCACTAGACGAGTTTCTATCAGTAGTTAAGGCTTTACCAACTAATAAGGCTTCTGGTGACAATAAAATAACTAATAGGATGATTCAAGAAGCATGCAAAGTAGCCGCTGATTCCATCTTAATGGTTTACAATCGTTGCATCGACGAAGGTTATTTTCCTACCGTCTGGCGACAAGGCTTCATTAGATTAATACCTAAAGGCGGTGATAAACAGCCTGACGATCCTGAATCCTATCGTCCTATTACCCTTCTACCATCATTGGGTAAGGTTCTCGAACGTCTCATAGTTCTACGTTTGCCAGGTAGCCCTAAATTTCATGAAAGACAGTTTGGTTTCACCGTCGGGAAATCTACCGTCGATGCAGCTCTTACGTCCGTAAAGCAGTTGAGCATTCTTAAAGTAAATATGTGATAGGCGTGTTTTTAGATATCTCTGGTGCTTTTGATAATGCTTGGTGGCCAATTTTATTACTTAAACTTAAGACCAGAGGATGTTATAGTAATATTTACTCTCTTATTCTGACGTACTTTGAAAATGGTATATGTAAATTAAAACTCGGACACTATGATGCTCCTTGACGGGTTATGCTGATGACGGTCTTTTATTAATTAATGCTAGTTCGCGGGCATCTTTAGAAAAATTAGCTGAAACGAGTCTTGACATTATCTCGGAATGGGGAAATCGTAACCGTCTTGAATTTGCACCTCATAAAACGTATCAACTTATGCTTAAGGGAAATTTAAAAGTCCCTCCGCGCTTTCGCTTTAATGGAGTTTCAGTTTCAAATAAAACCACAGTCTGCTACTTAGGTTTACTTTTAGACAAAAAATTAATTTCATTGAACATATGAAGCAGGAAGGAGAAAAAGCCAAAAAGAATTTTTATCTACCGCAACCTGGGGTTTAACCTTTAGAACGTTAAAAATGGTTTATACTGCGACCTACCTGGGTTGTATAACATTATGGTTCAGCGGTTTTCGCGGATCGTGTAACAATTGGGGCCGCGCGAAGAAAATTATTGCAAAGTCAGCGTCTTGCCTTGATATTTTTGTGTAAGTCTTACAGAACTGTCAGCACGGAGGCACTCCCTGTGCTGGCTGGCGTAATACCCGTCGATTTGGAGATACAGCGTCGCGCGTCGATGTATCAAAAGAAATGACCCCCGCGTTCCTTAAGACACGTGATCGTGACAAAATAAATAGACTATTTAATCCGTTAGATGACGTATTACAGACTCTTCTATCGGAATGGCAGGAAAGGTGGGAGACTTCCGTAAAAGGCCGTCATCTGTATCTGTTCTTTCCCTCTGTGAGAGACAGATTAAAGAAAACCTGGCTAGAGGTCGACCATCAAGTAGCTCAATTTTTAACGGGACACGGAAACTTTAAGGCCAAGTTATTTTATTTCAAGGTTGTACCTTCTTCTTTCTGTGAGTGTTCTACCGCAAATACCAGAGTAGAACAAACAGCTCATCACGTTCTGTGGGAGTGTGATCTTTGGCATGACGAACGCGTAATCATGTTGAATTCTTTACATGTCACTTCGGGCGTAGTTTATTATTCTGATCTCGTAGCAAGCAGAGAGAATTATCAGGCATTTAGAAGGTTTTGCAATACATATTATTGGAATCAAAATAGTAAACAACAGCTCATAGCATTAGGTCCCAATAGTAATGTAACAATAGACCGTGGTGCTCGGCAATCGAGCCTCACTTGATTTGCCATCTCTCTAGGGTATAATGCCTTTTGCTTCAAATTGCTGTTTCTCACGTAGTTGTTAAGGAGGGAAGTCCTTTCAACACTTCCTACTCCGACTATCTTCTTTCTGATTAAATTCGTTGTGAGTTCCAAGACAGCTGTAGTTTTCTTCCCCGGGACGTCAATAAACTTCATTGCTTATTGTCTATCTGAGGTCGCCGTTGTTGATCCTGGCTACACAGGAGACACAGTGGTGGGAATGTGTGGTGGGCTTGTATATACTAGCGTTAGATTGGCAATGCATAAGATATAGATCATAGCATACGCGTTTCATTCTTTCTATACACGCTATCGGCCTGTATCGGCCTGACGTCAGTCGTGTTAAAACAAATCCCACTTATTTTTACAAAATTTATGGTTTTTAAGTGTAGTTTTGGTGTTATTTAGACGTGATTAAATATGGTTACCTGTGCAGTGCCTGGATGTATCTCAAACTAAAAGGAAAATCCACAAAATTATATATCTTGCTTGCACACATGTACATTCCACGCACACTAGGGTATTTTGTTTTTGGTCTCGCCTTAATCAAACCAAAGCCGATCTATAGGTACGCTAGTATAATACTAAATCTATGCTTGCACACATGTACATTACATATCTATAGCTTGCTTATCTACACTCTAAGCTTTAAGCAGTCTCAATATAGAAGTCTTCGTTGCCTGAAATAAATGATTAAATAAAAAAGAATAAAGAAATATCGGTTGGATGGACATGGAATGACATTTAGGTAGACGGATGCATGACGATATGATTATTTGCACCGATATCAAGAAAAACATGTTCATTTTGCGTGAACAATATGAAACCAACCAATATCCTTTTGTCGCGACATATTACTTGGTAATGTGTTCATGGTAAAAGGGTGGGACAATATTTATTGCAAAATTAAGTCCATGCAAAAGAGAGCAAGATTAATTATGCTGCTACTCGTTTATGGCAATGTGAGTTAATTAAAGTGTAATAAACGATCAAAGATCAATAATTTAATATTAACAGTTCGAATAATTGTAAAATTATTTGAATTGCATAAATAAGGAATAGAAATTAATTAAAATTATTTGAATTGTATAAATAAGGAATAGAAAACATATAATAATTCTGAAATTTAGGGAAATGCATGATAATATTTTATAATAAAAGCAATCTTTCCTGCTCGACGTGTTTCATTTATGTATTTTTAGTGCCCCTAAAATGTGACGTTAAAGATACAATGCAATTTCTCAAGGAAGTTATTAGATTAGATTAACTTTATTTACATAAAACATGGTGATTACAATTAGTTCTTACAAAATGGTTAAAGGAACGCATGTTTTGCCATAAGCTGGCATGTAAAAAAAATATTGTAGTAAATAATAATATAAATGTGCCTATCCCAATCTACATGCAAAAACATTTTCATTCATTGTAATAATAATAATTGTATAATTAATAATAATAATTGCGTTTTATTTTTCATTATTAAATTAAGTCATCATAAGGTATTCAGTTAGGCCATAAAAACATCAGTCCATTAACCAGTTTCGCAGTTTAGAAATATAAATATTTTTGCTGGTGAACTGTTTTATTTCTAGAGGAATTTTATTATATATGTTTAGTGCGCTATAATATGTCGGAGTTGGAACGAGGAGTACGTTTTTGTCTTTAGGGCGGAGCCTCGGATTATCTATCTGAGTTTGGAAAAAATGAGGATATTTTCTAACAAAAATTCCAACCTCTGAAATATATAGTCCAATTAATGTTAACACCCTCAAGTTTCTTAAAATTACTTCAATTTATTGCAATACTGTTTACTGAAATGAATTAGGTACTTATTCGCAAACTTCTGTGTGAATTAAAAAAAATAATAAAATATTAATTTAACAAAGAAAATAATGTTTATGAACAATAAACCTAACTCATGTTTCATACAAAGCAAATAGAAAGCAACGTCTGTTTGAGTTTCAGCGTTAATCCACTGTTAAGGTTTTTTAGGTTGGCGGGGAGGCGTGAGAGGCTTGCAGCTGCAGCCAATACCAGCCTTCCGAGCCTATTGATCGAGCCCGCCCTGCCTGGCTCACGAGCACGGCCGTCTAGCAAAAGTAACCACGTGACAGAAAAATAAACTTAGTTCATGGCACGTGATCGTGAACTATTAGAATATTAAAAATTATATGTAATTACTTACAGCTGTATATTCTACCAATGTTAGGTCAAGAATGACGTCCTTGAAGAAAACTATTTTTACACTTTAAGTATAGATAGTATGTACTATTCGATATGACATTATGGTGCGTACAGCTGTAACGTAACATGTAATGTAACAAGATTCCCAAAGTGTGGACTCCTTGTGCGCACGAACCGTGCACACTACGCGCACGAACAGAGCATTATAGGTACGGGAAATTTACGTTTATTCCCAGTTGCCCCCGCCACCGGTGGCAGATGGGAATAAAATTGCCAGTTTCCACCGGTGGCAAATGGGAAGTCCTTGCCCCCACTTGGGAATTTTATTCCCATCTGTCACCGGTGGCAGATCTCGCGGGGGTAACTGGGAATAAACGGAAATTTAACCTTTTGAACGCCAATGTCGGCTATAGCCGACATGAGCAAGCGTGCCCTGTGCGCCAACGACGGCTATACTCGACAAAAAACAGGTCGCAGAAAAATACAAAATAAACCTATTAAATCATTACTTTTATGTATTTTATTGATACACCTTGAAAGCTGAATGTCTAAACATTATTTAGTTGCATACAGTAAACAAAAATGCATATTCCTCATTTAAATATTTGATGATAAAAAGTAAAATAATTTATGGTTAAAAAAGTAAGTCCCATGACGCCAATGTCGTGCAGAGCCGACTGCTAGTGATGTAGTATCATGTTGACGTATATTATATTCTTAAATTAATTTAGGTAACTTAAGGTATTGTAATATTTGTCATTACAGTTTTTATTGTTCTAACAAAATATAAACGATTGTAAGCACTGAGAAAAAAGTAGTTTTACTATATTAAAAACTGAAACATAGTTGCGTAAATACATTTTCGATATTCCCTTATCGCCAATCATGCGCATCCCTAGCAAGCTCTCGATAAGCAGTCCCCTCTGCGCCATTGTCGGCAGAAGTCGACTGACTCGTGACGTCGTAAGCGTATAAAGTGAATTTTAGTGCGGGAAATATGGAACAACAAGAAGTATTTACCACTGAACAATTATTAAATAAATAAAATAATGTATCTATTTTAAGAATATAAATATCGTTATACTTAAAAATCGTTACGTATATACTACGCAATTTCATACGAAAATTTTGATTTATTTTATACATATAATTAATCTGATTAGTGAGAATATTAGAAAGTTCCTGTTATAAAAATTGTTGCTATGTAATAATATCACGTGATAATATTATTCATAAGTGACATGTAAGTAATATGATCTCAAAGTAATTATTAATAATATAACTCAATAATTAAACTAAATGATTGGTAAATAAATAGTTTTATTTGCATTCAATCCATTAACAACCCAAATTGTTGCAATAAGTGTAAATTTCAAGAATAATAAAAACAAACTACTGTGGCCTTTGAATTTAATTAGATACTAACATCGATAAACTGTATGACACTATGGTACAACTCTAATGTACATGCAACGATGTCTTATAAAAGACTCGTCGACGGCGCCAATGTCGGCTATTCCCGACAGTGAGGTACATCAGTACTGAGAATAGTGCTGTACCTAGAGTTATTTTCATTTTAACTGTTGTGTGTCTTAATCATTGTTTTTATGTTATTAACAACTTCGGAACTACTTGAGTGGAACGTTGTAAAATATTTAATATTGGAATGTTCTTTTTAACATATTAATGATCGACCATTTATCTGGCAAGTATTGATAAAAAAAATAATAATAATGGGTATCGATATAATGTTGAAATCCCTATTTTTTTGTAGGTATTTAATTAAGATTTTCGGGCTTGGCGTACAGGGCATAGGAATACCGATATGGCGTGGCGGTGAAAAGGTTTGCGTGTTACATACATTGCATTTTATGTTACATCAGTCTGTAGTAGTCTGTACCCACCCTCAAACTGTCGTATACTCTCTAATGTACACTAGTCACTAAACACTTGAATTGGACAGTTAGTGCAATGCAAGAGTAGTGTACCAACTTAGGGTGACGACGAAACAGTATTTCAAATACTAATGGTATCACCGAGCCTATATAGATGACCTGCACATTAACAATCTGCACTCAACTGGACAAGCGTGGTGTATTTTCACGTCCAAACCACTCTTCCATATCTATAAATATAAGGATAATAGTACCTAAGGTTGATTTTAGGAAACATTCTAGAAAATATTGAAAATACAAGTAGAAAGTGCAAAAGGTAAGTAGCATATTCTCCCCTTGGGAAAGCTGGCACCTGCTGTAAGCTTAGCGAACAAACGAAAATGAATTGACGTTAACAACCACCCTCTCGTATGGATAATCGATGCCTATCTTCTCTCGGCGACCTAAATGGTGGTATATTATTAGTTACTTCTGATTGCACGTTCAATTCGCTATAGTGTAGTGTTAAAAAATCCATTGTAATGCTCTTACAGCACCATTATGTATACTACTTTAGATATTAAGTTAAGGATATTTATTAATTTTTGTTGTGGTGGATGATACAAATAAATGCTAAACAAAAGTTCAACGGCCCACGACTGCATCTATCCTTACACGGAAACCGAGAACATATTATGGTCGATGCTTTCATTTCACATTTTCCGCATTTTATCCAATCAACATTAGGCAGGCACAGACAACCAATGTAATAGGTAGCCAGGATATTTTATACCACAAAGTTAGCAAACAAGCATACGGCCCCCCTGATAGTAAGCATCAGCCTATAGACGCTTGCAATACCGGTGGGGGGGAGGGGGTATCACTCCCAACCCCCCGCTCTGGAGACCTTACTCACCGTAGGAACACAGCATGGCCGAGACCAGTGCTATTTGGCTACGATCTTCTGTAAGGTGGAGGTCCTTCCCCAGACGGGCTGCTCCGATTTGAAAGGATTATCCGCTGTGCCCTACCTCTCTTAAGAAAAAATCTTTTATATAAATAAATAATGTAAGTATCGCAGAATTAAAACTATAATTTACTAGCCGTTACCCGCGTCTTGGCCCGCGTAACAATTTGCCTATGTTGGGCTCTGTCTGTACCCCTGACAATATGTTGGTATAAAAAATTTCATAATGATCGGCTGCTTAGTCAAGCCGTGAAGGAATAACAAACAAACTCTCTTTCTCATTTATTATATTATATTAGTACCTATGATAAAGTACATTATAAATACTATGTATATTGATAAATAAAATTTCGAGGATTTATCATTAAGGATTATAAATAATTACTTATCCTTATATAGCAATAGTGCAATAGTTAAAAAACTAGGCTCTTTCAGTGGATGGCTGTATTAAGAAGATTTTTACATGGGTATTTCCGTAATTGGGTAACGTGAAATAAGTACGTATACTTAGTACTTATAAAAAAATAAAACGATTTTATAGGTAATAAACAAAATGTATTTTATTAAGAATCACTGTAAAATCATGAAAGTGTTAATAGGTTCCTTAGTGTGTTCGAATATACTGATAATTAATAAGGGGATATAGGTTTTTTTATATGAGTAAGTATCAGTAGTAGGATCTATCACAGAGAAACAATAACTGCTTGAGGGAGTACCTAATAAAATATCTCTTTGAATATAACAGTCTATCTGTTGTCTAGATTCCTCTTGTACCTGGCTACGTAACTTTTGCAACTCTTGTGTCAAGAATATCGCGTATGCGTACGTACACGATGTTTTTATCGCGCTACGAATCTTCGCCCGCTAATGTCGCCCAAGCGTAACTTTGTGTTGGGCACATCCTGTCAAATCACAAAGTGGCTAGGCAGATCTTGATCATCAGTCTACGACTGCTATTAAAAACTAAAAAGGTCCATCGGTCATACAATAGGTACTATATACATTTTATACTTGTCTATATTGTTTACCTTTCTATCTACGTCTTTTACATCTGTAGGTACTTATCGTTTGTTTCCTATTTTCGACCACACAGTGGGTTCACATTAGTGTGGCAGTTCAGGACTTTAGTTTTTGACAGGTCCGGTGGACGAGTGGCTAGCAATGGTCAGTTTATCCCGGGCCGCGGGTTCGAATCCTGCGCAAGGCAAACATTTGTGTGTTTTCCTTGGTCTGGTATGTTTTCTATGTATAATAAATATTTATTTACAAAAATAAAGTATCTATCAACGATAAAAATAAATAAAAAGATGTCTGTTATTTCGTTTGTATCTATTACCTACCCATAGTACAAGCTTAGTTGCTTAGTTTGGGACTAGATGGCGTTGTGTGATTTGTCCAAGAATATTTATTTATCTTTGGCTGACTATCGGAACTTGCTATTGAGATATAAGTTTCGATAAAATGAACACTATCTAACTGATTATTAAGAAAAAACTGGGCAAGTACGTGTAGCGCCACGCACAATGTAGGGTTCCGTATTTGCTTCGCTTTGCTTGCTTGCAAATGAGTACAATGCCATATACTATGACATTTGTACGTTTTCGACAAAAGATTTTACATTATAAGTCCGCCGGCTATTACTCAGTAACTAGTAGAGCCTACATAACCGTTATAGTTTTCCATGTTCACTATATGGACTACTGCCTTGAATTTTTACAAATTTCTAAACACAAGACTTTAGATAGAGGTGGGACCACCACCGTGCAAAACGAATATTGGCGCGTTAAATGTAAATAATTCGCAAACGGATCATTGTATCGGAAAATGGTCTTCCCAGACCCTCGATGTTTTTAAGAGACCTATCTAATGTCAACCCACCACATGGGGTGGGCACGAAAAAAAAATTCATTCCCATTTTACTATAAATCGCAATGGAACAAAAATCTACAGGGTAGATACCTTCAGTAAGGTAGGTCAATGGACCTTTCCTGTTGGACGGTGGCTAGAACCATGAAAGGCAAAAAAGCAGTGTTATGGATCACGACGCGACTGGCTGGACAAGTGAAAAGTAACCAAAAGACAAAAAAACGTTTTGTTTTTGTTTTTCTACTAACTTGCAGTTGGGAAACTACTAACTACACCTCTACATGGTTACCAATGTCTCTAAGTTTGTACGGAACTCTCACTAACTATGAGAACCAATATAAAAGAGAGACTCTTCTGTAATAAATAACTTGTAATATAGATAGCACAAACTTACACCGAGGCGACGATATAATACCTACACCTACAACAGTTAATAATGTACTTTCATCATTATCTACTAAGATGAGATCATGAATAAATATTGAACAATGGGTTTTGCCTTTTATCTCAGTTCTTCCTTCTCTATGACGTTTGAGGAACTGTTGAACATTCTAGGGTCTTCCGGTATCCAGATCTTCGCATGCAGTGTGCTGCCTGGAGGTCGCTCACCCCGACGAGACCATGATAGGGAGTGGGTTTGGAAGTTGCTGCCTGATAAATAAATAACATTAATTACGACTTTTTCACAGGTTCTAAAGTAAGCCAGTCTTTAAGGTAAAGTAAGAAAATATAATTTAGGCTTAGATCCAGCTAACAGATCCTTTTTAGATTTTTTAATTTCCCAATCTATACATTAGTGTAGATTGGGATTATAAAGAGGAAAGATTTGTATTTTTATTTGTAGTATAAACTCAAAAACTATAACTGGACCGATTTCAAAAATTCATTCACCTAAAATAAAACCCGTGCGTAGCCGGGGTAGTCCGCTATCGCGGGCTTGCGGCCAGCGACAGCGGCTATAAGAGAGGTAGGCTGATTTATAATTACGTGTCGGGCCGCGCACAATGTAGGGTTCCGTATTGGCTACGCATTTCTTGCATGCAGATGAGTAGGTACAATTCCATATGTATCGAAACATGATTTTTTTTAAGAGACCTATCTAACGATACACCACAAGATGGGGTCGGTGCGAAAAAAATGTTCATTACCACTTTACCTGTAGGGGAGGCAACCCAAAAAAAAATATTTTTCAAAATTTTATTCTACCACTTTGTTAGCATTGTTCATTTGAGTATACATACCATATTACAGCTTTCTAGCATCAAGTGCTAGACCGCGGACGGACAGACGGACAGACGGACATGGCGAAACTATAAGGGTTCCTTGTAGTTTACTACGGAACCCTAAAAATTAAGAATAACCCTCGTAGTGTTAAGTATTACGGCTTTATGATTAATAGGAGCCCATGATGTCCCACTGCAGGGCAAAGGCCTACCTTGTTTCCAGTGCATTATGGTCTATTCCTTTTTGGGCATACGAGAGACAAACAAGCAAACCGGCCACTATACCGTCACTGCCGTCACCGCCACCTATGAACATCAGCAGCACCATGTTGTGGGTGTTAACTTATGTAAGAGAGAGGTTGGCAAACAAGCATGCGGGTCACCTGAGGTTAAGTGATCACCGCCACCCACGTAAGGCTGGTAGGAATAGAGAGAAAAGGAGTCGAAATCTTATTGCTCTTTCACGCCGATATTCTGTGAGAGGCCGAGGTAGTTCATTTCATAATTCTCTACTATCTACCACTAGGTAAGTACGTAGATAATATACGCGAATACTAAATTGAAAATTTTTGCATTCGCACAATTAATTCACAATAGTGTCGCTTGCTTTTATATATTGACAACTTTAAGAGCCCACCTAGGGGCATCTAACATAACTGTTCGTCAGTGTGGTATAATATCGGGGGCTATTTTGTGTTATTTTATGATGGGGTGACGACCCTCTGTGCACGTGCGCGCTGTTACGGCCCTTGCCCCGCGCCAGATAGGGTTGACCTGTTTGTGGCTTAATTTTTTATCACTTTTTTATAATTTCATTATTGATAACAGAGTATCATTATTTAGAATAAATATCAAACAAAATTGTGACCGCAATTGTCAAGCTATTCCCGAGCTACTACCTACTTCAGTTTATAAATAAAAATAAAATCATTTATTTTGCAAGTAGATTTACAAGAAATTATTTTGCACGTGAATATTTTTTATCCTACTAGCACTTCAGACGTGAATGGCCTGTTGAGAAGAGGTACCGCAAGAAACTCAACTGTTAGTCTTTTTTAGAGGCCATTTTAATTTCAAGTGTTTTAAAAAAAATACGTGGAAAAAATGTATTTTAGGATTAAATCTATACTTAAAGCTAGTTAATTATAAAAAGAAAGAAAAAAAAAAGCAGAGGTGCAAATTATAGTGAACACAAATTATCTTACACATATTATTTAAATACTTCTGCATACTAGACTTGTTTTTAATTTCTATTCATAATATATTTAGAACTGTTACCCTGTGACAATTTACAGCTTTATAAATTGCCATTGATTTAAAACTAAATTTTCACTTTTACAACATAAAACGAGTAGGTAGGTTAAGTACCTTTAAACTGTTTGGTATTTTCTGCCGTAGCAACGTGACTATGAAGGCGGTTCCAATCCGGCGGTGCACCACAGGCACAACAGACGTAATGATTATTTCCTGTAATTTGCCCACTTGGTGAATATAGCACGCCTTGTCATTATGACCGTTTAATGACGCGATGGGGTTGCGTTTACCACAAAATGTACATCGAAAGAAAATCCGTTTTTTTTTAGCCGAATCACACAACGCCGTCTAGTCCCAAACTAAGCAACTAAGCTATGGGTAAGATAGTTGATAAATATACTAACTTTTTTTGTAAAGAAATACTTATTATAGTTACATAGAAAACTTCCAGATCAAGACAAACAGAAATGTTCATGCACACAAATGTTTGCCTTACGCAGGATTCGAACTTCGAACCCACGGCCTTGCGATTGCTAGACACTAGACCACCAGGCCTGTCAAGTATTGAATTGAATGAATGAGTGAGTTTAATTAACTCAACTAGCACACAAAGGCACATCTTGGTGTTTTATAGTAGTATAGTATTTAGGTGTGTCTACTTCGCCTGCCACTATTGGTTATGTGTCAAGGAGAAGTGCCAACAAAGAGTAAAGTGCAATAAGTTGTGTTGTACTTTTTATCCCGTGGGATATAACGCCTATGCTATTGCAGATATTAAAACTATCCCCGTTTCCTAATGGTCATACTAGTTTGTCATACGTAAAATTGATTCCATTCGACGTGAAAGGACAAACTCAGTTTCTCTACACAGAGCTAGATAAATGGCGTCGTCGCATCACGAGAGAAGCGGTGACGAAAGACCCGACCTATAATAGATATATGACCACGACCACTCTGGCAAGAACGTTATGAATTTTCTATAATTTGTAAATATCATTTACATCTATTAGATATCTTTTAACACACACAACAGAATGCATGCTTTGCTTACAGCCCACAGGTATAGCTATAAAATGTTTGCTTAAATGCATACAATATAAACTTTACTTGAAATTGTTAAATGAAAGTTTTTTTATATTAGCCGAAAGATTTATTTGAATTTCCAGAATTCATCCCACCCCTAAATTTAATGACAAATTGCATTTTACTCATAAATAACAGGACTTTAAATTAAGCTGGTTGTCCACGGTAGTTCTTGCCGGCATACTTAGAAAGCGCTCCTAGTTCCTCCTCAATTCGTAGGATTTGATTATATTTTCCGACCCGCTCGCTGCGAACCGGTGCACCGCACTTGATCTGTCCTGCCGAAAGTCCCACAACCAGGTCAGCTAAGAATAAGTCCTCCGTGTCGCCCCAACGGTCCTCCACCACCACACCGAAACCATTCGCCTTCAATAACTTAAATGCTTCGATAACTTCGGTCAGAGTGCCTGCCTGATTTATTCGTAAAGCAATCGTATTGCCAGCCTTTTTTTCAATAGCCAAACCAACTCTCCTAAGATTGGTCTGAGTTAAATCATTTCCGAATATCTGGAACGCAGTCCTAGCTGTCAAAGTGGACCAAGCGGCCCAATCGTCAAATTCGAATGCGTCTTCGACCGAACACACCGGAAACTCTTTCATATTATCTAGAAATATTTCAGCGAGCTTGTCCGAAGACATGTACTCTTGTGGATTTGAATTAGGATTTTTAAACTCTAAATCGTAAGCTCCATCTTTAAACATATCAGTAGAGGATGCGTTAATTGCTATTTCTGCTTTTCCAACAAAGCCACATTGTTTGATTGCATCAGTTAGGAATAACAGAGCATCGCGATTGCTCTCTAATGGCATTGCAAAGCCACCAGAATCACTTACGTACGTAGTTTCTATGGTATACTTTGACTTTATGACGTTTTTCACGTAGTGATAAATGTCGGTGCCGATGCGCATTGCTTCAGCGAACGATGATGCACCTGTGGGCATTATTATATATTCTTGGAATGGTAACCCGTTAGAAGACAAAATTCCGCCAGTGAGGATAGTGAAATGAGGTACGGGTAATATAATTGTGGTAACGCCCGCCATATCAGAGATGTGGCGATACAACGGTACGCCTTTTTTAGCAGCACCAGCTTTGGCCACTACCAATGACACGCACATAATGGCATTGGCACCCAACCGCGACCTGGTTTCCGTCCCATCCAGAGAAATCATAAACTGATCAATTTCTTTTTGCATAGTAACCTCGAGATTCTGCTTGATGAGTTCTGGACCTATGATGGTGTTTATATTCTTGACTGCATTTAGCACTCCCATGCCACGGTATTCATTGGGGTTGTTGTCCCTGAGATGAATAGATTCGGCGATTTTCTTGGTATCATTCGAAGGAACTCCGATGCGAAACAGTCCTAATTCAGTAACCAAGTCCACCTCCACTGTAGGTATTCCGGTCGCGTCAAAAATTTGACGAGCGAGCAATATCTTAATCGGCATTGTATGTTAAAATAAAAAATAAAATACAAAACAGAAACACAAAATAAAAATATATGTGACCTCTCAGTAAAAGTAAAAAATTATAAATATTTGTCGAACGGAATGACAATGTCTGTGTGTGACATATTCTTAATTTTAAAGTATTTTTTATTTATGCCTATCACATGTGCATCAATAGAACTGTTTAAGGTAGTATACCTATTCCGGCCAGGAATAATATGTTAAGGGTAATTGTGTGTTACCTACCTACCACTTAGGTAATATATAATTCTTGGCCGTCGCGTCGGCACAAGCATCGAGGGAAACTCCATGGTTCCGAGGTATTAATTAACTTAGGCTACCTATTTAAATTGCCCCCACTTCACACGGGGGCAATTTAAATAACCTATGATATTCAGAGAGTCAGGCTTGAGTCATGGATCATAATGTGTAGAATTATAATGGTGATTCAAATCGATCCAGTAGTTAAGGAGTTTATTTGTTACACACATGAAAAATTCAAATCTTTACTCATAATGATATTTGTGTCAGATGGAAGTAGATAAAATCGGGACAAGCCCACCACACATTCCCACCAATGTGTCTCCTGTGTAGCCAGGATCAACAACGGCGACCTCAGATAGACAATAAGCAATGAAGCTTATTGACGTCCCGGGGAAGAAAACTACAGCTGTCTTGGAACTCACAACGAATTTAATCAGAAAGAAGATAGTCGGAGTAGGAAGTATTGAAAGGACTTCCCTCCTTAACAACTACGTGAGAAACAGCAATTTGAAGCAAAAGAAGTAGATAAAATAACGGAAATTAAGTAGGTACTAAAAGGTAAAACTGCATAAAATCTTTGTACTTATTCTCAGGAGCAATTATAAATCATAATATGACACCTACCACAAGCAAAGTTGTATAGTTACACTACACGAGTACTACGAAGTAAGTAGTTACTAATCTGAGTATGGTGAACGGGGTGCATCAAGCAATTCGCGGGCGCGTATGCACGTGCACGATAATCCCTGTGTAAATCCTACATTACATTTTGATAAGGTGTTTTTATTAATCGAAAAAAAGATTATGCCGCGCTCTCAAAAACCCATTGTATTATGGTTTTTAGGGTTCTTATCAGATGCCCCGCTGATATTGTGATAGTATTGATAGCAAAATAATTAACATTCTGGGGAGTTCATAACACAATAAAGATCATTAAAAATCGCTTTTACCCAAACATCGTGCCACAATAGAGCCTATGAATAATTTACGCGCAAGTTAAGCAACAACTACATCAGTCATACTAAGATGGTATGAGATGGCAAAAGAGTATGTGGCTGACGGTAAATGATATCCGCCGTGCATGAAGCTTAGACACTGAAATGAAGTTACAAAGAAAAAGTAGAACCGATGTAAGGGCTGAACACATAAACACGACACGACGTCGCGTCGTACCACGATGCGGCATCGTGGCACGTTACGATGTCGCGTCGTAAAGTTTTACGATTTTTGTCGTAGATTTCCACGACTCCGCATCATGGTACGGTACGACGCGACGTCGTGTCGTGTAATTGTGTGGAGGCCCTAAGACGGAATACCCTTTCCACGCGTATTATATAGTGCTACAATGCTATCTATGAACTTGGCCAAAATTGGAACTACAACTCTCGTTCATATTGTATGCAAGAAGCTTAAATATTACTATTTAGGCTTCTTGATTGTATGTCACTTTTCGACAGTTCGCCTTTGTCAAAATGTATGAAAATATGCCACAGTACGCCCTCGCACAACTGTCACTCACGTTCATAAACACGTAGGTCTATGCTTTCTTTCTACACTCTCTTTTTCGTTCAAGTTCGCAAGAGCGTAGTAGTAAAAAAGTATTAGAGCCGGGGCAAAAAGCGAAATGTTTGACAACTTATTTCAAGGCGACTAGGTCCGTATAAGGTCCGTTAATAATCACGTGTTAATTCATCTAAGCTGTTGATACATAATAGTGTTCCGTGAAGGGGATGTGGAGTGTGTTGAGAGTTTAATAGTATTCTAATATACTCTCCCGCCTTTGTGTTTACGAGGGGTGATCAATTTGCTACGGCGTGATTCGCAAATAATGCGCTTCCAAACCCTTGTTTACACTTCTAGCTGAGTTCATTATGGACACAAGTGTGCAACTCACTTTGTCTACATTATTCTATTTTTTTTTAAAAACACGATTTATTTTACGGTGAGGTCTTTCTTCTTTCGGCATTGACAGGCTGGCGCTACAAAGAGAATGGCTAACGCGACCGCTTGAATTATGAAATTTCATTTCTTGGTAAAAAATTATAATGCATTTCAACAATGTTTTCTACGCAGATCCTAAGTTATAATAAAACCTATAACCTGGTATAACTTTTAAATATGATTTCATAAAATAAAAAAAACTTCATATCGACGTATATTTAAGTAATGATTTATCTTTATGATATTTTTTATCGAGTGAACTTTTAATATTCATGATTCTGTGTTTACCAATCATTAGAATATATATTCTAGTTTGGTAGGATATTTTTTTTTGTTCAAAACTTTCTTAGCTGAAAATTAACGATAGTGCAAAAACGTTGAAGTAGGGTACAAGAATACCTAAAATATCGTATTAGGTACCTAAATATAGTTAATCTGTGATATCGACCTTTATCTCAGATTACTTTAATAGTTTACTATATTTAAATGACAACCAATAATAGTAAAATAAATAATTAAACTTATCCCCTACCTTATATGAAAACTACCTGATATAAATGGTTATTATTATTATTCTTTACTAGCTTTTTTGCCCGCGACTTCGTCTGCGTGAAGTTCCGGACCCGTTCCCGTGGAAACCACATTGAATTTCGGGAAAAGCTATAGCCTATGTCCCTTAATGTAGCTTTCTACTGGTGAAAGAATTTTTGAAATCGGTCCAGTAGTTTCGTAGCCTATTCAATGCAAAACAAACAATCAAATCTTTCCTCTTTATAATATTAGTATAGAGTATAGATAAAGTAAGTAATCATGTATAGTTATTAAACCGTGGGACAATTGTTAAATTAAATGTAACATAATAAAGAGATCCCACGGGAGTTGGACGCATCACGCGATGCGTGATCATAGTGTGGGAGCCCCACAATGATGACACCTGGACCAAAGGGTCACCCACACTTGTATATTGTTTTATGACACGCAATGATGTTGCATTTTCACATGCTGATTTGTTATGAGAAGAAACGTGAATGTAATCGATTGTTATTTCTGATGGAAAATATTTAACGTCATAATCTAATAATATTTAACTGGTATGGTTTTACATGGTGTAATCAAGTGGTTTCCACTGTCTGTTCGCTTACGAGGATTTTCCGAAACTACCACGGGAAAGCGAGATACACTGCGCAGCTAGAGATTTATATTAGAAAAATAATGTTGATAGATTCATAAAATTTGTCTACAAGTCATGATGATTGGCATTGTCAGCTCGTCGTCGAACACTTTACTCCTTATCCTTTTCGAAAAATCAAGGTCAGTAGGTATGAACAAAGAAATCGAAATCGACTTTTATATTTAAACTTTTTAGTTTGCGCTAGAATTTCAACAAAAAAAAGAAAAAAACCGGCAAGTACGTGTCGGGCCACGCCAGTGAACGAAGGGCCACGCACAATGTAGGGTTCCGCATTTGCTGTGCTTCGTAGTCATTATAATTTACTCCTCTGCTTTTTTCTTTCTTTAATAGCTAATTGAATCATATTTTTTTAAATGTACAATTTAAAAAAAAAACACTTAAGTGATAAAATGTTTTTTCTTTTAAAAGGCTACAGCCTACAATTGAGTTTCTTGCGGCACCTCTTCTCAACTGGCCATTCACGTCTGAAGTGCTTAGTTGGATAAAAAATATTCACGTGCAAAATAATTTCTTGTAAGTAAATCTACTTGCAAAATAAATGATTTTATTTTAACAAAAAAATCATATTGGTTAGGGAACCAATATGATTTTTTTACTAGGGATAAGTAATACCTAATTGCACAGGACGATTTTGACTGGAAATATTATTTAACAGCGGACCGCGCCGCCTGTGACGCCGCCCGATCCCAATTTACAAAACAAATAATTGCACTCATACAGACAGACCAATGACCAACATACATACTCACCCAACCCACTCACAACATAATTCAGTTCTGAACCCTAGAATCAATTCGCCATGTATAAAAAATTCAGAAAAAGCATAAGGCGGCCTGGCGACCTGTAACACAGGTTCTTTTCTGAGAGGAAATAAAGATTGTTATTATTATAATATAGCCTATTTTACCCGGGGTTAATGTACCTTCCCAAAATGAGAGATGAGTAGTTTTTGAGTTTATTCGTTACAGACAAAAATACAAACATTTTCTCTTATAATATCAGTATAGCTGAACACTTAGTAAAAAAAAATATTACCCATACATAATACATTTATTTGGCATCGCCAATGGAGCATACGACCGATGCACCGCATCCCTTGTAAAGTGGTGCGAGCACCCAACCCCTAAATGCAATATTTATGCACCTTTTGTTAATCGATACTGCATTAGTTTGCTCGCTAATGTTGTTAATGCTTTTAAATTGTGCATTATTGTTCACGTGTAATTGCTTAAAAATAACGCAGTAGACTTAAATTAGTCTAGAATACAATATACAGATATGTAAGGTTAAGTTATATAACAGACGTACACACGGACAGAGACGTGTGGAGGGAGGAAGGGGAGGCTTTTGTCCAGCTGTGGGACATGCATTGCATGGCTACTAAAATATAAGTAAGTATTACATATTTTCAAGTTAAAAATATTATTTTATGAATATTCTTCTCTTCGGAATCATTATTATTATATATGTATTTTGAAACTTACCTCTAATGATGACTTTCTTTTGTTCCTCTTTGTTCTGGGTATTGCTAACACCCGATAGCATGTTGTCTGAACTACTTCGATCGCTACGCACCTGTCAAAAATACAGGTAAGTACCTATTATAAAATGAAAGAAACAAATCGTTTATTCAGAGAGCCTTGACAAGCACTTTCTCTTGTGAAAGTACACATACAGGGAGTCCGGTGGCATATTTAGGTTTATAATTTTGAATAAAAAATTACTACAAAACATATATCTTTATAAGAATTAAATATAGATCGGCGCAGTCCACTTTTCCGTTGAAAAGCTTTTGCAGAAATAATAGATGTTATTATATCTTTTCTCATTTCTAAAGTGAGTATGTGGAAATGAGATGGGATAGTCTATTCTCATAGGATTTTATTTGCTTAGCAACTCTAAAAGCTATTTGGAGATTAGCCGGATCAAGATGATTTAAAGATCCCGAGTAGTCCATTTATCTTCAATTCTATACCATAAAACGTACAAAATGCTCTCTAAACATTCACACAATTTTCAGTTGCACATAAAGTGCTACGACTTGCTACGAAGCTTGCTACGAGTAGTCGTAGCAGGCTTCGTAGCAAATCAACATGTTATATATACAAATTTCGTGTGGCTTTTTAATAAGTTCAAAGGTGGCAGACAAGCTTACGGCCCACCCGCCTGATGGTAAGCAGTCACCGTAGCCTATGGACGCTTTCAACACCGGGGGTATCACTTGCGCGTTGCCGACCCTGTAAAAATGGCGTAGATTTTTGAAGAACCCCATATTGTAGTCTAACGAAAACTTTTACTAAACATACCGAATCAATAAATTGTTCTTACCAACTCCCCGAGGAAACTTATGTAGCCGATAGCTAGCTTCAATGTGTCAACTTTTGAAAGTCGTTTCTCGTATGGCAACGTGGGTATATGAGCTCTTAGGCCTTCGAACGCATCGTTGATGGATTGCATTCTCCTGCGTTCTCTCAAGTTAGCTGCTTGGCGCTGTTGAATCTGCTGTTGTGGACATCGAGACCTTCGTTTGTGCAAGCGTCGGCAGTCGGACCTGAAATAGTCAGTTAGTCTGTAGAGGTTAAGAAACATGGCGGTGTGAATTTCAGATTAGTTATGTAAGATATTCGACCTCTATTGTAACATGCCAGAACAATATAATAAAGTGTGAATACAGTACATTACATAATCTGTTATGTATAGATACTTACTTACATTACAGATGACATTAGGATACGTTTTGTGTATTATTAAAACCATTTCATTATTTTTCTAACAAATACATACACATTAAAACTAAACTAAACATATTATTATAAACATAAATTATAATGAACCTAATAGTAAAAACCTTAAAAAATATAAAAATTATTAAAATAATAAAAATTCGCAAAAACTGCTATAAATAAGTACATGCCCACGTAAATGTTTTATTTTTATTCGCACAAGCCTTGCAAAAGCATTAAAAAAATGTTAACTAAAATGACAAGTTGATAGTTACAGTCATTGAATTTGTTTTAAATACAGTGGTCATTAAATAACTCGTGATCAAAAATATACCCGACATTTATGATAGCTATAACTTAGATACTCGTACGTATACTAGCTAAAACTTAATACCTACCTGATAAGTATTCGTTGCTTCGATTTGCAAAACTAAATTTAATCGTGAGTAAATTAATAAATATAAAGGTCAGGCCTTATCTCTGACAATTTTGCAAATCAATTTGGACTAAATTTTTTATTACAATAAATAGCCGATAATAGTACAATTTTGTCTGGTAAGCATAAATGAAGCCATAACAGTAGGAAACTTTTGTTTCTAATATCTCGTCACGGTTAATATCTGGTCACTGAAAGGTGCTTAATTCTTCAGGCACCACTTGAAGCTCACAATTGATGTGTATAATCTTTAATAGTATAAAATTAAGTCGCTCTGTGTGTCTGTCTGTCTCCATGTATGCTTAGATCTTTATAACTACGTAACCGATTTGGATGCAGTTTTTTTTAAAAGATACAGTGCTTCAAGAGAAATATTTATATGTTCAATACAAACAAAATTTCCACGGGAAAGGGGATTACACGCAAACGAAGTGGCGCGGGTTTCGCTAGTTATGTATGTATGCCGTTATGTACCTTTTACGTGGAGTTGATAAATTTTCCTGATCGCTTGCGTATAGACTACCGTCGGACATGGACGAATCGTCGTAGAAAAACATGTCTGAGCTATTTGCAGACGACGGTGAATCTGTGGCATGGATTGGCGGTGATACTCCGTTTTCCAGTGACAAACAACGCACACCGTTGCTTTCCATATTAAACATTACTACAATAACAGCACATTGGCATCGCAATCGTACATTATCACAATTTATTTTTGTCACACACTTCTATCCTCTACAACAGTCTAATTTGTAGTGGACTCGAGAGGTATGCAGGGGGTGAATGCGGAGAATGATAACACAACTCCGCCCCAAAAGCTACTCCGCCCATTGTCGAAGGACCAGCGCAAGGTGGTCCTTCCTACAAAAATGTTCAAATAAGTACGTTTGTTAAATTCATTCCAATACGATCGTTTTTAAAAATATGGAAGGTCATTGTATATTGGCACAGAATAATAAATAGTACTAACATTGGTATAAATTAGTACTAAAAGTACGTCAAGTTTTAAGGATATTATTGTGATATTATTATATATATAGTGGGTACTAAATAAAAACATATTTTGAATTAATGCGCCCACAAACAAAAATATTGGATAATTTTGAGTAAAAATAATTCGAATTTATTTAAGTAAAGAGAGTACCTACCTAATTGACTTGTTTTTACATTAGGTAAGTATATAAGCAGTAGGTAGGTAACAATTAAGTACTTTATGATTTAACTATACTTACTGTTACTTAGATAAATAAAAGAAATTTACCCTTACCGACTTACCTACATAAATATTTGTTCGTGACAAATAAAAACATAGGTACACAGGAATCCCTTTTGCGCTTGCAAAAGTGCTTGTATTCTGTTTCTATTCATATAATAACTATGGGAGAGAATAAGAAAAGCAGACAACATAAAAAAATGTGTAAAATTCGTAAAAAAAAATTGGTATTTCGAGACACAATGACATTTTATATAGGTATATTAATTTGACACTGTCGTTTCCGAAGTTTTCTGCTTTTCAGAGTTATTAAATAGATAGTGCAAGCCGCCACCTGCGATCTACGGACTTCGATTCTTTGTGTGTTTTGGCTACGTTGATTGTAATTTTTTGTTAGAAGAATTTATTTAGAAGAAGATGCGATTTAGAATAGAAGCGAGTCCTGTCATGTTTCAAATATTATTATTCCTGCACTACTTAGTTAACATACAAAATTAATTTACTGTTAAATTGTAAGTAGTTGCCCGTTGTAGCCCGTTGGAAATAGACATTAGGTAAATTCGCAAAGCGTGATGTAGTTTTGCATTTTTGATATGTTAAAGTAGTGTGAATTAAATTTTGCACCCCCTTATACCATTTTCACCATCGAAAAACTTGAGGAAACTGAGAAAATCAAGAAAAATTTCATTTCAATTTTTGCTCTCCAGTGTGCAAACTATGCATTTTTGGGAACGATGTTATGAAATTTGGCAAGTAACATTGATAAAGATCACAACTGCAAGAAAAAAATGTCGAAGCCTTATGTAGAATTCATGTGTACCTAATTAAATCTTTAAAAATACTACGTACGGAATCCTCGGTGGGCGAGTAACTACTCGCACTTGGCCTTGGGCTTGTTTTGCTTGGGTTGTAGCACGAGACCCCTCCAAGAGCGTGGCCCCGGGCGATTGCCCTGTTCGCCACCCCAAAAGGCCACCCACCGCTGACATCAGCAGGCTACCTACTCTTGAAACAGTTGAAACCAATCCCGAGCGATCGGTATTGGAATGTTACGTTAGGTCATCGTTAGGTACTCTTGAGTAGCCTTGAGAGACTATACCTCCTAGCTAAACTAAATGAAATCGGATTGTACGTACACTAACAAATTAGTTAATAAAGCATAAAGTTTCAGAAAACGAGTTAGGATTTGCTGTTAATTTATTTTAAATTGATTTAAAAAGTCATTTGAAAATTAAAAAAAAATATTAGAGATAATAAACAAACAACAAATTAATTAAGTACCTACATTAAGAATTTAGTAACAAATGTTATGAAATAACAAAAAAATAAATTTCTAAAAAGTTTTACGTAATACATTTTATGCTAAAACAAAGCAATGATTTTGTCTTCTTCCGGTTCTTGAAAAAAGCCTGATTTCATCATAATTCATGGTGCAGGTAAAGTGGGAATGAATTATTTTTATCGCACCGACCCCATCATGTGGGGTATCGTTAGATAGGTCTACGAAGGTGTGGGAAGATCATTTTCCAATACAATGATCCGTTTGCGAATTATTTACATTTAACGTGTCAATTTTCGTTTTGCACGGTGCCCCCCCCCCCCCCTCTATCTCTGAAAGTCTTGAGTTTAGAAATTCGAAAAAAATCTTGGTAGTATTCCATATAGTGAACCTACAAGGAAAACTAGAACGGTTAAGTAGGCACTACTAGTCACCGAGTAATAGCCGACGAACTTATGAAGTATTTCTTTGACGAAAACGTACAAATGTCATAGAATATAACATTGTACTCATCAATACAGAACCCTACATTGTGCGTGCCATAATGCCATTAACTTTAAAATAGCTTTGAGCAACTCAACAATAATCTCTAAAAGCTATACAGCAATAATCTCTAAAAGCTATACAGCAATAATCTCTAAAAGCTATACAGCAATAATCTCTAAAAGCTATATGTATAGCAAGCACGCAAAAACACGCAAAAAAACCTCACTATAATCATTTGGCAGAAAAAAATCTCTCTTAAAATTATTAGGAACATAACAAACAGGAATATAACAATAAAATTATTCGATTCATTCTATAAGTACAGTCAGTCAGCTCCATAAATATGTAGTCACTTTTGTACCTTGTCACTTTCGTATATCATTTCAATTACTTGAGACATTTGAGTGAACATGTCAACAATATTATAGTGACATGACAAGGTACTAAAGTGATTACATATTTATGGAGATGACTGTACAGTACAATCGAACACAAAGGGTAGTCCGACTTTCGAAAATTAAGGCTAAGTTTATTTATATGACCGCGCGATGCCGCGCGGTTGGGGCATTCACATAATGAATGGCTTACGTACCGCGCGGTAATGTAGACAACTAGACGATAATCACATCACCGTTTACTTTGGTGATTGGTCTTGTACCGCGCGGTCATATGAATTTAGCCTTAATGACACCAACAAACAACACCAACGTGGCTTTTGAACCTACCACGTTGGTGGTGTTTGTTCTGATTTACACTGACATCCGAGCATATTTAGACAAACGACGAAAACGAAACCATAGCGTGATTCAGGAATGTAACAGCGCCATCTTCTGTTAAATAATGGACACACACTCTATATGCGTGTCAGTCTGTCAGTAGTAGTCAGTACACGCGCGACTCCGGGGATTACATTTAAGTATTTGATTATTGTTTAAATTTTTTAAATTCTATACCACGGGATCATCGAAAATATACTTACTGGATAGGTACATTCACGACGCTTTATGGATATTTTCCCGAAACCTGACCTGCGGTAGTAAAGTAAAGTAAAATGTATATTTTATAAAAATTTAATAGAAAGGCTCTATTAAATAGGATTACCATTTAACATTTTACACTTATACCATAATATTAACATTCAGACCAGACATTTTGTATAATAATAATAAATTGGGGGGCGGGCGCGGGCGAACGGGTCTTGGCGTCTGCGCGTTCAGTGCCGAACACAGAGTACTTTGTATAATACTGAAAGTGCCGAACGAGCTACGAGTCTCATTGAGCGTGTGTTTGGTGGTTCTCAAACTTTGCTGAGTAGTTAGAAAACATGGATAAAGATTTGGTTTTATGGAAAATTTGCAGCGCCACCAAAAGTAATTGATAATAAAATAACTAGATACATAAATTGTAATCGCAACCCGTGTCTCAGCACTATGGTGGCATCGTAGCTAAAAATAATTACCCACCGTACCACTGGGGGTATGGGCGGTGGTACGGTGGGTCAAAAGGGCCAATCCTGAATGATCGGTATTGGATTGTTACGTTTAGGTACTCTTGTGATACTATATAAACTAGCTTTTAACTAAATACTAAACTAAATGAAATCGGATTGTACAATAAGCAATAAGTACGGCTGTGAAAGTCTTGTATGTTGTGGGTCGACTATTATTTAATTTTATTACCAGCTTTTGTCCGCGACTTCGTCCTTTTGGAAATAGTTTAATCGTTAAGTGGAGCAAACCGCAACGTAATAGTGAAAACCGCATTCAAATCGGTTCAGCCGTTTCTGAGATTAGCGTCTACAAACATACATACAGACGGTCATTTTTTTCGAAATTCGTATTCTATTGCTAAATTCTTCGTCGCCTTAAATTATTTTTTTCAATTAAATGTGACCAGTACAGACAAACTTTTTAACACTTTTATTATACACTAGCTGTGCCCGCGACTTCGTTCGCGTGGACAACACGATTACATGCTTTATGATAGATAGATAGACTGCTATACACGAAAGAAGTCCAATATGAAAGCCGTACCACGAAGAAAAGTGTTTACGAAGAAACTTTTACATTATTACAATAGATATAGTACCTACCGAAATTGTATATTGTTTACACTATAAAATTAACTTATAAAATTTCTTCTTAAACTATATAGAGCTGCACACGTTCAAACCGGAACGGATAGTTCTTTGGTATAAGCGTGTACGAGGAACGAAAACACGATCACATGTAACACTACATCTTGTTATTTGCGCCTTTAGGATGTTCCGTTGAAATGACTTTTTTTACATAACTTTGGAGGGCCTAAATTTCTGAGTAAAATTATGGGCACACCTACCGACCTTTTAATTTAATAATATGTGCCTGCCGGAAGATCAGGTGCAGTGCAGACAAAGAATTTAAAAACTCAGCAGGGTAAGTTGTTGCTTTATCTCTGTCGACAACATTGTTAATTGCTGTGTACTCTATTTATGACCCTTCAACACGTTCAATAATAATATTATTTATTTCAGTGACTCCTTGTTTGCTAGGTGACAAAATTGCACGCTCACAAAGCCAAGAGTCCGCCTGAGTTATAATATTAGCTGGATCGTCATACACTGATGAAATTAGTTGCTCAAGTGAAGCAAATCGGAAAATTCTTGTGCATTTTGACTTTCTCCTCTGCGCACCCTCATGTTAAATTGTAAGCCGCAGTTTTGTGATTGCTATTCCAGAAGATGCAAGTGCTATTTTGCCATCGTGTCGCAATTGAGCAAGAATTATTTTAGTAAGAAACTTTTTCCCAGTGCCACTAGGTGCATCCAGGAAAAGAATTCCACAAAAAGAATTATTAGCACTGTTGCAAATATGATGGAAAATATTTTTTATTAAAAACACATTTTTGGCATCCGTTTCCTTCATGAAAATCCCTGGAGGTATTATTTTTTTCAATGTACAGAATTGGCCCTTTTACAGTTTTATTATAAGTATAGATTGAAATTAATTATGCAGAATTGAAATTAAGGTGGTACGTATCGGTCCGCGCGGGAAATTCAATTTTTTTTGGGGATTTTTACAAATTGCATCTCAATCATTGATAGAATTTTCGTGAAAATTGGTTTCAAAACAAATACAATATACAAAGAGCCAATATTTATAATTTATTTGATAATTATTCAGTAGATAATAATGTATTTGTGTCGCCAATGGCGAAACGATGAAGTTTGCAATAGATTTCGACACCAATCAATTTTCATGAAAATTCTAGTAATGATAGAGATGCAATTTGTAAAAAAAAAAAACAAAAAATTTCAATTTCCCGCGCGGATCGAAACGTACTGATGTACAAGGATGTTTAAGAACGTGCGCACAGCCCGGACACTCCATACAACGCGCGTGAAATAATCACCTATTACTACTACATAGGCCAATGTCAGCCAATGTCGTCTGTACACGCGCACACGTATGCGCACACGTAAACACATTCGTTCACTAAACGCACACCTTTGCGATTGCGACTGAGGGCTCCTCGAGGGCTCCTCAAGGGCTCCTCGGGTGCGGCAGGGGTGCGGTAACTCGGCCCTGGGCGGGGCGGAGAGTGTCCTTTCTACCTTTTTTTTTTATTATAGTGAGAGAAATGCATTACTGCATGCCCCGCCGCTTGGGGAAGCGGCGGGGGTATGTCGGGCTCCCCCCTCTAATACCACTTAGGGTATACCGACTTAAACCTCTATCTCACTACCACCTTATCCGCCTAGATGGGCAGGGCCACGGGAATTATAATACTTCCGTGTCCTTTATAACTCGGGTTATTACAGTGCTACAATGGTATTTATGAACGTGGCCGAAATTGGAACTACAACTCCCTTTCATATTGTATGTCACTTTTCGACAGTTCGCCTTTAATAAAATGTATGAAAATATGCCACAGCAGCGCCCTCCTACAAACGTCACTCACGTTCATAAATACCATTGTAGCACTGTACTTATTCCATGACGTGAGTGACGTTTGTAGGAGGGCGACATAATTTCATACATTTTGTCAAAGGCGAACTGTCAAAAAGTGACATAATATTAACGGGAGTTGTAGTTCCAATTTCGGCCACGTTCATATATTTATGAACATGGCCGAAATATATATTTATGGTAATAGTGCTACAATGGTATTCACTCCATGGATGTAGTCTTAATAACTTGACTCAAAGCATGTAGGTATCACTGAACAAGTAATCACTACGATTTAGTAGGTATATAATAATACTATATTGACGAGACAATATAAATACGCTGTTTAAGAATGATACAACCCCCATCACCCAAATCCGTTGGTGAAAGCCGCAGGGGATTATTCCGCTCCGGCTGGCACCAGCAGGTCCAAACGTCGTCCGCGGCACGTCCTCAACGACCCGGACGACTCCATTACAGTCGCCATCGAGGCGTATAAACAATTAGATTCCGCGACACAAACTAGACACACACGTCCGTCATATCGGCCCCGCCGGCGGGGCCGCGCGTCGCGCCACCTTCCTGTAGGGACTCGGTTTTCGCGGTACCGGCACGTACCCGGCCGCTTCTATCCAATCCGTTCGCCTTCCCCCAGTGTCGCCATAGGCCGAGGTTCGAGCCCCCTCTGGGGCGCCCCTAGGCAGACACTGTAAAATTTTTGGCGGTGAGAGCCCTACGCTCCCGCAACAGTCCGGTGTCTCAGAAGAGGGTGTTAGTACACCCAAACTGAAATTTTCAATTAATAAAAAAAAAAAAAAAAAAAGATACAACCTAATTTATCACTGGCTAATTGCCACGACCTAGAATACAGAAGCCATAACTTAAAAAACAATCTTTTTTTTCGTTTGGCAAACGGACACGGACTTCAGACGAAGATTCCATTGTGCCATCTTCAAGTTATGCCTGTGTACGTAACTCAAAGCAGCGTATTCATGTTATCTTGACTCAGTATCAGTCTCTGAGTCAAGACGCCCCGAAGAAAGACGTTAGCAAAAAAATTTCAGTGAAGACGGATTTTGAAGTCAACACGTTATTGCACTTTTAAAAGTTCCTGATCATTAACTGCAATCACTATGTACTTTAACCAATGTTTGCTTCACACAAGAAGCTTAAACGTTTCACATTACACAACATACTATCAATACTATGAATCAAACGTTGAAACACACAGAAATTAAATTTCTAATCACGAGCCCAAGTGGACGCTATCGAAGTTGGCGCTGAAATCCAAAACAAACTATGTTGCTAGTTGCAATACAGGGTCCCCTGACCCTGTATTGCAACTAGCAACTAGCTAACTAGCTAGTTTTTACTGTATTCCCACCTTTTCCCAAAAAATAAATATTACATCATCTAAATCGTGGCAAATAAATCTAAAAGTATTATTTTTACGATTATGAGTGGATGATTATGAAATGAAGTGATTGGATTGAGTTGAGTGAGACAGACGAGACAGTGAGTCTGTCTCATGGAAGTAATAAGTACTACGTACTAGTACTTATTACTTCCATGGTCAGTTCATCATCATCATCATCTCAGCCACAAGAAGTCCACTGCTGGACATAGGCCTCCCCCAAACGCCTCCAATGCGACCTGCTGGCAGCGGCCTGCATCCAGCGGCTTCCTGCGACTTTCTTTAGGTCGTCTGACCACCTTGTAGGTGGGCGTCCTATGCTGCGCTTTCCGGTACGTGGTCGCCATTCCAGAACCCTCTTGCCCCACCGGCCGTCGGTTCTGCGCGCTATGTGCCCTGCCCACTGCCACTTCAGATTGCTGATCCGTTTGGCTATGTCGGTTATTTTGGTTCTGCTACGGATCTCCTCATTCCTGATTCGATCTCGTAGAGAAACCCCGAGCATAGCCCTCTCCATAGCTCGCTGAGTGACCGCGAGCCTTCTTATGAGGCCCATAGTGAGCGACCACGTCTCGGATCCATATGTCATCACTGGTAACACACATTGCTCGAAGGTTTTTCGTTTTAAGCACTGAGGAATTTTGGACGAGAAGATATGCCGTAATTTCCCGAAAGCTGCCCAGCCGAGACGGATTCGTCGATTGACCTCTTTCTCGAAGTTGGACCTACCTAATTGGATTGTTTGTCCAAGGTATACATACTCGTCAACAACTTCGAGGATCGAGCTCCCAACTGAGACTGGAGCGGGCGCGACATGGACATTTGACATGATTTTTGTCTTGTCCATGTTCATTTTTAGACCCACCTGTTGGGAAACTCGATTGAGGTCTTCGAGCATAGTGCTAAGGTCCTCCAGCGACTCCGCCATGACCACGATGTCGTCGGCAAATCGAAGGTGAGTGATATACTCGCCGTTGACGTTGATGCCAAATCCTTTCCATTCCAGAAGCTTGAAGGCATCCTCCAGAGCGGTCGTGAACAGTTTCGGAGATATGACGTCTCCCTGTCTCACGCCTCTGTGCAATGAGATTGCCTTCGTGTTCTGTTCCTGTACTCGGACTGACATAGTGGCGTTTTTGTATAAGCACTTCAACGCTTCGATATACCTGTAGTCTATGCGGCATCGCTGGAGAGACTGTAGCACGGCCCATGTCTCGATCGAATCGAAGGCTTTCTCATAGTCCACAAACGCTAAGCATAGTGGCAGATTGTATTCCTCGGTCTTCTGTACAATCTGCCGCAGCGTATGGATGTGGTCTATGGTACTGTAGCCTTTTCGGAATCCGGCTTGCTCGGGAGGCTGGAAGTCATCAAACTTGTGAGCGAGACGATTCGTGATGACCCTTGAGAACAGCTTGTAGACGTGGCTCAGAAGCGAGATAGGTCTATAGTTCTTCAAGAGGGTTTTATCGCCCTTTTTAAAGAACAGAACCACCACGCTTCTGTTCCACGCCTCGGGTGTTTTGCCCTCGAACAACACGGAATTGAAGAGCTTCTGCAGGACCTTAAGCACCGGTGTACCACCCGCTGTCAGAAGCTCTGCTGTGATTCCGTCCTCGCCCGGCGCCTTGTTGTTCTTGAGCTGTTTAAGAGCCATCCTAATCTCGTACAAGCTGATGTCCGGGATGTCTTCGGTGTAGTGTCGGGTTAGCGTGGCTCTTGGGTCCCTCGCAGTGCTGCTGACGGGTTTGGTTACTGAGGCATAAAGCTGCCCATAGAACCTCTCGACTTCCCTCAACACCTCTGCCGTCGTTGACGCCACGCTACCATCATCCGTCTTAAGCTTAGTCAGCCGGCTCTGCCCAATAGACATGTCTCTTGCGAACACTTTCGAGCTTTTATTCCGCTCTATCGACTCCTCAATGCTTTTAGCATTGAAGGAGCGAATATCACGTCGCAAGGACTTTGATATGCGTCTATTGAGCTGCCGGTACACTTCAGCGTCTTCGGAGGTACGCAGCGCCATAGATCAGCGTTGGTTCATTAAGTCGAGGGTGTGAGTCGAGAGCCGCTGTGGCCTGTTTTTGCGGTTAGGCCTATAGTGTTTCATGCCTACCTCACAGACAGCTTTTACCAACCCGTCATTTATATCGTCCACTGAGGCGCAGACCTCTAGACCATCGAAGCGATTGGACAGATCGAGTTGAAACTTCTCAGCATCCTGGATATGGGCACGTGTGGGTCGAAGAGTAGACTTCATCAGACGAGACCTCTCAAGTGTGAGATTTAAATTCAGTGTGCCTCTGACCATTCGGTGATCGCTTCCGGATTTAATCCTATTGATCACGGAGACATCACTGAATATTTGTCTCTTTGTTGTCATGATGAAGTCTATCTCGTTCCTGGTGGAACCATCGGGGCTCATCCAGGTCCATTTCCTGTGGGGCGGCTTTTTGAAGAAAGAGTTCATCGCGAAGAGTCCCTCTTTCTCCAAAAAGTCCGCCAGCCGCTGTCCCCTTTGGTTCCGCCGCCCATACCCAAACTGCCCCAGTCTCAACTCCCCATCGCTTCGTTGGCCGAGTTTCGCGTTGAAGTCCCCCATAACAACATTAAAGTAGGTATTCGAGGAGTGTATAGCCCGACTAATGTCTTCGTACAACTCCTCTACCTCTTCATCTGAGTGTGCCGAGGTCGGCGCATACACCTGGATGACCTTCAACGAATATCTTTTAGATATTCTGAGTATCAGGTATATTACCCTGTTCGACACACTTTCGATGGTAACGATGTTGTTTATGAGGGACTTGTGGACGAGGAACCCGACACCACCTTGGGACTGTTGGTCGCCCTCCCGGTAATAGAGCAGGTTACCAGACTTGAGGGTTATCGTGTCCTCCCCCTGTCTTCGGACTTCTGACAACCCTATAATGTCCCATCGTAACCTGCCTATTTCTTCTTCCAGCTCGACAATCTTCTCGTCAGTCCTCAGAGTTCGAATGTTGTGTGTTACCAGGGCCAGTCGTCGTCGTTGGGGGTGGTAGCCGGATCTCTTCCGGAGATTCTTAGCACCCCCTGCCCCGCCGTTACCTTGGCCGCTACCGGAGCCAGGAATAGCGGAGCTGCCGGGTACTGGGGGCCTGGGCCATTTGGTCTTTAACATTTTGGAGGGGTTTTGCCAATACTCGCCACGCTTGGCAGGCGGGTTGGCGAGCGCAGTTAAGTTGGTAGTCCAGTCCAATTGAAGAAGAATGCTGCTGCCCATTCTTTTCTTACTATAATCCCTTAGTCGCCTTTTACGACACCCATGGGAAGAGAAGGGGGAGGTGGTATTCTAATCTGCCGCCACCACACGGCAAGTGTTTTGTCTCTTACTTCCTGTCTAACCTTCCTTGTCTCGCCCTGCTGTTAGTCAAAATGGTGACGGGCAGTCTTGAATATTTGTAAACAACGCGTAGTTTTAGTGTGTTTTAGCGAATTTTACTGCACGTCACGTGCGTATTTAGTGTTTTCGGAGTCTACCCATATAACTAAGTGCATACCGGTTTATTATAATTTACGTGCATAACAGCAAAATGCATTACAAAACCTGTGAAATATGTGGGATAAAATCGGGTAGGAAATCTAATCAAAAGCGTGTATTCCTGGCTCAATTCCCACTGAGACACAGATGAGAAGCGGTAAGTAGTTTTTCATGTTATTATATTGATGTTAAGTAATTAGGAAGAAGTTCTGGTCTCTTTAATACTTTGCCTTAGAATTCATAACCAAAAATCATGTGCGCCATAGGGATGTTCTTACTACGTGCCAAATTATCGATAAAAATTTTTTTTTCGTAAATTTGGGTATAAAATGTAAATGAGATATTTGCGGTGCATTTGTTTAATTCATTATTAGATTGTTCATGTTAAATGAAGTTTTGAGCAAGCATTGCCCATACTCCGCCATGGTAAGCGGTAAACTATAATAATTTGAATTTATGATATTTAATCAGCCACATCAACGTCATTTTAATAAGCTGTTTTCTTTCAGAAACACTTGAATACCCCTCATCTCTTTTGAATTAGTGTGTACTCAAACGTTAATAACAGTAATCTCTATTTATTTATTATTTCAGATTATGAATGCCTTCGCTCACAGAACAGTGCAAAAACGTGTGTCGATCAGCTAACAACATCTGAAGACTCCGCCTAGAATACCATTAGAAAATGACAAAAAAAATAATTCTAACATTGTAAACGTAACTTTATTCGTTTTTGATAAGATATAAATTGTATAATAATAATTATAATTATTAGGTAGGTATTTGAATTTTGAATAATACTCAATATTTCCAAACTAAGTAAAGAGATTTTTATTTTCCTTTTGTATGTTAAAGAAAACCTGTCTGCAAGGTACCCACGCCACGCTTTTTTTATCGATATCGATACATTCTGTACTGTAACGTACCACATCTCTAGTATGCTTTTGTAGAATGTTGGCATTACTTTTTTTTTGTGTCTCTGTTGTTGGTACGTTGGCACGAGATCTTAGCGTGAATTGACTGTCAAAAACCAGTCAAAAAGCTTGTATGAAGTCCCGACTCTTAAAACGTAGTGATTATATACTCTTTGCACAGAACCTCAGTGGAACCCAAGAAGCTTAAATATACAATATTTAAGCTTCTTGGTGGAACCTCAGCACAGAACACAGACACTGTCTGTCAGACAGACTCACTGTGTTGCTCACTGTCTCACTCAACGAGCACTCAACCAGAGAGAAAAATAAGACATATATGGATGGATGTAGTAATAAACTTTAGGTTTGATTTCTATATCCATGTTTTTACAATGTTGCCAGAATAAAAAGAAGTGATCAAAAGCAGAAATTGGTCGTCTGGACCACACTTAGTATATCCGTCAATTTTCATAGGCAACAGCGACACCTTGGTGATTGGTGGTAGAACTAAAATAATAAAAATGGCGGCGGCCATTTTCTATTTGACATAACGTGACTGACAGATCATTTGACGTTACCATTGACGATTTGTTCAATTTGGTGCTAGCGGTGTTTCTCGAAGTTATCTCAGTGTTTTGTTTTGTTTAATTGTTAATTTTCTTGTTATTTCTTGTTAATTGTTATTACTTGTTAGTTTTGGTTACTACGTTTTGTTTTCCTTGATTGTTACTTTGTTTGTTACTTTGTTTTACCGACATGAATTCACTTCGGAAGAGATATTGTATTTTTGGCTGTGATTCCCTACGTAAGTATTACCTAATTACCTTCATTTATACCACCGACCCATTATTCCACGACAGGGAAGAATAACTTAATGTATGCTATTGTTATCATAGACATCACTCTGTTTTTAGGTACTCAAGGTGTACCACTTCACCGGTTCCCGAATCCCGAAAAGTACCCAGATTTGTTTGCTGCTTGGGTCTCTTCTGTTGGGGATAAACTTAGCGAAAGCGATCCTATGAAGATCTATCGAAATAAAAGAGTTTGTGATCACCATTTTGAACTAACCTTTAAGGAAACTAAAAGCCGTCTTAAGTTCTCAGCTATACCTACAGTTCATTTAAACCGTAAGTAAAATGAAATTTCTCATGTATTTATGATTACTATATGACAATGTGATCTATCTACACGCATTACATTAATTCACATAAAATAGGAAAATTAGGCAACTTACTGATGTTGGAACGGCAAGATTAGTGTTTTTCAGCTATTTTCATAGCGTAAAGTCATGTTATGGGGCTCTGCAAGTGTTTTAAAAAATATTCTACATTTAAAAAATTAAATAACCCTGAACCAGAACAATGTTAAAATGGCTTTTTTAAAAAAGAGCCATTCACGTCTGGAGTGCTAGTAGGATAAAAAATATTGATGTGCAAAAGTAATTCTTGTAAATTTACATGCAGAATAAATGATTTTATTTTATATTTATTTATAATTCTGAATACAAGTTCTGTTTTAGAAACAGTTTTGACAGTAATTTAACAGTTAATCCATTGATTGATATCAAGAAAATTGTAATACTCATTACGTAGTACCTACACGGTAATATTCACAGGCACTCTTTCTTGTCATTTACAACTTGTATAAATATTAAGAAAATAAACTACCACTATTTCGGAAACAAGCAAAATGATGCAACAGTATTGAATGACAAACGAGTTTGACACTGAAGAAGAAGGAATTAAAGCTTCGCAAACAATAAGTCACTGGAACACTGTATATCTATTGTGTTACAGGTGTGCAACAATCAGTTATTACAGTGGTGGAGATGGATCATAATTACGATGCTCCCAAAAGAAATTCCAGAAGGTTTTTGGCTGATATAACAAACTTGCCAGGTCCATCAGCTGTTGAGCCAACAGTACTTCCATTACCATCTGGATCTACCTCAATTACTAATCCAACAAAGAGGAGACAAGACACAGCTCGATCATCACAGAAGAAGTTTGATGCAGGTACACACATACTTCATATTCCATTGCTCTTATTGAAAGTATACCTAATTAGATAATAAAGCAAGTATTGTAACAACCCTAGGTATGCGATGTTGGATTTTTCACAAACATCAAACAAACGCTGTATGTCTTTACACTGTGTTACAGGTGTGCAGCAATCTGTCAACACGACAATGGAGATAGACCATAGTTTCGAGACTCCCAAAAGAGATTCCAGACCATCAGCTGAGCCAACAGTACTTCCAGTAACATCTGGATCTACCTCATTTACTTGTCAAACAATAGGGAGACAAGACACAGCTCGATCATCACAGAAGAAGTTTGATGCAGGTACACACATACTTCATATTCCATTGCTCTTATTGAAAGTATACCTAATTAGATAATAAAGCAAGTATTGTAACAACCCTAGGTATGCGATGTTGGATTTTTCACAAACATCAAACAAACGCTGTATGTCTTTACACTGTGTTACAGGTGTGCAGCAATCTGTCAACACGATAATGGAGATAGACCATAGTTTCGAGACTCCCGAAAGAGATTCCAGACCATCAGCTGAGCCAACAGTACTTCCAGTACCATCTGGATCTACCTCATTTACTTGTCAAACAATAGGGAGACAAGACACAGCTCGATCATCACTGAAGAAGTTTGATGCAGGTACACACATACTTCATATTCCATTGCTCTTATTGAAAGTATACTAACATGCAGTAAACTAAGCTAACCTAACTAACCAACCAACCAATCTACCTAATAAGATGATAATAAAGCAAGTATTGTAACAACCCAAGGTATGCAATGTTGGATTTTTCACAAACATCAAACAAACGCTGTATGTCTTTACACTGTGTTACAGGTGTGCAGCAATCTGTCAACACGATAATGGAGATAGACCATAGTTTCGAGACTCCCAAAAGAGATTCCAGACCATCAGCTGAGCCAACAGTACTTCCAGTACCATCTGGATCTACCTCATTTACTAGTCCAACAATAGGGAGACAAGACACAGCTCGATCATCACTGAAGAAGTTTGATGCAGGTATGTAACCAACATAATATGGTCACGACTACTTACGTACTTGATGCGACTAGGCAATAGAACTGAGAAATAATATCCTAAATCTTACTATCATAATTTTCTCTAAGAATATACTCTGTGATGCTACCAGCCAAATAGCATTGGTCTCGGCTACGTTGTGTTCCTACGGTGAGTAAGGTCTCCAGAGCTCCACTTTTGGGGGAGTTGGCAACGCGTACTAATATTATAAACGCGAAAGTTTGTGTGTATGTTTGTTATTTCGTCACGCTCTATTGGCTGACCCAATTTTTATATTTGGTATCTGTACACATAGGATACTTTTTATATCGAAAAGTACGCGATTCCCGTATGATTTGGTCAAAAATCTGATATAGATGGCGCTGGCTGGGCATAAAACTAAATGCGGGTAACACCGCGGGCAACATCTAGTTGTATCATAAAACAAGTATTGTATGTGTATGTTACAGTTAAAACCCGTTTTCAGTTATACCTTGAAATGGAATTTAAGAACAAAAATGTATAATATACAGATCATTTTCTTTGTCATGAACATAATAATTTTATTCCAGTAATTGTTTGTGCAATTTAATAACATTTATTAAATAATTTCAGAGAAAACATTTGAGTATCTGCAGAAGAAGCAATCAGCACATTGCGCAAGAAAGGTACGGAAAATGGAGAACGAAATACGGAGGCTGCGCCAGAAAGCAAAACTGTACCAAATGCGCCTACGACAAGTAGATAAGGCGTCCGTTAAAAATATTTTTTTTAAATTAACTCGGTACATGTCCGAACCTGCTACACTTTTCACAAGAATGCAGGTCATGGAAGGACAAAAAAAAAAGAAAGGGCATCGTTTTACATTGGAGGAGAAGACATTGTCATTGTCACTTTTTAAAAAAAGCCCTAAAGCTTATAAATTAATGTGTAAGCTTTTTACACTACCTTCACCAAAGGTTTTAAAATCTTTACTGGCCCAAATTAAATTAACTCCAGGAATTAATGAATTAATTTTTAAAGAGTTAAAAACTACCGTATCAAAAATGTTGCCACAAGATCGTCTGTGCACCTTGATCTTTGATGAGATGTCACTTTCTCCACATATTAACTATAATGTTTACACAGATGATCTTGTAGGTTTTGAAAATTATGGGGACGGCGGGAAGACAAATAAATTTGCAAACCATGTCCTTGTTTTCATGATAAAAGGAATAAAAAATAATTATAAGCAACCTGTAGCTTACTATTTTACTCAAGCTTTAAAGGCGCCTAAACTAAAAGAAATTATAGTTGATGTAGTTAAAAACGTTCATTCTACGGGTTTGAACATTATCGCAACTGTCTGTGACCAAAGCTCTGCGAACGTGAGTGCAATACACAGCTTAATTTCAGACGCCAAAAATTCATTTATTAAGGCTAGAAAAGAATGGCGTAATGATGTGATTTCAATAAATAATCATAATATAATCCCGCTGTTTGATGTCCCACATTTATTAAAGGGGATCAGAAATAATTTATTAAATAAAGAAATGGAGTATATTAACGAAAATAAGATTAAAACTGTAAAATGGGAATATTTTCAACGAGTTTATGAGGCAGATAAGTCTCATGGTGAGTTGCGTATTCTGCCCAAGTTAACCAATGAACATATGGACCCAACAAAAATTAAAAAAATGAGGGTAAAAAATGCAGCACAAGTATTAAGCCATAGTATGGCTGTGGCCGTAGATAATTTAGCTGCAAGAGGAGATATTCCGTCTGAATGTTGCGACATTATACCATTCGTATTATTGATGGATAAATTATTTGACACATTTAATTCGTCAAGTTTTTCAGCACCAAATGGAAAAATATATAGGGCTGCTGTAAAACGAAATTCTCCTCATCACCAATTATGGCAAGACGCATTAAAAACGTTAAAAAGTGTAAAATTTATGGTGAGCAAAAGTGATAAGGAGAAAATCGTTAAGTCTGTACCGACTGTAAATAATTTAATCAAAACAATTGAAGGGTTCAAGTCACTGTGGCAATTGTTGTTGAACAAATATTCCTTAGATGCAATGATGACACGCAATTTTAACCAAGACCCACTCGAAAACTTTTTCGGAAGTATTAGAAGTTTAGGTGCTCGTAATGTTGCACCCAACTGCGTGGGTTTTGAGGGAGCATTTAAAACTTTATTATTGAATAATTTTAGCAGTAGTCACGCAATCAATTCCAATTGTGAAGAAGATACAAACTATTGTTTACAATCCCTGGCATTTTTTATTAACAATAAAGAACATTGTCCTGCTCCCTCAAATCCCCAAAGTATTGTTATTGATCAGCCTCTGAATATCATGGATAATGCCAGAAATGTTTCAGATTTAGGGGCTGATCAAAGAATATATGTATGCGGATGGGCTTTGACCAGATGTTTACAAAAAGTAGTCAAAGGATGCAAAAATTGTAAGAGCAAGCTATTAGGCAATTCGGATAACGAATTATATTATAAATACCTTCGAAAAAAAGAATATTATACAAATAAAAAGTTGCTGTGCTATCCCTCCGATTGCCTAATAGTTTGTTTCCGAGAAATACAAGAAATAACAATTGCCTTCTTAAACAGTGAATGCTATAAAATAAAAATAAAAGAAAGAATAAAAGCCTTCATAGATTTATTTATTGATTTCAAGTTTTTAAATTGTAATTACCATAAAGAAAAGTTTAAGAATTGTTTTGTAGACTATTGTATAAATATTATTATCTACAGTTGGTGCAGATCAGTAAACAAAATACTGGAAGGTAAAATGTCGTACGAAGGAGAAGATTTGATTAAAAAGGCAGCTCAAATTTATTATTTTAAACACAAAGTCTGATTAGTTATGTATGACACTTTGTGTATTGACATTACTAACCGTGTTAGGATATTGATGCGGTCACAGCAAATCAGTGCCCAGGTTATTATGTCGATAGATTACTTAATTTTTTGCGCCACGTCTGCTTATTTTCTAATTTATCTAACTAATAATACATAAGTTGCGTCTAACACTCTATTTCATTATACACTCTAACCTACTAACGTAGTCAGTAGGTGTATTGTGCTAATGGCAAACCTAGAGATGAGGTAGATTGCTATGAAGCATGAATACCTAAACTGTACGCTATAAAACAAAAATAAATGTATAAATTTGGTATAAATACATAAAAATATAATCGAATTTGGTATTTCAATCCACCCAACAATTAAGTTATATTTTACTTTCACAGAAAAATGAACATTATTGTCATCTTATTTCTATTTAGATCATTGTTTGGCTTTGTTATCAAAGCCACGAAGTACCTTCCTCCAATACTCTAGTTTGTGTTGAGTTAAGTGTGTCTACAACTTGCAGTATTTACCTTGAAGAGCCTTAGTCTTAGCCACAAAGTAGATTTTATATATCCTACTTTGTGGTCTCAATAGATTTTATCCAACTTATCTGGCATACGGATACGTAAATAATTTAAATTTTATGTAATCGGGACATCTTTGGGGCGCTAACAATGAAAAATATTGAAAAAATAAAGGGTAGGATATATACATACTATGTATAACCACGTATAACTATACGGGGCTACATACATACCTATACGTAAAGCTATAATATAGCTATACGGGCCACGTACATACCTATACGTATAGCTATAGTTGACATTTTAGTTCACCCACCAATCCCTGCGGTGGCAGCACCTTCCATAGATGCCGATTTCACTCGAGTTGCCACTCTATACCTACCAATATTACTATCCTCTTTGGTCTGGACGACCCTTAATAGAGTTCGTATCCGCGTGCCGCACTAAAAACGAATAAAATGGGTTTACTTGGTAACCTTTCTCTAAGTTGGTAACGTTTTGTACCATAGATAGCGTATCTTTTGACAGATAATTTGAAATGTCATTATACTGACTGTCATCCCGCTGCACTCAACTCAATCACTCAATCCAATCACTTCATTAAATTTCTTAATGTACCTACTACATTTAGTAGGTACGTAAAATAATACTTTTAGATTTATTTGCCACGATCTAAATGTAATGTAATATTAAATTTTTGAGAACTTTATGCATACATCACTGTATGCTGCTGAACTTTTATTGGCAAGAAATTTAATTAAACTTGACAGAGTTGTGCAAATAATTACACATTTGAAAACTCACATTTCTTGTCACAATTGACTCTCAAGCAAGATGTTCATTGTGGGTCTTACTGGCGGTCTTGCGACGGGTAAGAGTACAGTGCTTTCAATATTCAGAGAAAATGGTATAGCAGTGATAGATGCAGACGAAGTCGCGCGAAAAGGTAAGGCCAGTGAAAATTGTAAATAAGGCGACTCTCTGACCGAATGAGTTGGATTGTCTTTTGGATTTTGATAGATATATAGAATATGCTTTATTTACAATACACATAAAAGTAATGATACCATTAAAATATAAGAGATTATAATATAAGGTTTGGTCAGAGAGTCGCGTTAGGGGCAGGTTTTTAGATTCTCATGGTTTATACATATATATAACATGTTAATAAAAAAAAACTTCCAAAAATTATTCACTGCGAATGTATAAGAATAATTCATGCTTCATGTTGTTTTGAATATTGGCGAAGCGAAGTATAACCTGGCTATCCATCCTTACCTCCTCACATCGACCCTCTGCAATGGCAGCGCAGACCAAAAACTTAAGCCTCACTAGGCTTAGCATCACAAATTGTGTATAATGGTACAAGTTTTGTCTGAAACTAGCATAATCATCATCACCGGCCATATGAAGTCCACTGTTGGTCATAGGCCTTAGACATTTCCAGTATGGGCAGTTGGACTTTCTTTTCCTTTTTAAGTCTGAGATCAGGTGCATCTAATCTAAACAAATTTGGTAAATCTGTAGGAGTACAGATTCGATTTGCAAGAGGCTCATTCATAGTGCATTTGTCAGATTGGCTATGCAACACGTCTCAAATTAAATATTTTTTCAATATGTTTTGGCAGTTACAATTTGCAGCGTCATACTTAACACATGTTTTGTTACCAAGCTAAAAGCTAATTTCTTGTAGCAAGTTTATTATGATTGTGATATAAAAACATTGCATAAGCCTGGTACACATACAGTACAATGTGCAATTGCGAAATGTGAATATACTTTATCATAAATTCATTACTGTTCTAAGGTTATACTATTACGTACATGGTATTGAAAAAAATACAAGAAATAATATGAGCACTGTGTAAAGACACTGTTAGAGATTAAATAACACAATATAGCAAGAAGTGTCAGGACAGTCTCAAGGCATAACAACAGACTGGCTCTTTGATTGCCGGGAGACAGGGGAGTACAACTGTGTAAACTATAATAATTTCCTGTAAATTTAGCTATAATCACAGAGAATTCATAAAATGTGTTGCCAATTCCTTGCCATCAGGAAAATGTAGGGTTTAGGGAAAATGTTACCCATATTATGTCATTTCTGTTACAGTTTTGGAACCTGGCACCAAAGCATGGGCTGAATTAAAGGATTTCTTTGGTGATGAAGTACTTTGCTCTGATGGCAGAGTAAACCGAGTGAGACTGGGTGAAATAGTATTTGATGATATAGAGAAGCGGCGAAAGTTAAATGGCATCACACATCCAAGAATCCAGAGTGCTATGATGCGAATGGCCATTTCTTATTTTTTCTCAGGGCATAGGTATATTGTCATGGAAGTCCCATTGTTATTTGAAACTGGGAAAATGTTGACATTCATGCATAAAATCATCACAGTTATTTGGTAAGTTATAAATTGCAAAATTTATTATACCCATCAAAAATGGAGGTTGGTGCTACCAATCAACAGAGCACACAAAAGGGCTTATCAAATTTCTTGAGGATTCATTTGTTATATTCTTGAATATAAAATTGTTTATGAAGAGACTATGCCATAGAAGTTTCTCTTTATGTAGTTGAACTGATAATAAAGATTACTCATGAACATTATCTTTTTGAGTGTTATAGGAATTTATGAAATGGGCTAGTTCGACTGGGGAAAAACCACCCTCTCAAAATATCAGCAAGCTCCTGTCCTCCCCTATCCCATTTCTCTTAATGTTGATTGATGGCCAGGAACGCCTAAGTGTCTTCCATGGTGTCCCTCTTCTAGTCCATGGGCGGTGGTCATCACAATACTATCAAATGACACCCATGGTAGTTTTAGGACAGATTACCTGTTACAAATCATAATAATGATTTGTAATAATTTGTTCTATTTTCTTTTCATTAGTCACCGAGATGCTACAAAATAACTTACTGATGAACAGTTACTAATTTAAAAAAATATAAATTTCAGTGAAGATCATCAACAGTTGGAGAGGTTATGTAAGCGTAATGATTTCTCAGAGCTTGTTGCCAAGAAGAGAATCAGTTGTCAAATGCCCCTTGAGCACAAAGTGGCCAATTCACATTTTGTGATAGACAATTCTGGAGACTTTGCAAATACAAGACATCAGACTGAAACAATTATTAGAATGCTGAGGAGATCTAAGTTTACATGGTATGTATACATGACAGAATCCATACTATTAATATTACAAATGCGAAAGTGTGTTTGTCTATCTTTCAAGTTGGAGGGAAACAATTGACAGGATTATTTTAGGGGGATAGTTGTAAGGTTTTATCATCATTATTTATCTATCTGAAGCTGTGGGCAACAGTTAGTATTATTTTTATGTATAAATGAAATGATTATATTATAACATAATGTTAATTACTATAGACTTTTGAGTAAATTGAGTAAACATATCAATAATGTTATAGTGACAAGGAACTAAAATAACAAAATATGCCTACAAAATTAAAGATTTTACATGTCTGTTGATAGTGTATATAAAATGTATATGTAATTTTTTATTTATTTATTATTTACCAGCTATACCCGCGGCTTCGCCCGCGTGGATACTGCTTTTCCCGTGGGAATTCTATCTTTATTTTTCTATCTTTATTCTTGTCAGCATCATAAAGGGAACCCATAAACAAAATTCCAACTTTCTAGGTTGAGCGCCTGCGTTAATACACTTACAGTCCTATTACTCCCTTTCCCGTGGGAATTCTATAAATTGCCGTCTTTATCCTAGTCAACATCATAAAAAGGGAACCTCTATACAAAATTTCAGCTTTCTAGGCTGTGCGCCTGCGATAATACTCTTATAGTCCTATTACTCCCTTTCCCGTGGAAATTCTATAAATTGCCGTCTTTCTCTTTATCAACATCTTATAGGGAATCTCTATACAAAATTCCAGCTTTTTAGGTTGTGCGCCTGCGATAATACACTTATAGTCCTATTACTCTCTTTCCCGTGGGAATTCTTTATTCTTGCCAAAAGAACCTCTATACAAAATTCCAGCTTTCTAGGTTGAGCGCCATACATATTTTTTGGGTAACTTGAACCGTTTATGCAGCGCACGCAACGGAAGCCCTAATAATTTATCTCGTTTTTGCAACATTTCTCACTGATGCTTCGCTTCTATTGGTCGCAGCGTAATGTTATATAGTCTACACCCTTCCTCGATAAATGGACTATCCAACACAAATTATTAACAATAAATTATCCAACATAAATAATTTTTCAATTCGAACCAGTAGTTCCTGAGATTAGCGTGTTCAAATAAACAAACAAACAAATTCTTCAGCTTTATATATTAGTTTTGATTTTTAAACAGCGACACCTAGCGTAATAGATTTAAAGTGCTTTAATTTTCGCGTGATATTTAGGTATAATTTGATGAAAACGTAACCATAGCGGCGCGATTTATCTTTTGAATAGCGCCATCTAGCGTAGAATAGAAAGAACTTGAATTAATTTCGGCAAGCGCGTAAATTTTTTCCTATAACTTCTAAAGTATCTATTTAAATTATATGGTGTAAAGATTATAATAATGTACATGAAATGCTTAAGGTAACTAACGTAGTTAACTGGATAAGGATTAATACTGTATACGTCAAAATCGGTTTCCAAATTCCGCATTATTACTCGGAAATCCTCGGACTATAAAACTCAAACAATTACTCGGAATATAAAATTTAACAACCGTAGAATGTGAATTATAAATTATTTTTTTTTTTATTATATTTTTCTATTTATAATGTAGTAAATCAAAATTAAATTAAAACATCATGGTGTGTAACATAGTGTAAGTTTTAGTGATGTGTATTGCCTCGCCACGGAACTGTTTAGTATGTACTTAAGTGAAAATTATTTCTCTCATGTAAGTGACTGCTTTTTGTGTCTTTTGAGAATAAAGAATCTTTAAACCGATCTCAAAGGGTTTAGACAGCGTTAGACTTAGACAGCGTTAGACTGAGATTTAGGTCTCCAAAAAAGTCCGCGATAGCATAGGTATATTTATCGTTTACGTATAACTTACCATAAAATAAAAAGCTATTTCCGAGTAATAATGCGGAAATTGGAAACCGATTTTGACGTATACAGTATTAATCCTTAACCGGTTAACTACGTTAGTTACCTTAAGCATTTCATGTACATTATTATAATCTTTACACCATATAATTTAAATAGATGCTTTAGAAGTTATAGCAAAAAATTTACGCACTTGCCAAAATGAATTTAAGTTCTTTCTATTCTACGCTAGATGGCGCTATTTCCGCATTATTACTCGGAAATCTCTTTTTATTTTATAGTAAGTTATCCGTAAACGATAAATATATGCTATCGCGGACTTTTTTGGAGACCTAAATAAGAGGAATGTCCTATAATTTTGGAATTGTTATATCTCAAAGGGTTTAGACAGCGTTTTCGTCGACAGCTCCCAAGCGGGTCGATTTTTTCCGACACTCCCAACAATAATCTTTATATTTCAGCCAATTTACACAAAATCCTGACAAATTTTATACATAAACCTTCCTCATGAACCAGGCTATCCGTAGGTAAAAACCGCAAGAAAATCCGTTGGGTAGTTTTTGAGTTTATCGCGAACAGACAGACAGACAGACAGACGCGCGGAAGGACTTTGTTTTATAATATGTAAGGATTTCAGGCAAACACAGTGTTTGGTGTTTGCATAAGATGTTAAAGGGCCCATAGATATATACCTTAAAACTAAAATACATATAAATATAAAAACTTTATAAAAACAAAAACTTAAAACTAAATTGACGCGCAGTGTCGGACGCGTATCATTCCGCTGGGTGTTCGGTAGCCGACCTCGGTAGTGAATACCTTTTATTTTTACATAATAATTATTATTTAATAGCAAAGCCAAGCCAAGCCAATAAAAATGTCCAGCAGTGGACTTCTAGTGGCTGAAATGATGATGATTATTATTTAATACAATAATTATAATTTCCACTAATTCTTGTATGTTTCTTTATTTCAGGTATTTCAGAGCAATATTTTTAATAGCATTATTATCTGTTTTATTTGGTATTGCACATACAATCAGTAATTTTATTGATAATAAAAATGTATAGGTTTTTATAACATAATTTTTTAAATCACTGATACTGATTTTGAAAATTGTACCTGGGTTTTAGGTTGTTTATTATTAGTCTGAGAGCCGGCTATACTTTTCATAAAAGGGTGTATGGTATGGTCCAGCAAATATGGGATAAAATTTTATAAATGTTTGTTACATTTTAGCCGCAACAAATATTATAATGTGTTATGACTCTAGATAGCTGCCATAAGGCCGCGGACTTGAAGTCAGCGTCACGGTGAGCAGCATACCGCAACCGTGTCGCTACCCTTATGACTAGTCCCATGAAAAATATGAGGGCGTCATCGCCACGCACCGCCGCCGCGCCGCTGACTTCGAGAACGAACCCGAAGAGTAGTTCCATGCAGCTGCAGTGTCTTATTATGCCTGAAAACGAAGGGTGTATAGGGTGTAGTGTGGGGAGCGCCTATTTATCTGTACCTTGCCCGATCCGCTCACGCAACACATTTCATGTGTTGAAGTTCATGTAAACAATCAGTGCACTGTCATCCTCTGTGTTTCGGGGGTAATTAGGAGCTCTGTATTATTGAGACATATGTATATTAAAAAAGAAGGCATTAAACAAATTATGCCTGCGTTTTGCTCAATGGTATTAGTCATTTTTGGTATTTTACTTGGTACATTGCAATTTTTATTGAAGTGTGATCTAAATAGTAAGTCCTAAAGGCTTGTATTTATCTGTAATGTTTATTCTACTATTTATTTTTATTGGTACAATATTAACCATATTTAATTAAGTGTTATATTTTGTAACATCAATGAGCAATACCAATGTACCTTATGATAACATTAGTTGTACATTTAACGATAGTATTTTGTAAATAAATAATATTATAATTAAACAATTGTATGGAAATAATGTTAAGAAACCAACTTATACTTAAAGTAACAAGTATATTCCTTAGGACTACAGCGCAGTAGAGGCTATAACTGCAGTGCGTACCACTGTGCAACCTAACTATAGATAGACTATTAACATTATAGATTCTAGACTATATTAAAAGAATAGGTTAATAAAACAGGCAAATACGACGGGATGCTATGCGGTTAATGCAATGTAGGTACCTATTGTAATATAATATGTAGGCATAATGTTTCCCCACAAATATTAAAATTCTTTAATATCACAGCCTCCGCTCAGTTTATAGTGTGAATAACGTTGTGGTGGCGACGATGTGTGACAATGTCTTCGGGACCTAGAGGTTTCGATACAGAGCTAACTTTTCTATGTTAATACCTTGTCTTGCCATAAGTTCTGTCCCAACTTATACGAGGGTATTTTAAAAGAAATAATATGAAGGTAGGACTATTATTTGATATCATTATATTACGTAGATTGTGTACTAATCATTTCGACATAAAACAGTGCAGTATAAAAATGGATTCGGGTATTACAGAGAATCGAATCGGAGTAATCGCGTTACAAAAATATTATAATTTTTAACTTGTTAAAATCTCTAGAATTAACGTAGAAAATTGTATACCGAAGCGTTACAATGAATTGTCATCTGTCGATGATAGGCCAACGGCCGGTGGTCCTCGAATAACCAGGACAACAGCAGCTATCAAAGCCGTCAGAAAGAGAATCCGAAGAAACCCGATTCGCAAGCAGAAAATCATGGCTAGGGAAATGAAAATATCCTCTAGGTCTATGTCTCGTATCATAAAAGAAGACCTTAAAGCTTATCGGAGAAGGACAGGTCAACTGTTGACTGCAGCCGTTCGTCACAAACGGACCATGACATCGAAGAAATTGTTGCAGAGACACGCAGACGGTGGTCACCGAAAAATTCTCGTCACGGTAAAAAAAAACTTACCGTTGAGAAATTTAATCGTCAAAACGAAAGGCGCACAGCTCTCAAGAAGCTAATGAAATGATCCCGAAGCTCGAAAGAGGTCACCATCCAGCATCTGTGATGGTTTGTTTTTTTTACGAAGGCGTGACAAAGCTTCATTTTTGCGAACAAGGGGTGAAAACAAAAGCAAGTAAGTAACTAAACTACCAAAGTGATATTTTAGAAAAGGTAGTTAAGCCACTAAGTAGCATTGTTTGCTGATAAACACTGAATATGTCAAGACTCGGTACCAGCTCATATAGCGGACTCAAAACAACGTTCGTTAGATGTAAATTTAACGGACTGATTGGCCCCTGCAAGTCCTGATATTTATTTGTCCTTTATATTATTGTTTATATAAACAAGTCCTTTGGATTATTGTTTTTTGGGAAGGCCTGCTCCAAGTGTCATCGAAATATCGAATCGCTAAAAGCAGATTTAGTGAAGACCTCAATACCCTTGGATGTGATACGTGTGGCCATAGATGAATGGCCAGGACGTTTGGAGAAATGGAGAAATGTGTTAACGCTAAAGGTGGTCATTTTGAATAGTTCAACATTTTTTAATAGTCTATTTAGTGTAACGTTTATAATACATGTTTTCTCACTTGTTTTTTTTTCTTTACAATAGACGTGTTTATATGAGAGACAGAATTTATGGCACGACCATGTGTGACATGGTATATTATGTGGTCCGGACATTTTTTATGTATGTATTTACAACGTCAAACATAATTATGTGTGCAATAGGAAATAACATCCCAGCACAATGGTACAAATTATGTATTAATTTCGTTTTCTTTTGGGATTATTTTACCACTTTGACATATAAATACCAGATTATATTGCATTTCAAAGCCTGGCACATATTTTTGAAGCCGATATGGTGTCTTATAGGTACATATTATTGCGTTACGAGATTTAACTCTCATATAGTTGGTAGTGATCATGTATTTATGAAATCATCTTGAAAGAACAATTTAAAATGAATTTTATGTAATCAGATAATAATTATATAAAATATTTCAGGCAACAAGATAATATTGCCAACCTGTTCATTGTAATATTTCTGCTCCTGACTTTTTTTTAATGACAATAAAATATACCTATTCTTTAAAAATAAGGACCTCCGTGGCGTAATGGCTACCACGCCGGACTGCCACCCAGTAGGACCCGGGTTCGAATCCCGGTCGGGTCATGATGAAAAACTAACTTTTTCTGATTGGCCTGGGTCTTGGATGTTTTTTATCTATATATGTATTTGTTATAAAATATAGTACTTATAGTCGAGTTAGTATCCCATTACACAAGTCTCAGACTTACTTTGGGGCTAGCTCAATCTGTGTGATTTGTCCCTATATATTTATTTATTTAATAGCCACGCTCTTGTCGGTGTAGCAGCCTTGATTTTTGTCTCATTTGCCAGCTCCTTCACTATACTTATAAATATACCTACATAAAGGTAAATAATAGATTTATTTATGTATTGACGTGAAATTTCAGAAAGTAGAAGTAGAAATGGTTCTGATTCAGCTTACAAATTGACCTAAACTTTTCATACATTGTACAAATTAAATAAAAGCTTGAAAATGAATGGAATTTATATTTTTTCTGGCACTGCTTGGAAATCACGACCAGTGAACCAGGGCCGTACCCCGCCTGAGCTCATAATGATATACAATTTTGGTATTCTACGAACGGTTCTTTGGTTTCAGCATTCGGAGACGAAGACAATGTAGTGGCAGGGGTTAGACCAAGGTTAGACGAAATTAATCGACGTTAGACGCTTTGCTTACGTTTGTCAGGTTAGCAAAGGTGTTGGTTCCATTCCGCCTATGTAATTTCTATGTAGCTGTTAGATCCAAATATACCTACTGTAAACATGCATAGGCCTAGAAAAAAAAACCTTTTTTAAAATCCTATGACTTCAAACTGTATATATACCCCTGAGATATAATTGTCATTCATTTATATTATGCTTTCTTATATTGGTATCAAATGCGGATTATCGGTGTTAGGAAGCGTTAGATATCCAATCATATTTATTTGTCCATACATAAAAAAAAGGATCGGTTTCGTTTTACTTACATAAATGACAAAAATGGCCGTAACTGGTTTTCTTTCGCCATTTCTTTTACCAGTGGTCATTTTGCTTTTCTTTCCGAAATGGTACGTACATAGTAGTTTAAAGAGTAGATTAATTTAGTAAGTACATAAATAATTTATTACTGTATACTTTATGTAATCTTTGACGAGAGAAAGTGTCTGCGAGGACCTACTTACTCTCTGAATATCTATTTTTTTTTGTATTTTTTTGTAGAGTTCCACCAGTGATTGTATATCAAATTCATCAATAATAAATAATGTAGGTAGCATAAAAACACACTGAGACAGTGGCAAACTTACTTTCATATCAGCCGCAACACTCACTTTGGGTACCAGAGCCAGCGCGTGGAGTAAGTACCTAAGCAAGTAGCATGTATCCAGTTGTTGGGGGTCGGACGTCTCGATCGGTACCTAGTGTTAAACCGTCAACCGACAACCATCGGGTCCAATTTATTGCCCAAAAGGCATAGGGAGAACGAGATTTTGCTGCTGAAGAAATGATTGTAACTAGGTACTCGTGGTAGACGTTAGTATTTATGTATGTGATTTTAAAGTAAGTAGGTAGGTATGTACATGCTAACTACTATAATTATCTCATTTGAAGTCAATCTAATCAAACTATTTTGCTACAGATTATTACCTATCAACTTCCCAATCATGGATCTAGAAAAAAAGGCGGACGAAATCTTGTTAAGAAAGAATTGAAGTAACTATGTGTGGGTCTCAGACCAAATAAGACTTCTTATTTGGTCTGAGGTGTGGGTGTGAAATGGCTGGCCGGCCGGTTCGTACGTATGCGCGAGGTGGCTTACTATGGGTCCTTCACTTTTTAGTTTTAGTGATGGTGTCCGCCTTTTTTTCTAGTTGTTTCGATGTTGTAGTGTCATTGGTATCGTTTCAGTTCATTCCCACCAATTCCCAACGGCTGGCGACCAAACAAATGGGACTTGCCACATTTGTTGCCAGTGGTGATAAAATATAAATCGATGGGAAAGAAACAGTGCCAATCATTGTCTTTCTGTTTTTTTCATTTTTATTTTTGGTGGATTTTGGTTTATAAAAATGTAAAACGCTTCTTAGAGAAAATATAGGTAGGACCTATAATTATTGCAAATCTTGGTTTTCATAAAATGTACAGTCAGGACCACGTTGAGCTTTTAAGCCTCTACCCCACAGGCACAATCCACAGGTGCGGTATTACCGCATGCGGTAATGCGTACCGATTCCTTGCACACAGCTGCGTTTTTACCGACCGGTATTTCATAAGCCTCTACCGGCCGGTAAAAACGCACCTGAGTGTTATAGGAACGCTTACCGCAATATCGCAGGAACGCAGCGTTTTTACCGTTTATTCCCAGTTGCCCCCGCGAGATCTGCTACACACCGCAGCAGTGTGTTTACTCCAAGGCCATCCTATACAAAATGTACTGAAAACATATCACAATATCGCATGCGGTAATACCGCACCTCTGTGGGGTAGAGGCTACACTTGCAGTACAATTTTGGCTTCTAAGTCATAAGCTTATAGAGCTTATGAATGGTACAAAGTCCATTAATTAAGTAAAGGTCAACTTGCTTTTGACTGTACGACAAAATAACCGTAAAATTTCAATTTATAATTTACTACGCCCAATACCGATTCGAGATTCTATTGAATTGAATGGCATGGCAGAAGTATACATTTTGATGTTGGTCACACTTAACTGTCACTTGTGTGAATTATGGAATTTACGTAGCTGTCATTCGTTGGTTTATTTTCGTCATTTCTAGTTCATTTTGTGAAGTGTATTCAATCTATACTGTGTGAACTTACAAAATTCTTTGTATCCTTGAGCTTATTATGTTCCTTCTGTATATAAATTTATAATAATTAAAGCCAAATCGATCACTTCACCAGCACAAAATTAGAAGCAGTAACAACCCTTTGTGAATAATTCAGAACTTTGTTCTACTAAAGTTATTTTTTACGTTTCAAAGACAAAGTAAAAAATGTGCAGGTAGTAGATGGCCTCTGCGACGTGAAATTAGACGTAGAATATTATATTTGATATTCGAGATACGTAGAGAAAATGGCTCATTACGGAAGACGAGATGTAACATACAGCGCACTTAATAATGAATTGACCCCGCCACTGGCGGGCCAGGTGGAGAGCACGAACGCAGCACCCACGATGATCACCCTGGACCACGAGCATGAGGATGCCACCAATGTTATCATCCACAAAGTACCAAAAAACAAAGGTATTCAATAGAATTTTCTTTGTGTGACTTTCATGTTTTATTATTTACATGTTAGATTTTACCATGTGGTGATTTTATTCGATAAAATATAGCATCACAATGTACATCTCAATATTTTAATGTTATCTAGATTTTAATAATGAATTATTGCAGCATTGTATAAATACTACATTCTACATATTGGAACTTTGTCAAATACTATGTTTTCTTGCTTTGTCATGCTATTTTTGATGGTACAGTTTTTTATTATATATATATTTTTACCATAATAAACAATGCTAAAGGGTTTATATATTCTAAAAAAAACAGTGTTACTCTGTACCTAAGATAACTCTGACCAAATGTTGTTCATATTCAGTACATATTTGTTTAATAAAATTGTGGTATATAAATTCCAGAATCAAAATTATATACCACATGTCATCAGTATCATTGCCACACATACTAATAGCATGTGGTATTTAATTTTACTGTAACCAAATAACGGAATATTAAAATTCTAAAAATATACTCAATATTCAATATCTTTAATGCACTATAGCTTTATATTTTACAGTAAAACTAATAAACAACAATACTATGACCCTGTTGGGCATAGCAATTAACAGAGGGTACAATATTTAAAACTATAATTTTATAATACATTTTGAATTATTACTTAACTAACAAATAGTATTGTAGGTGACATTGAGCATAGTAAAATAGTAGTATTATATTTATTATTTCATAAATAAGAAAATTAAATGAAATTTATTTAGAGAGAAGGCCTTCATAGGCATGTTCTCTTGTCATGTGGTATATATTATTTATTTATGCCTCTATATATATAACAATATTCTCTATATATTATGTCCTGTAGTATATCACATAGCTCGTACATAATTGCCACCCTTGTACAACCTATATTACACCCATTTAGGGTTAGCTGGCAGAGATCTCTTAGAGAGATAAGCTCACCTTTGTACACTTTCTCAAACTGTGTTCTTGTATTATGTTTATGTGCAATAAAGAATATATAAATAATATTTTTTTCTTAAATAATTAATAAATAAGCTACTTTATGAACTGCCACTATAATATAAACACAATATAAAGTGCAAAATAAACATGTAGGACTTACTAATGCCATGTGTTATTTTATTTTACAACTCTGGCATCTTAAATGTAATAAATCTGCAATAATAATTATAATGCTTCACATTATTTACAGGTGGATGGACGCATATAGATGATCTAGACTCCTTCTTTACCAGAATGTACAGATATTATGTGCGCGGCGGTTTCTACCCGATGATAATGTCAGATCTATTTTCACTATTACAATTTATATTTATTGTATGGTTTTCTACGTTCTTAGTACACTGTATAGACTATCCAAAATTATTTCGTAATGACCCAACAATGAATATTAGTATGAAACTTACATTCAGTGATGTAATATACAAAACATCAGAATGCGTGGAACGAATATCATGGAAATGGTAAGTTTTTTACAATTCATCATTATTTCTTTTAGGTAACAACTTCTTGTGGTGTGTTCAACCAATACGGTCTAATTGTTAATATTCATATTTATTACATCTAACATTAAAATAATATATTTAGTTAAAGTAATTGAAATAACATTAAATCAAAATGAAACTGTTTGCTTTTAATAGTTAATTAATGAAACATAATCACTGTCGCTATTACTGCTACAATACTTTAACCAATGATCAGATAAGCAAACATTATCCTCAGAAATTAACTACCTTGAGAAATTAATTCGGGCAAAGCTATAGAAATATTATTATTTAATGAGTGTTGAGCGTCGAGCGAGAATTTTTTCGATATCTTTAAAAATTACGGAGTAATTAGCTTCCCTTTCAAGTATACCTACCGCGCTCTCCTAGCTCGTGACGTCATCCGACAGCGCGCGCTCTTTTCACTGTGTACGTGCAGTGAGGCGCGTGACGTCACACGCTATAACCAGACTTCGCGCTTTGGTAGTCACCTATCGGTTATAACTTTAATAATAATAAATATATTTCAAAAATTCTAAAAGTAGTATTCTTTGTATGCTTAACTAAACCCGTTTTCATTAAAAATAACATGATTTTACTATAGAAGACGTTCTCATTCTACATTGCGAAATTACATTATTAATGGTTAATCAATCAGTGTTTTCTAAAAGTCAAACAACCTGTCTCTTCTTTGTCCCACAGTCCCACACTCAACCCGCTACCATCTATTGTGTTCTAATATGAATTATTAGCTGTTGCACAATGTTGTGTTATTTCATAAATGTAGGTAACTTCACCTTTTAATTTGTGTGAAATTATCTTTAAATCAATAAGTTGTAAATAGACCTATTCATATATATGTTCGACGTGTTTACCATATGGAGTAACAATGACAAATTTTTTATTAAAGGTATAATTTCTAATTTTTTAAATTTTTTTAAATCATTTTATGTGCTATGCGTCACATATTTTAAAGCTTCGAAAAATCTTCATGACTAATAAAAAATAATTATAGTTACATTATATAAAAAATAAAACTCCTGAGTGACTGGTTGGTTGATATTTTAAGTTTAGAATTGATATTTAAAGTTTGATAGTTCTGGCTCGTTGGTATTGACACTACCTTCGGCTCCAGAGTACGCGGGTTCATTCCTCGCACGGGGCAAACATTTATGTGATGCCATTTGTGTATTGAGTGTGGGTGTTTTTTGTGTATTATAAGTATATATATATTTACAATAATATATCTGATGTGTGGTACCCATAATAGAAGCAGGATAAGCATGGCTTACTTTGGATCCTGATGGCGCTGTATGAGTTTAGTAAAAAAACAAGTAAATAATATAAGATATGGACGCTATTGAATCATTTATTAGTCTGTATGGATTATGAATTTTACATCCCAATGAAGAATAGATGTGGCCTCCTCTGACGGGATAAATGATCCAATGTTTGAATGTTTTGTTTGAATGATTCAATGTTTTCTTATACATTCTAAGACCATTAGTCTATTTATGAATTTTATTGTATACCTTCATACATTTTACCATTTCTTGACAACTGTTTTACATAAAAAATACTTTTGCCTGCGAAATAACCGGCTGCGACTTTTAGTGACTGTTTTACCATTTGCGAATTTTTGCTTGTTAAAATTATGTCAATCAAAAATAAACTAGTGTCAGGGTTGGACAAAAGGGTTGAAGCGTTGACGCGCTGAATTTCAAAAATGCTTTGAGCGAAGTAACTGCGCGCCTTTCGGACCTTGGGTTTCTTGTATTAATTGTATAAGTGTTAAAATTATGTTTCCATTTTGTTTCAGGTGGTCTTTAGTTGTATTATGTTCAGTTATCTGGTTGATGAGATTAGTTATATCAATGTACAATTTATATTATGCATATGACACAAAGTTATTTTACAATAATGCACTTAAGATAAAAGAGGTAAATATAGTTGACTTATTGAACTTAAAATGGTTAATCTTTATGGTATATATTTATAGAAATATTTATTAAAATAAATTGACAAAATAGTATAAAATGGAAGAGCCTTATATGCTAATTGACACCATGTAAAACGAGAGAGAAGCTCGAGGGCGTCGCTGTGTGTCGCACCGCACTCTAAATCAAAAACGCAAGATAAGCAACGTTGACCCTAGCCAGTGTTTGAAAGGGTTTCTTTTCTCGAGCTTCTCCGTGCTTCGGAGGGCACGTTAAGCCGTCGGTCCCGGCTGTTGTCGATAGATAACAGTCGTTAAGCTAAGTCAATGGCTTTCGGGCGGCTTGATAACACTGGCCTCTGCCAATCCGCATTGGAGCAGCGTGGCAGAGTACGCTCTAATCACCTTCGATTGAAGGGATACTCGTATCCCTGCATTGTGGAATGATTATGGGTTGATTTGATTTGATGATGATAAAAACAAGTTAAAAAGTGTGATGATGATTTTTAACCGACTTCTATATTAAACGAGAGAGAAATTATTTTTTTTAGAAGGAATTCCCTTACGAATTGGGCTGACTCACATTCTGTGAGAAGGTAATACTCTGACGTGAAGCAACAATGCACTTGATTTGGTGTGATTAATAATAATAATAATACTTTATTAAAAAAAAATGCACTTGTTACAATTTAGTTGACAGCTCTGAAGCTCTGTGTTAGTTAAAACTGTGCTACAGGCTTCAGGCTTGGCATCTAACGCTTAGGAACGCTCCTGGGTGTTGCTTATTTGTCTGCAGTAATCATTAAAAAAAAATTGTTGTATTCAATGTATGTTTCAGAGTGATTTAGCGTGGGTCAATTGGTCTACAATACAAGACAAAGTGAGAGAGGCCCAGCCTGAACACCATATGTGCGTCCATAAGCAAGAAATCAACGAATTAGACATTTATCATAGAATACTTAGGTAATATTTTGTTATTTTTCAATTATGCATGTTGTAACGTAATTAGCACCAATTTAAATTTATAGTTTATTTTATTTGATAAGGAACAATGATTGCTTTGTGTGCTTCCGACACTCGTGGTATTGTTCTAAACTGTATTTTTTTTGCGATAATTACACAAATGTTGTTGCACGTCGAAACTTCTGTTACTAATATCATGTTTGTTGTAAATACATTATTTATAGAGTAGATTTATTTGTACAACTCATTATTTACGACCTCCGTGGCGTAATGGTTACCCAGGAGGTCCCGAGTTTGAATCCCGGTCGGGTCATGATGAAAAACCAACTTCTGATTGGCCTCGGGTCTTGGATTTTCATCTATATAAGTATTTGTTATAAAATATAATATCGTTGAGTTAGTATCCCATAACACAAGTTTCGAACTTACTTAAGGGGCTAGCTCAATCTGTGTGTGTATTATTTGCACAGTTCGTCTAGCTAAAGAATAAGACCTAGTCTTTAAATGAACGATTTCTTTCTATTTTCGCAAAAATTCACATTAGACCAGAACATGCGGGAATATGATATGACCCTATTTTATCTCGTGACCCTATTTTTAGCTGACACTGCTCTACTTTTAGACTTTTAGCTTTTGCCCTACTTTTAAGTCTAACTCGGACATGCCCAAAATAACTAGAAATTTAACAAAAAGGAAAATTATAGTTCCTTCTATTATTAACAGCAGTATACTTCAATATTTTCAAAGAAATTCTATTCAATTTATGAAAAAGAAATTAGGTTACAATAGTGATTCCCAAAATGGTTATATTTATTGCGAAGAATACGTTACTTCTCTGTTATCGTACAGAGGATATTGTCCTGTGTTTACATTGCCGTTCATATTATCTATGTAAGAGATAAATATGAATGTATTATGTCAGGATTTATTGTTATTTCTGTATTAATTGCTGTTGGTTTGGTGACTAGCTTTATTATTGAGTCAAAAAGTTAAGTTTAATATACTCTTGAAGTCCATCACGTGCACTTATATATAAAACGTAATATTTATATGTATCAAGAAACAGAATAAAAGCAGAGAGTGTGAGAGAGAGATTTATTAAGAGACTAGGCCTTGACAGACCTGTTTCTAGTCATATACATAGGTACATCTTTATCATTGAATAATTAAATACAATTAATTCTATTTACACATAAATAAATTATTTAAATACATAAGATATATATAGGGACTATTCACACAGATTGAACTAGCCCCAAAGTAAGTTCGAAACTTGTGTTATGGGATACTAACTCAACGATATTATATTTAACTAGCTGACCCGTGCCCACTTCGTTGGGCATAATGTTAAAAGCCTTTTTATTTTTTGGTTTTTTATATAACCTATGACACTCAGCAATAATGTGGCTTTCTATTGGTGAAAGAATTTTTAAAATCGGTTCAGTAGATCCCGAGATTACCCCTTACAATTTAACAAATACACAAACTTTACCTCTTTATAATATTAGTATAGATAAGAAATACAAATAAATATATAGATAAACATCCAAGACCCGAAGCCAATCGGAAAAAAATCGTTTTTCATCATGACCCGACCGGCATTCGAACTCGGGACCTCCTGGGTGGCGGTCTGGCATGGAAACCATTACGCCACTGAGGTCATCAAAATATAATATAATAAATGTACATATTTTGTGTAAAATCTATTTTATTGAAATCAAAGTATAAAGACCTTTTGGTCTCGATATATCCCGCCCAGCAATCGCGCTTCTAGTAAGTTCTTCTAGCTTCTCGTAAGTTATTGTAGTGTATTATTAGATTAGCCAAAGCTTAACTACACTGGACAGCAAATAAACCGGGCTACCAACTACCTTTTTATAGGGTCGGCAACACGCGAGTGATACCCCTGGTATTACAAGCGTCCATAGGCTACAGCGACTGCTTACCATCAAGCGGGCCGCATGCTTGTTTGCCACCTTAGTGGTATAAAAAAAACAATGAAATTCTAAAATTCAATTTTCTTAAACGACATAGAACTTGGCACAGTCAGTGCTTTTTGCAGAGAAATAAAGTGATGCAAATAGGTGTAGTTAATATGTACCTATGTTGGCTTGGCTGATCTTTGTTAATGTTAATATTAAAATAATAAAAATAATAACAACGTGGTACTGTCGGCAGGTTTGATAACTACATGGTTGCAATGGTGAACAAGAATTTGTTGCCACTACAAATCTCTGTGCCTTGCTTTGGTGATTTTCACTATTTATCAAGAGGTCTAAAATGGAATTTGGAGTTTCTTTTATTTAGTAAGTATTGTAAATACCGTGTAATTTATTTACCTTAATGGCCGACATACACAGACTTCTTGAAGCCGTCAGGATGAACTGCTTCAAGCTGCGACTGCGCAGTGAACTACAGTCTTCTTCATATACACATAAACAGACCGCTGGAGCAGTTAAATTGCGTTGGGCGGTGGTGCGATCCAAGCTTCAAGCTGTTGACTATGACTGCAAGAGCAGTTCGTGTATGTAGATCTATGGCTAACTGCTCGCGCAGTCCGTCTATGTCGGCTCTAACAAGTATTAGTATCTACAATGACGCCTTCTGTCATAGTCGTTTCGGCGTTAAGCAACGGTGACTTTTGTCTGACTTAGGATGGGTTTTAAAATCTTGAGTTCTACTCGTTTTTGTGTTAATGTTGTGTATGCGCGTAAAGATTCGCAGAATAGGCGAATCTTTACGCGCATATTCATACGCGCGTTTACGAGATTCTAAGCTATTACATTGCGTCTACAAGAATTGTGCGAATGATTTTCTGGACAAGGTGTTTAAACCCAAAGCTGAAGTTGTGTGATTGTTTTTTTTTACAGCAAGTCCATGGAGTCCATGGGAGAACTGTTGGCAGCTGAGGGAAGGCTACAAGGACCACTCGAAACGTATGATGCTTGCACGACAACTTGAGAAGCAGATACTTATGATGGCACTCATAAACCTACTGCTTTCACCTTTAATACAAGCGTGGCAGATATTGTACTTCTTTTTTAACTATGCTGAGGTAAGTTCATGTTATTCTACCACTCTAGTCATACTCGTGTAGTAATAATAATTCACACACGGTAACAAATTTAGGATAAAATAAAAAGGCGAACTATTAATCTATATATGTAAGGGCCTTGAAGACTTTTATTTGAAGGTCTATTTTTTATTTTTTATAAATACAAACTGACCTGAATTAATGACCATTTTGAGAAAGTTTTGAGGAAGTCAAAGTTCCTCCTTAGAAACCATTTCAAATTCTTCAACAAAATGATATATTTAAGGTTTCCTAGTTTCTGGATCTAGTTAGTCTATCTGTCAGATAAATATGTTATCTGAATCTTTTCACGAACCTGTGAAACCGGTTATAATATTTATAGAAATAGGCGCGGGAGTAGTATACGATGTGATACTAGTTTACATAAAATGTAGGTACCTATGGATGTAGCTCTGATAGCATGGACATCAATGCCGGCGTTCCACAGGGCTCCGTGCTGTCTCCGACGCTGTTTCTGCTGCATATCAATGATATGTTGTCCATCGATGGCATTCATTGTTATGCGGATGACGCAGCACCGGAGACACTTACTACACTGGCTGTGCGGGCATCCCTCGTTCAAAGGTGGAGGAAAGCCGCGAGGAGTTGGTGCTGGGGATTGAGACCACATTGGCACAAGTGTCCGACTGGGGGCGACAGAATTTGGTCCAATTTAACCCCAGCAAAACGCAAGTCTGTGCGTTCATCGCAAAAAAAAACCATTTGCTGTAGCACCCTCTTTTGAGAACACGCCCCTTACCATCTCTAAAAGCATCGGGATACTTGGTGTCGAGATCTCCAGCGATGTTCAGTTCCGTAGTCACCTAGAAGAGAAGGTCAAACTGGCATCCAAAAAACTTGGTGTTCTCAACAGAGCAAAGAGGTACTTCAATCCGCGCCAACGACTTCTACTTTATAAGTCTCAAGTCCGCACATGGAGTACTGCTGTCATCTCTGGGCTGGAGCACCTAGTTGCCAACTTGAGCCTTGTGACTCGGTTCAGAGACGAGCTGTGAGAATTGTCGACGATTCCATGCTTACAGCCGGTATTGAGCCTTTAAGCTTGAGGAGAGATTTTGCCTCCCTATGCGTGTTCTACCGGCTGTACAATGGGATGTGTGCTCAGGAGTTGTTTGATATGATGCCAACGGCATCTTTCTATCATCGCACCGCTCGCCATCGACGGAATTTATCCTCACACGCTGGAACCAAACCGGTCCCGTACTTACGTAAACCCCTTTGGAAACGCGTACGTAACGTACGCGTTTCCAAAGGGGTTTTCTTCACAGAACCCTCAGGTTGTGGAATGAACTCCCTGTCAATGCTTTCCCTGTCGATTACAGCATGGGGTGCTTCAAACAGGGTGTGAAGAGGTTCTTACAGGGTCATATAACACATAGGCTGCGGTGACTGCTTACCATCAGGCGGCTGTATGCTTGTTTGCCACCTTAGTGGTAGGTATATAAAAAAAAAAACTTACATAAAAAAAGAAAGCCCATTGTGTGAATATTAAAATACACTTGCATTAAATAAAGAGGTTGGTATGTCAAGATGCTTATATTTGTTAATAAATGTCTTAGGAGTAATACTTTTTTTACGACACGTCTAATGGAGTAATAATTAAAAGTATTGACAAGAGCTATGTTGGGAGCGTCTCGGAGAGCCTTTTAAAAAAACAAGATGTTTATACACGAAGAGACTTTAATCAACTAACTTATTCTATAGTTACAAGTTCCTTATATGCTATTCCTTATCTAAACAGTAATACTAAACTTTAATGCTACTAGTACCGGACCCGAGCATATATAACTCAAGAGATAATATAAATAGAAATTAAATACCGACAAAATTGGTCAAATATTTTGTTATTTTATTGGAACTTCGCCAATACTATTAAATTGTAAATCTATACTAATATTATAAACCTATATTGTCTTTGTTACTTAAATGAATAAATAATAATAAAGAGGAAAGATTTGATTATTTGTTTGTTTGAAATGAATAGGCTCCGAAACTACTGGACCGATTTCAAAAATTATTTCACAAGTAGAAAGCTACATTATCAGGCAGTGACATAGGCTATAGCTTTTCCCGAAATTCAATGTCATTCCCACGGGAACGAGTCCGGAACTTCACGCGGACGAAGTCGCGGGCAAAAAAGCTAGTACATTATAAAAGTAAAGTGGTTCAAATTGGCAAACGTTTTATTTTACCAAACCATATCAATTATTCAGTGTCTTTTTGTCATGTTCTTGTCGTTATCACAAATTATTTATTTTCGTGTTTAAATGATTTCGCTGTTTTCAGGCCACGAAACGGTCGAGAAGCTAAAAAATAAAGAAATATTTTTGAGCTCAAAATATTAAGTATTTGAGCTACCAATCCATCCAAACCCGGTCAAATCCCGGCCGGTTTTGTCTGTTTATTAATATTATTTTTTATTCAATTTTCAGTTAATAAAACGTTCGCCGGGGTCCCTAGGTTTGCGTACATGGTCGCTGTACGCTCGCGTTACGCTGAGGCACTTCAACGAGTTAGAACACGAGCTAAGAGACCGACTGAACCGCGCACACAAGCCCGCTACCAAATACCTTGCCAGCTTCACATCGCCTATCACTACTGTTATTGCTAGGTGAGAAACGATTAATCCTAAGTGAACCAACAACTCGAAATTTAGCTTAGCTGTAGTGTGGTGTGGCGCACCACAAAGATATCCGTTTTATATATTTTTATGGCTACTATACTAGTCGCCAACAAGGCCTGGCTCGAGCTGACGTTTAACGAAGTTCGAAACTGACACTTATTACTTAGTGCATAACGAAATCGATTCTCAATTGTTTTATAAAATGTGAACCGCGTTGGTGTCGCGTACTATAGACACATCATTACAGGCTCGGTGGTCGAGTGGCAAGCAATGGTCACTCTATCCCAAAGGCCGCAGGTTCGAATCCTGCGCAAGGCAAACATTTGTGTATGTACATGAACATGTCTGTTTGTCTGGATGTTTTCCATAATAAGTATTTATTTACAAAAAAATGTATAATTCGAACGAGAACTATTATTATATTTACTATTAGAACGAGAACATTTGTATGTCTGTAATTACAAATAAGTATCTATAAAATTTGCATCGTTGTCTAGTACTCATAACTCGCAGTGCATTGCCTGACTTGAAACTAGATGGCGCTGTGTGTGTACTACTGGCGAAATTCGCACAACTTGCTTTGTATGTATCCCGCTTTCCCGGGCGTGGGCGTGTTTCCTTGGGCGTGAAAAATCCTTTCACATCAGATGCATACGTCATACAAAGAACACACTACAAGTTTCTCGAAGATGTGCGAGTCAGCTATTAAATATAAATCAAAATATCTTTATGTTCTCTCACGAAGCTTCATAATCCTAAAAATAAACATTTGATATACATTCCAAGCCTTAAAAAGTGAGTTGCCTGTTGAAGGTTTTTAGAAAAACTGTGTACAACTGTATTATAACAAAAACAATAATATTCCTTTTGTTTTGAAATATAAATGTAGGGAAAATACGTAATATTAGACAAGGCCGCGTGATCTAGTTTAGATGTTATTAACACGGTCATTTAAGTACTTGCCTGATTAGGACTTGAGTATATTTCTTGTTGTAAGAACTAGCTGTTTCTCGCGGCTACGCTCGCGTAAAATTTTGATTGATATATCGTGTGATCGCGTAAATTGAGGAAAGTCATATCTGCAGGGATACGCGTCTCCCTTTAATCGAACAAGATTAGAGCGTATTCTGCCACGCTGCTCCAATGCCTCCGTGGCGTAATGGTTACCACGCCAGACGGCCACCCAGGAGGTCCCGGGTTCGAATCCCGGTTGGGTTATGATGAAAAACTAACTTTTTCTGATTGGCCTCTGGTGTTGGATGTTTATTTATAAATGTATTTGTTATAAAATATAGTATCGTTGAGGTAGTAGCCCATAACACAAGTTTCGGGCTAGCTCTTACTTTGGGGCTAGCTCAATCTGTGTGTCTGTGTGTGTATTCATATTGTATTGTATATTGGCAGAGTCCATCGACGAGTCAATGTTAAATAATGCTCATTTTAACAGCTATTTAGTCACACAACTGTCCCACACACAAAACGATAAGTTAGTTTATTATAATTTATAATTCTATCACAAATCACAATGTAAACAATAACAAAAAAAAACGCGGTCCGCTCTCGGTTTTTCGTTCGCCGGCTCTCGGTAAACTCCGGCTCGTGCGTGCGGCGCACGCGAGCTGTCTAATTTTGCTATACATTTTCTATTGCACTATCTCTGTCTCACGCGCCAGGCGTTTTAGCTAGTATTTCAACGTTGTATGAGTATTCGCCGTGCGCGTGGCCTAGCGCACGGCGAATTGTCTTTACAAGCGAAAATAAGACTTAATACTTTAGCCAAGAGTTGAAATTGTTTTGTAACAATTTCGTTAATATTGAATAGATAGTCAATCGGATTATTAAGCATTTTTTTTCTGAACCTATTAAAATCTGGTAGTTCAGTGCACGAGCGCACTTAAGGTACAGCCGCCCCTGTTGCTAAAAGCAATCTTTTCAAGGCAAACTTAGTGTAACATAGTTTAAATAAGAAATATGCAGGGTTTGCAAGAGACGAATGAATTATTTATATGAAAAAGTATTTTTGTTGTTTATATGCGTATTTTTTTTTAGGAACATACTATTCGTGTCAGCGAGCGTGCTCGGAGTATTAGTAATGTTATCAGTGTATGACGAGGATGTGTTGACGGTGGAACACGTCCTGACTACTATCACAGTGCTCGGCTGTGTTGTCGCCGGAGCGAGGTGGGTAACTTTTTTTTATGTAAGACGTCGGCAAACAATCATGCGGGACACGTGATGTTAAGTGATCACCGCCATTGGAGCCCAGAGACACCGGGGGAGTTCCTGAGCTGCCGGCCTTTTAAGTGCATGTATGCTCGCTTCTTGGTATATTCCTTATGAATGATGGTTTTCTTTCCGAAATGGTAAAGTAGGGCCAATATAATAGATTACATTTGACACTCTACCTTTTTAACGGCGGCGGCGGCCACAAAAATTATTATAGGTAAATAAAAAATTAAATAAAAAAAATCATTGATTTGCGAGATTAATACAACGTATTAATACAATGTATTTGCATGCCCAATGTGGGCATGCAAATACAGTTACAATGTTTTCACAGTTGCAATTAAATCATTATGTAAGGCAAATTTTATGTCACAGAAAAAAAAGTTTAGCAATTAATAAATAATAACTGTAATAATGAACAAAATTTGCGAACAACATTGGATGAAGTATAAGATTGACATTATATGTTAAATGTGATCCATTAATTTGGCCCTACTTTTGTAGCTTCTAGAATAGATTAGCAGATTGGCGAAAGCCAGTGTTCTCAAGCCGCCTGAGTCGTCCTGCCACCGACTTGGCTTAACGACTGACATCCATCGATATTAGTCGCGACCGACGGCTTAACGCGTCCTCCGAAGTAGGGAGAAGCTCGAGATAACAAAACCCATCCAAATACTGACTAGGGTCGATGTTGCTTAACAAGCGTGTTTGTTTTAGAGCGCAACACTCATGCTATCGAACTCCTGACTTTACTTTGGCATTCTTATTAATATTATAAAAGCGAAAATGTCTCTGTCTGTCTGTAACGTTTCACTTTACGGTTCGTCTGTCGTCTGGCTGTATCTCATGAACCGTGATAGCAAGGCAATTGAAATTTTCGCAGTAAAAACAAAATAAAATAAATATTTAAGAGGTTTGATTACATAGACATAATATTAGTAGTGGATAATAATTATGACAGGATTCTTAACATCGTAGTTTTTTTATGAAACAATAAATACGAATTTTCAGGGCATTGATAGGCGAAGAAGAACGTCTGGGCGGTAGTACAGGACCTGCAAGAGGCGAAGAGTTGTTCGTGCAGGTGTTGGGGCACGTTCATTACCTCCCTGCAGCATGGCGCGGTAGGGCCCACACGAAGAACGTAGCAGAATTATTCCAACAGTTGTTCCAGTTTAGAGCCGTATGTATTTTTTATGGTAGTTAACGTAGTTTATTTTCTTTTATGTACACTTTTATGTATACAAGTTGTAAATGACAAGAAAAAGTGCCTGTGAAGGCCCAATTACAGAAAAATCACTATTTTCATTGGGTACATACATACTGTTTAATCACTCGACATCGTCCAAAGCTTATTCAGGTTTGTATGCTCAAACATTTGTGTGCAGGAACATGCTTGTTTGTCTTGATCTGGGTGTTTTCAATACGAAAAAAAGTATTTATGTGTATTTATCAGTAGGGAACACGGTGGGTACCGTATTAGCTTAGTTGCTTAGTTTGGGACTAGATGGCGTTGTGTGACTTGTGTAAAAATCTGTCCCAGTGTTATCAAGCCGCCCGTAGGTCACCGACTTGGCTTAACGACTGTTATCTATCGACAACAGACGGGACCGACGGCTTAACGTGCCCTCCGATGCACGGAGAAGCTCGAGATAACGAAACCCATCCAAACACTGGCTAGGGTCGATATTGCTTGACTTGCGTGTTCATATTAGAGTGCGACACAGCGACCGTCGACAGCGGCTACCGAGCTCCTCACACAATAAATAAATAAATGTTCATGTTATAGGTGTACATATTATTTGAGTTGCTGAGCCCTCTGATGTGTCCTTTGGTGCTACTCTCTCTGCGGTCTCGTGCGCTAGACGTGGTTGACTTCTACCGCAACTTCACAGTTAGCATCGTCGGCATTGGAGACGTTTGTTCATTTGCACAGGTAAATGCTTGCAATTTTGTAATGTTAGTGTATCTTAAATACTATAAAAATATAATGTAAATCAACGAATGACTGTACAGTAGCCCGTTCTTCCAAGACGCTACCCAAATGAAGCGACGAGACTGCAACGCAACCAATTTGTAAACTAGTATGCAACTCTCATGTGCCTGTGTTCGCACACGTTGCTATCTTCGTACGAATTCGTTAATTTATCCTTGAACAGTCACAGGATACTATGTCGATAGCCATTTTGATACGATTCATATGCAACTCGGGTCTCGTGCGACGTAATGGTATCCGACGGGTTGTATCAATCAATCAATCAATCAATCGTTTATTAGCAAGATTAAGTGTACAATTGTAGGTCTTAATTAAATATGCACTTTGAACTTAATCACCCTTTCCAGGTATCGCTAAAACATTTAGGCGTGCGTACTTTACATAATTTCATAAAATATTAGAACTTTTCGTCATATAAACATTTCATTATTTAATTATCGTTTATTGTATAGGTTTCAATAAAATTAATTAATTCATGTACATTCCAAATATTCGTTAACTGAATAAAAACATTTTGCAATTAGGTAGTTTTTTAGTTTTTTGTATGAAAATTATTTACGAGAAACTTAGTAGGATACGCGTATGCTACTCGAGTCGTTTGTGAATCGCGTCGTGGGCAAACGGTCTAACTGGGTGTTTTGCAATTTATTTTGCCAGTGGTCATTTTGCATTGCTACCGAAACGAAATGACTCTTCGTTTTGGTCTGGATATTTTCTGTGTAAATGTAATGTTTCGCTTTTGGCCACATTGCCCTTTCAGTACTTTCTACAAATTTTTATTCTGATTAAATTCATTGTTCTAAGACAGCTGTAGTTTCTCCCCCGGGACGTCAATAAGCTTCATTGCTATTGTCAAATTGAGGTAGCCGTTGTTGATCCTGGCTACACAGGAGACTTGATTGACGCTTGTCATGATTTTGGACATATCAGATCATAATTTATTATATTTTCAGTTGGACATACGTCGCCACGGTCACCCTGATTGGCAGACGCCTGGCAAAGTGGCCGGGAAACCTAAAGGTGCCAACACACAGTACAACCAAGGCGAGGGTGGTAAGACTGAGCTGTCTCTCGTGGCGTTCTCGTGCCGCCATCCCGGTTGGCAGCCATCGGAACCGGCGCAAAGGCAGTTCCTGAGATCACTACGACAGAGCATGCATCATGCTATACCGCAAAATAATCCATTAGTGAGTACTGTTTTATATAATAACTAGCTTTTTTGCCCGCGACCTCGTCCGCGTGAAGTTCCGGACCCGTTCCCGTGGGAACCACATTGAATTTCGGGAAAAGCTATAGCCTATGTCACTCCCTGATAATGTAGCTTTCTACTGGTGAAAAATTTTTTGAAATCGGTCCAGTAGTTTCGGAGCTTATTCAATGCAAACAAACAAACCAACAAACAAACAAACAAACAATCAATCAAATCTTTCCTCTTTATAATATTAGTATAGATAATTCCATTCTGTTGTACATTAGCATTATCTATCACCAAAGGCTTTTTCTACCGCGGTTAGTTTCGGCAGTTTGATTATACAATAATCAGCGTTTTGCTCTTCTGAGCGAAACATTCAGCTGAGCTATGGCCATTTTGTGTTACTGCGGCTCACACGGCGCTTTTGTAATTTGTGTATAGATTTAAGTTTTAAAATGTAATTTGAATATAATTTGTGTGTTAAAGTTGACGACAAATAAATGTTTTTCTATTTCTAATCCAATTTGACAGGCTCAGCAGCGTTACTTTTCCTTCCAATACCTTATTATTTACAAAAGAAACACGCGCAATTTGCGGGTATACAGCTTTCCTGTGGGATTTTCGAAAAAGATTTTCTTATAGAATGCCTACGTCTTACACAGAACAAGTTTCAGGTCACTACGACTAGCGGTTTAGGCTAAGGGTTGATCCCTCAGAGAATTTAAATATATAGATTACTAGTAATTGTGACTAACTCTTCACATTCCCATTGTTATTTGAAACTGATAATACTTTCTCCGGTTTTAAACTACTCAGTATAAGTTTATAATTTTTAATATTTAATAATTTACAGAATAGAACAATGCTTGGTTCCTATATCCAACAGAGCATATTTGGTGCCAATACTCCACTGCCAGCTGTCTTGTCATATTATCAACAGCAAAAACCAGCGTATAAGTTACCTGTAAGTAAAAACTTTTCATCGGTTTTTCTTTAAGACTATAGCATGGTATTTTATAGGTTTTGAACCGTATTTCTCAGTATAAAAATCAATTGATCCAAGAACGGAACTAATATTGCAGCTCAAACCACTGGTATTAGTATTGCTACAAAAGCCATAGATAGAGGACTTAAAACTATTAAAAAGAGTGACGGGACAATTTTTTTTATTTTTTTTTTATTATTCCCCTGATATTCATTCAGGGACCTTGTGTACAGTTTTATTTCTTACTTTCTATTGTCTGTGCTAGTATCCTAACTTCTCGCTTTTTTGCCTCTCGCACTTTCATTCTGCATACTGACCTTTCATACTGATTCTACTTTTGTTTCTATTGTTTTCTACTCTATATTCTTACATTTTAGGTGTAGGACTGGGGATTTGGATCCAAGGGGTTTAAAACCAGGTTTTCTTTATTTTACATTATTTTTACATTCTTGCGTTGTGTCTTATTCTATTTTACATTTTTCCTTCTTATTCTGCTATAATATTTTATTTCTTTATTTTGCATATTCTATATATTTTCCATATCTATTTACATATAATAATTATACGCTGTAAAAGGGTTACAAATGGGTGGCCTTGAAGTGGTCTTCATCACAGATAATACTCACGTCTCCTGGAACCCACCGAGACCAAGGAAAGCTAGAAGATTGTAGTTTTAATTGTATATAATTAGTATATAATATAATAAAACATAGTTACGAATTGATGCAATTATTGGTCTATGCTGATGAAAGGGGTTTCGCCCATGTTAACTCTTCGGTTTAAAGAAATGTTAGTCTCGTAAAGATATAGTACAAGTGACTTTATCTCGTTAATGATTACACTACAGTATTAATTCTCCCAGCGTAGTAGTTAATTTTTTACTAGGCTTCCTTCATACAAGGTTTTTTTGTATGTCCTTAATTTGGATAAGATATAAAGGTTAACTATATATCCTGGATAAGGACTAAAAGAGAGAATCAAATATTTTATTCTGAGATTAGGCCTACACAGGCACCATTGTCTTATTTTAAACACTAAAGTATATTCATATTACCCGATTTGTTTAGGACATGGATGAAACGAGTGATGAAGACGAAGACCCAGCGTCCGGACCAGCTATGCAGTCCACGTCCAGGTTGCAGCCGTACGGATTGACTGGAATTGGTTCCTCGTTGGGAGCAAGCACCCTTGGCCTACAAATGGCGCAGACTGATAATCCAGACACGCGTGACATGTCTGTCAGTACGCTGCATCTATATGATCTACATTTGTCTCAGGTATGTTTGTGAAGTTATAAACTTTACCAGTTGATACCCGCAAAATCCCCGTTTCCGGAATGATATCCGCATAAATCGCACGTTGTTGCGACCGCAGAGATGGAGGGGACCCTTGCCCAGCCGAGACGGCGAGCCGGGGAAGGCCCGTCGTCTTGAGGGGGCAATGGTCCTCGGTGTCGGCAGTGCACCTGGATGCGGTGTGCTGCTGACGGGGCGTTCCGGGGAGAGCGGGTCCGGCCAGTTTAACTTTGGCCGGACGGCCCTGGCGGGGTCGCGGATGTATCACAGTACCCGTGGCCCCGTCACTTAGGGGGCGAGTGGCATCCCGCCGCACAATGTAACGTTCCGTATTTACTACACTTTGCTTGCCTGCAGTTGAGTCCAATATAAAATTCTATCACATTTGTATGTTTTTATCAAAGAAATTTTATTTCATAAGTTCTACTATATTACACACTTTCAATTATATGATCAAACTGTTTGATCAAACTGAAATTTATTTCTTCATGCCAATACTCATTCATTAAGTTTGATTTTTTTATTCCATAGAATTCTGACTGTTGACATTTTTTGTCATATCAGAGATTAAAAACCTTTTTGGCCTGGCACATTTTTTTTTCAAAACGAGCGAACATCTAAATCTATACGTTTTATTTATTAGTAAATGTTACCATTTTATTAAGTGCTGCGCTCCAAATCAAAAGGGGATTTATGACGAGCAATACTTACGTTCCTTTTCATCACAAACAATTGAATAACCGGTATAAAATACAAATAACTGTGAAAACTGTATCTAATTTAACAAACTCCTAATAGCTTTCCACCGCGGCCAATTCGTTTCCCCGTAGGAATGAGACATTCTTCCGCACTAAAAGTAGCTTCATGTTCTTTCCAAGTTCTTAAACTATTTCCATATCAAAAATCTAAAACAGTTCAGCGGTTTAAAAGTATCGATGGGTGTACAGACCAGTTACAATTTTTTGTTATACATTTATAGATATTATATTCAAGGAAAAATAAGTAAAAAAAAGTACATACAAGTAAAGAAAATATACAGCATCATATTTTTTTTTTCTTCATAATGAAGTATATATCAAAGATATTATATTATTATTATTTTAAAACTTCCCTGTGAATTACGAAATGATTTTAAAAATTTTTTACTAAAAAGATTTATTATACATGAATTAGTAGGGAGTGATGCATAACTTTTGTACATTCCATGCCACCCGGGAGATAAACTTACGGCAGCTTTGCCTCACCAAATAAGGAAAATTCAGACTGAAAGCCTTTCTTCACATACCTTTCATTTTCGGGACAAGCCCACCACACATTCTCACCGGTCTCCTGTGTAGCCAGGATCAACAAGGGCGACCTCAGATTAAAAATAAGTAATGAAGCTTATTGACTTCCCGGGGGAGAAAACTACAACTGTCTTGGACTCACAACGAATTTAATCAGAAAGAAGATAGTCGGAGAAGGAAGTATTGAAAGGACTTCCCTCCCTAACAACTACGTCAGGGACAGCAATTTGAAACAAAAGGCATTATACCCTAGTGAGATGGCAAATCATGTAAGGCTCGATTGGCCGAGCACCACGGTCTATTGTTACATTACTATTGGGACCTAATGCTATGAGCTGTTGTTTACTAATTTGATTCCAATAATATATATTGCATAACCTTCTAAATGCCTGATAATTCTCACTGCTTGCTACGAGATCAGAATAATAAACTACGCCCGAATACCTTTCATATATTTCGTATGCTGGTACCTAATAAATAAATAATAATTCTTGGACGAACCACACAACGCCATTGTCCCAAAGTAAGCAAAGCTTATACTATTAGTACTGATAAATATACTTTCCTAAATACTTTTTTTGTAAATAAATACTTATTATACATAGAACACATCCAGACCAAGGCATATATACATGTTCATAACACATGATTGTCTCGAACGAGATACTAACCTGCGATCCTTGGGATAAAATAGCCATTGCTAGCCACTCGACCACCGAGTCTGTACCTGTATTTCAGGTCATCGGACAATCTATTTTACTTACTCATCAGGACGGACTGCTTAACTTCCTATTTCACATGTTATAAAAAGTATTTTTTGACGAGCTCCGTGGCATAATGGTTACCATGCCGGACCACCACCCAGGAGGTCCCGGGTTTGAATACAGGTCGGATCATGATGATAAACGAACTTTTTTTTGTGGCAAACATGCTAATCAAGCTATCTATATATGTATTGGTTATAAAATATAGTACCATTGAGTAAGTAATCCATAACACAAGCCTTGAACTTAAATTGGGGCTAGCTCAATCTGTGTGATTTGTCCCTATATATTTATTTGTTTTTTGCAGGCGGGTACAAATGTGTCAGCATGTTGTACAAACAACTGTAGTGAGCGAAATCGCGGAGAAAGCCGATGGGGCAGCGGGGAAGATACACCATTACTGCGACGCCCATAACACCGGTACAACGCCTCGCCCCGCGCCAATCCAGTGTGGGTGTAAATACACTCGCACCAAAGTCCTATTAGCTTTACAAACAGCAACAATAATAGATTAACACTTTTGTACCATTTCAAACACCGGCTTAACTCTTTCCATGCGGTTTCATAATTTCTTTTTCGCCACTTGTGTACTGAGGTCTGTACTGGTATACAGACCTCTCTTTTATTATATGGTAAACGAATAATGAGTGATAGAGAGAGAATTTTATGAAGACGTGTTTATACGCCCATCGTATGAGAAAAGATTTTCAGACGTGAAAACACGCCAGCCGCACGGAAAATGTTAATTACAGTTGTTTCAGCCTTTATACCATGGTACCAATATTATTCTACTACTGTTGTTGAGTGTACCACACGCGATAAACACGAACAAATAATCAGTAATTCTGTATAAGAACTATAAAAACCACGTGGGATGTGGAAAGCATTATATTGCGTGCTTAAACACGTATTTGCGTTCTGAAACACATCTAAAGAACGCAGTGTATCGTTGAAACACACTAGTGTTTTTTTTGTATTAATCAATAGAAGTTACTGAAGACTTTTTAAATTTTCATTCGCTAATACAGTATCGTATGAAAATTTAGAAATGAGTAAGCTTCTTTAATATTGCCCAAACATTGTAATAATAAATTATCTAAAGTTTTTTAATGATTTGAGTCTGAGAACATATGATTGGATATTCAATAATATAATAATTCCTATAGTATACCACTTCAGTGCCTATCAAGTGTTATGTGTTTTATCGCTGTGTGCCAATTCACTGACAATGTCTACTACATTGAGAGGTTTGCTGTGTGGCTTTGTAAAGGATAGATCGAAATGATCAGTCGATTGCGAAATTGTCTATCAATTTGTTGTTTCTGACATAGTTTAAATCACGACTAATAAACTAACCTAACGTTATTTAACATTATCACCTTATTGCCTGACCGTGGTCACAGGCGAACTGAATGTGAGTGTCAGGCAATATACATAAGGTATATTTCGGTTTTTTATTTAAATTAAAAAGCTAGAACTCTCGCGAAGTTGCCCGGAGTGAAGTAAAGTTAGCCGAAGTATAATTGAGAGACAGTTCTCTCTTTCGTTTTCGCTCGACTTCGTGAGAGTATGATTCTTTATAATATATAACGCGATAGTGTAAAAGTTACTGAAATGTGATGCTGTCATCAAATACTATAGAAATATAATACGCACAGCTCTTGACGTTTCTCATACAATGACTTGGCGACCTCCTGTTCACCTCATGCCGCTAGGGGCGCTAGTGTCGCGTTAACATTTTGCATACAAAACGCACAAAAGTTTTGAAATCGTTCACCTCATGCCGCCCTATTTCTATAGTAGCGTTAGTGTCGCGCGTCTTTCCCGAATTCTTCCGAAGCTGTGCGTATTAAGTCGGTAGAGTTTCTATAGTATTTGCTGTCATACAAGATTGTTTGAAAACAAATGTAGAAGAGATTAATGAAAACGTGTAGATGCGTCTACGCATAAGCAATAACAAAATTGTCGATAACAACAAATGGTACGATGCTTTTTCACATCTTCTGTGTAATTAGACCGTCGTCCCAGCCCTATATTTTAAACCCATCGCACATTCTTGGGAGACTATTATTAATATTCGCATTCGATTGATGACTAAATATTGACATCCGCTGAGTCGAATTGATTGCACTTAAAATTAAAAAAAATTACGAATTTTATTTTTGAGAAATTATTACAAATAATCCTCCTTGTGTCATTGTAAACGCTTTGACTTAATTACAAACAATTTAGAATTTTGTATAAATAGAAGACTTTTGTAAGATTCGACTCGACAGACGTCGATACATGCACATACAGGGTGAAAATTTTGTCACCATCCAAATTTTTTCTATGTAGGTATCGTACAAGGTATCATTAAAAGACCCAATTTATGAAAAATAAAAGTAAGTCAAATTTTCAATTTAATAATATTTTAGCGGGTTGCGCGCGCGGTTTATATGAATTTAAAAAACTTTGTGATGCTGTAACTTCATATTTTAGTATTAACTAAAAGAAAAAACACGTATATCATGATTTTGACAACACAAAAATGTATATAAAAATTGGATGGTGACAAAAAGTTCAGCCTGTATATCAATAGCTAGTAACGATCAAGAGTAACGATTAAGTATGAAAAAGGTTAGGACGACAGACTAAATGTAAGAAATGTAGTAGTATAGTCATAATTTTAGATTATAAGCAGTTTAGATTATCTTGTCAGTGAATCTTGTTAGGTCGCGGGGCGTTTAGAAGTACCGGTATATACAACAATAAGTCCTATGTGCGAAGCAAACAGCTATTTGTTGGAAGTCACAATATGAAAATGAGAAATGCTTTTTTTAAATTCCGTATCATTAACTTGTGGCTGGGAACTCCTTTGAGTCCCGCTCTTTCTTTATATAATACAAAAGATATAATATTGTATCCAAAATTGCCAAATTATCAAATATTTAGAAAAATCATTATTCGGTATTTAAATAGTAGTCGTGATATTAGGAAAGCGTATTACGCTTGAAACATCATACATATTAGGCTGGTTTTAGATTCGTACTGACCGCACGCTGACAGCCGGAAAAGTATGAACTTCTAAAAAGCGTTTATGAATAACGCGTAGTTATGAGCCCCACGTTTCATACATTTTGCTGCCAGTACCGTCGGTCACCGCGGCTCTAAAACCGGTCTTACTGTCGATATTTAAAGAAAATATAGTGTCATTTAAAAGGAATATGATCTTTTGCTAACTAAAAATAGTACTTTTTCTGTCAAGTAGTTGTTTGCTTCATTCATGTATGTATAAGTTATGATATACGCGTACGCACATTTAGTTTTAAAATACGAGGTTCATTAGTGAGTGTCTCGGTACTACGAGTTTGTGTTAAGTGATTTATACTTAGAGTGGTGTCTGGATCATAATTTGTCAGAAATATATCACACCTTAGGCCTGAATTATTCGCTTCAAAACGTTTTCATACAATATGTATGAAAGCGATGCGCGATGGTTATATCTTTCGAGTACGCCAAGTTTATTCAATATATGACCTACATATACTATTCTCGTAATTTTGCCCGATCTACAATAATGATATAAATCAGTTCGATTCACGTAGTAGGTTGACCAAGGCGGAGACAAGCGGATCGGTGCGTATATGTTGTAAACATAAGGATATCTTTATTTAAATGGGATGTCTGAATAACTATATCCTATTGGCTACTTACGAAATATTTCCGCTTCGCTCCGCTCATCTCCGCTATTCGACAATGGGCCTTTAATGTCGGTTTTTTTATAAACGTAGGATTATACGACAAAAATTCAATGTCAATCTTTTTTTTAAAATAGTGTAATAGATACCATTATTAAATACCGTAGTGTAAAAAAAGTATTGATTTATTGTGAACGTCAAAAATAAAGGTACACTTATATTTTTACAATATATTTTAATAAATAAAAATATGAATTTTCAAAGTACATTTTCGTTACATATTTATTGAGCATGACTTAAAAAAACAAAAAGCATATCACAAAAAAATTTTTTCGTTTGTTTTATCTATAGAATAAAAAAGTCCATTTTATGATAATATACAGGGATTAATTTAGTTTATAATTATGTTTATTTTAAATGAAATTGAGTTAATCTCTTAAGCGTAAAACACACTGGTAGCGGTTGTGGCGAGGGAGCATCTGTATTGCATATATTTGTATGAAGCCACACTAAAAACGGTCATCGCTACTACAGGCAGCACAGCGATGACACATCGGTACCGACACTACCGACTCGCCGGCGCTGCCAGTGTATTTTACGCATTATTTTAACAAAATAATCACATTAAACATGAACAATACCTAAACAAATAAAGCTATGGAACATTACAAAATTAACTTATCAGCCGTATATAAACAAAGAAAGATAGTTTTTTTTGTCGTAATATAACAAATAGACAGTGTTAATAAATATAATATTGAGATATCTCTAATTCTGGTTTCTGCGTCAATATATTTCAGCTGCGTACGAGATTGTCGGCGAACTATCATAATAAGCTGTTTTGTATATTGACGCTTGTTACGACTTTTTCGCAATGTTATGAAATAACCGCCACACGCGGTATGCGGCGATCGCACGCCGACTCGAGCATCCAGCATCTTAATTAGATTATATTAGTACAATCAGCATCATACCCATGTTAACTTTTCAGTTTTGTCGGTCTACCTCTTAGTGGCAAATGAGGTGAGTCAGACATGTGTCTTCATCTTCTAAACAAAAAGAAAGTTATTGTGATAGTTATCTGTGAAATAAATTGACCGACTGTGAAATGGAACTCTTAGCTTGATTATAAATTCGCCAATAATATATAACAAGCCATTTTATTAATGGCAAACTCTAATTTCCCACATAAATTACCTGTCATTCTTGTAAAACCTGAGTACAAAATTATTGGCTATGGCGGCTACTGCGTTGGAGTACCTCGCAAATATAAACGATTGATAAAAAAAACTGTTACCTAATAGTCATATCGTATGGTCTTAAGTAAGTTGCACTCGTAAATAAAGATGTTTTTTAACCTCTGGTATACAGAATTAAGTTTTTGTCCCCTTATTAATAAAAAAACAAAAAGGGTTAACGTGTGTTGTCACATTTACAATTCCCCTAGAATTAGTGACAAAATAAGGTTTAGTGAACCCTTGATTTACCTTTTTAACTAACAGGAAGTTGCACAAGTTAATGATAATTTGAACCTTACGATATTTTCCTGATTAAACGATAAGGATTTGCCGATTAATAAGGAAAATAGAAATAACTTCGTAGTATAACAACTTAAATAAACGTGGAATTAAGTTCAAATAACTCACTGTACATCTAATTGTAATATTAAAATTTTCAATAACAATACACTTCATTTATATTATGAGTACAAAATAAACTGTATAAAATTGTTGCAGGTCGGATAGATAACATATTTTGTGTGATTGTAAAATTGATAAAAGTAATAAATCCAATTAGTACAAAATGGTTTGTTTCGTAAACTTCTATTTGATATTTGCGTGATGTGATATACTTCAATAAAGATTTTTATAATGACTCGTTATGCAATCACTCATATATCAAATAAATCCTGCTAATTTAATAAAAAAATATTTTTTCGTTATATCGTACATTTTTGTTAAAAGTACGCACGCTAAAAATTGTACATAATATGATTTACATAAATGCCATGTGGACTCGCACTAAAATACACGGGAACAGAGCGGACTGAAATTATATGAAGCTACTACCAGTCTACGCTGCGGTGATATAGTTCATATTAATATAAGAAATACAAATGTAGCGTAGCGTCCCTGTTTTGCTGCCGTCGTCTGTGTGTTGGTCATAAAATTTCTCGGTTTTGGTGCAAATGTGGCTTGAGCGACGTATTTATACATATATTTATGAACATACGATATGATATCCCACTTATGCTTCCATATTATGTGTTCTCGTTTTGTGATTTATTATATTAGTTATACGATTAGGGTTTAAGCTAGTTTTTGACATTGGTGGCTCCTGGTTAGAAGTGATATGGTGATATAACAAATACACGCTTTGGAATATCTAAATTAATGTAATTACGATTAGTAGAAGATACCGTACCTGCTTCTTAGTTAAAAAATGAGCAAAATTTTGCGCATTATGGCTGTTGTAAGTTTCTATATAATGTTTATATGAATGAAGTCCTTGGCGACGAAACAGCCAAATTTAACATTGTATTGGTTTATGTACTTGTTTAACTATATATTCGTATGGATTTACATAAATATTTTATGAATATACGAACATTTTAGATATTAGATTTATACTTTTGCCTGAGTATTAATATGAATATTATATGTGAATTAATCAGCTTACATTTCATTATAAGAAATAATATTTTGACTGTATAATTTGTAGTGTTTCTACAAAAATAAATATAGTAAATTAGGAGGGCTCAAATTAATAATTGCAATTAATAATTGATTTTGTAATAGAAGCAGTGTCATTGCTTTTTCTCGAGATATACCGTTACAAATATTTGAATTAATATTTTCGTCGTTGTACATGAAAAAGAGTAGGTAAAACGTTTTTTTAATTCGTCACGTGAATAAATAATGCCCGTAATATTTAATTTTTATTTCATAATTATTTTCTCTACAAATAGACTATTTTATTTCACATTGAAACGTAAAATTTTATTTTTGTTATTTAATGTGTACCTACTATTATTATTAGTTCAATTATATTATAATTTAACACAGATTTAGGCATTATGTTTGCTTAGATTGCGCAGATAGGTACACAAAGGTTGCATTGGATAGATTATTTGATATTAATTAATGTTTACAATGCACTAAGAGAGCCGCATTTTCATCTAGTGATACATACACAAGAGGCTTACTGGCCAGATGGCTATGACAATGTTATTGAGAACTTTATAAAATAATATAAACATCTAAATAACGGGTGATCCATTTCGAGGTTCCTAACTTATATAAAAAATTACACAAAATGTAACAATATCTTATTTTTTTTAATTTAATCGAATATTTTACATTAACTATGGAAAATGATGTCCTGCAAAGTCCGCGTCTGGACCTTAAGCAGCAGTTGATTCTATCGAGGTAATTTTCGATGACTTTTTCGCAAGTTTCGAAGGTTATCTCTGCAACAACTTGGCGGATGTTTATTTTTGGTGCTCCAACGTAGCAGGTGTGTTGGTATAGACACAACTCTTAACAAAACCCCATAAAAAATCCATCGGCGTTAAATCGCATGATTTTGGCGGCCAGTTTACGTCACCATAACGTGAAATAATGCGACCTATGAACTTTTCACGCAAAACATCTAACGTTGCACGTGCTGTATGGCAAGTTGCGCCTCACATTTGCAGGACATCTTTTTCCATAGTTAATGAATTACACTAAATATTCGATTAAATAAAAAGGAATTAAGATATTGTTACGTTTTGTGTACTTTAAAAAAAATATAAGTTAGGAACCTCGAAATGGATCACCCCTTATTTGGAGATCGAACCCATGCACGATCGAACTCAGGTGCCGAAGGGCCACCAACGCACCACCGGGCCGTCCAAATATATTTTCATGAACAAGATTATTATTATGTACTCATTACATTTAAAGTGGCAAATTAATTATTTCTTGTATTTTAATCTAATGTTTTAATAAGAAATAGTATTTTATTTTGCACAAAATACATTTATTTATTTCGGAGTATGCTCCAATTAATTAATAAATTTCTTAACAATTCATTGGTAACGGATGAACAGAACGGGGTATTATCACAAAAATGTCGTCTCTGTTTCCTTATTATGGATGCATTTTATAGCAAAGAGGCAAAATTTTTAGTTGATACACTGTTCTTCTAAATTCAAGGAATAGTACTTGTACACAAGAGCACATTAATGTGTTTTAATCTTATAATACGTTTATCAAAGTAATTTTAATATCGTCGCTTATACAACAATACCGCGCAAGTAAAATTTTACAAGTTTTCAGGAGAGACAAACTGTTCATAAGTATTTTAATCATCCTTGAAATGTGTCTAAAAATTACTTACGCGGTATTGTTGTATAGGAGACTACAACAATACCGCTCAAGTAAAATTTAATGATTATAATTTCATTCGTCCTTGAAATTTTACAAAAATACATATAGTTACGCGGTATTGTTGTATATGCGACGATATTTGTAGTTTGGTGTCATTATAATATTTGATCTGTCGTATAACTTTATTTTATATTATTCTAGTCTATTTACGTAGGTTTTGACAAATGTACCTTTAAATTTTAAAATGGTAACGTGTATCTATTTCACATAAAACTATTGTTAAATTAGGTGTCGAATAAAGACTAACATACACTATATGAAATAATATAGCAATAAAAATGTATTGTTATATTTTTGGTCATTATACTTTTTGCTAAAATTTGATATTTTTGTCACTAGGCTAACGACTGTTGTTGTACATTTCATGATCACGCCTCTTAACCACGGTCTTGTTTAATCGGTTCATTCGGAAATTGATTCGACATTTCGCTGATGCTCATCAATCTATGAACCGTTTGCACAGGACACGTTTTAAGTGGTTTTACATGAATAACGTAGTTTCTTGATGTGTTCACCTGGTATTTGTAGTGTCATATAATGGAAACACATTGCTTTCAAAATATTTAAAGCCACATTTATCGTAATAAATAATAATGATTGTAAATATATAGATAAGACTTTAAGATAGATCTTTACTATTCTGAAAACTGTCATCGAGTCCTCTGTATAATTTATGGCGAGACAGTACGCTTAGTACTTTATGGGTCTACATGAAATTTGTTTTCAAGAGATCTAAGGATACTCCACGGGTCGGCAACCGCACCGTAACCGCCGCCGCTGAACAATCTTTTTATTACCATGACTATGACACATTATTAAAACCCGTTGAGAACCGTTAAAAGAACACGTTTTTTAACGTGTTTAATTATATCATTAACCAAATTTGTAAATATTAGTTCAATTTATGAGTAAGCCTTTGAATGTAAGTGTATATGTGATATCATTATATTTTTGTCGGCACATGTAATAGTTTAGATTATTTCCTAAAATGTTAACATCGGACGAATATTAAATTTGAATTATTATTGTAATACGAACGATAGACAGTCTTTTATAAACATGGATCATCTTTCTATACCAATATTCGCTAACATTTTATGCATTGTAAATAAAAATTGAAAAAGAATCGTAGTTTCATTTAAGAACGCCTTATTCACATACCTGTTTATTATTGAATTACTGTGATTAGCTAAAGAGGTAATTTGTACCTAATTGATGGTGAGTACTTGCGGGAATAGCGCGACTTGCGCAATATTAAAAGTATCATTAAAATTAATTAATTATTTCTTAATCATGGAATGAACCTTACACATGTAACTAACTGCGCTTGACTGTTTTTTTTACCAACTATTTTAATTGATTAATTCAATAATGAATATGTCTATAGTAAATCTAACGAACGTTCGGGGAATGACAATGTTTTCAATAAAACGTTGATTTTTATTGAAGTTTTCTAGCTATCAAACCGCTCAATTAATTTTGTAAACTTTATTCCATGAAAATGTAACACCTTAGGGATCAAATACGATAATACATTAGATCTACTTTTATCACTTACTACCTTTTACTACCTATTATATTTTCAAAGCATTTATTCATGATTCTAGATCTAGGGTTTTTGGCAGTGCTTTAATATAATAGTGTTTTTATACATATGCTACGGTTTTAGGGTGGCGTGTCGCGACTCGCGACACAATGGACAATATAGAAGAAATAAATATATTCTTGGACGAATCACACAACGCCATCTTGTCCCAAGCTTGTACTATGAGTACCTACTAGATTGTTTTTGTTTTGTAATAAAATAAAATAAAAACAAAATACTTATTTATAGGCATCGGATTATATTATGCACCATCAAAATGCCAAAATATGCACTAAAAAAGAGCGAAATATGCACAATCAAAAAACCAATTATTATTACAATTTACGTTTATTTATTTTCATATTAGCCATATTAGTTATATTAGGTGACAATAAACAATAACATATTTTTCCAGGTTTTCTACAGAAAACTTGTGATGTTAATTTATAGGCTGAAAATGACCTTTCGACGTCAACTGACGTTACCGGACAGAACTTGAAATTTGGCGCTATTCCTGCCTCTTCAGGCAGAATTTGTCCGGTGCCGTTGATAAATGCGTAAATTCTCTTTGTTCCTTCAAGAACGGCGTTTTTATACAAAACTGCATTAAATTTGCCACGAACCTTTTGCGATATCATAGTGAACTCGGAAGGGCGTTACTCTGTTCAATCAACCCGCCTAACACGTATAACTACTGAAATATGCACTATCAATGAAAAAGTACCAAAATATGCAATAACGCTGTAAAAATGGAATGATTTGCGTATGCAAACATGGAAATGCATATAATCCGATGTCTACTTATTTACATAGAAAACATCCTGACCAAGGCAAACAGACATGCCTTGCGCAGGATTCGAACCCGCGGCTCTTGAAATAAAGTGACCATTGCTAGCCATTCAAACCTGTCGATAATTACATATTATGTAACCTAAGTAATTTTAACCATAAATGTATGAAACCGATATCCATCTGTGGCGACACGACACCACACTGTATTATTCTGCCTTTACATGCATATGCATAACTCGTGTCAGATGTCATCGACGCCTACTGGGCGCGGCAATTGTCATCATTATTTTTTGAACATTCTTACTAATATTAGATATTATTAAAATAGGTTTGTTTGTATGTTTTCTTGCCCTTTCACGTTGAAAAGAACCAAACCGTTGACATGATTTTTACGTGTAGGTACCTATAGTTTAAGCAGTGTAAAGACATTTGCATTTTCTCTCGGAAAAACATCTTATTTTAAAATAAGTTTACTTAGTTATCAATAAGTTTCATTGACATTTACCTTTGACCACGCAGGCGAAGCCGTGGGTCGCAGCTATATAAAATATACATACAAATATTCAAATAACAAAACGGAGATGAGAAAACTTGTTTGACATGACATTAAAACCGCGTCCTTGACTTTCGACGCTTCTTTCGGTAAAGTTTGTAGAAACTTTTATTGTAGCTAGGTATTATTATCTGATTTGTATGACCGCTATCAGTCTAACCTAAACTTAACCCCACTGCTAAACAAAAACCTTCCCTCTAGAGCCTCCTGCTAATGTTACAGGTAAGTAGTTGTCCTTTCCTTTTTACGCCTCTATAAACTATTTTTGGCACAGATAAATGTAGAGTGTGGACACCAGTGATATAATAATTTAACATCAGGTGGCCTACGAACTTTCATAAAAATGTTGTATGAGCCCAACATCATTATGGTTACTTATTACACTCGGTAACAAATACACCGACAGAGTGTATTTGTTTTTTTATGGAAGTGGTTGGCAAACGAGCATAAGCCATTGCCAACCTTTGACAGTTTGAATTGAAGTAAAACATTTGGATGGATTGAAGCTTTAAAAAATTTGATTTTGTCCGTGCTTCAGAGAATCAACGGAGTAAATAAATGCAATAGTATTGATACAACTTACTTAAAATCCATCCAGACCAAAACTTGAATAGTCATATTTTATACGACAGATCAAATTGTATAATGACACCAAACTACAAATATTAAAGTTACTTTGATAATACTTGCAACAGGTACCTACTTCTTACTCCGTCTATTTTATTTCTGATTAAATTCATTGTGAGTTCCAAGACATCTGTAGTTTCTCCTCCGGGCCGTCAATAACATTCATTGCTTCTTGTCAATCTGAGGTCGCCGTTGTTGATCCTGGCTATACAGGAAACAGCGGTGGGATTGTGTGATGGGCTTGTTTCGAATCTGCGATTTTGATCACCTGTTCATTTACAAAGCTTTTTTAACAGCGGTACGGCCAAGCCTATTTGCGTTAGTATTTCGGTAAGTATACGAGAGTGTGTCGTAACAACCACTAGTGCTGCACACCCAACATGTCCTTATTTGTAGATACGCCATTAGCAGCTATTGTTGCCGCTGTTCATACAACATAATCAAGGACTATGCTATATTAATGTTTTGCTAAATGTTTTATTATCGAAATAAAACTTAAGAAATTTTATTTATTACAATGATAGAGTATTTTATTTATTTCATTGGTAAGCATTTATGAAATGGATCAGATCGACCGGAGAAGTTTCACACTTTTACAGAATATTTTGTGTTGCACGTAAACCACGGAAGATCAACATCTTGACGCAATTTTATTAGTGTTTTGAGAAAATGGATACCTTTTTTAAATGTCACTTGTCATTTATGAACTTTGTATTTTTATTATTTTTATTTTTTTTCAATGTTACGTTTGACACTGATATGAATAAATTATTCGGGTTAGCTCGACTGAAGATTATCCGTTGATTACACACTACCAGTGCAATTAAACAATATTAATACTGAAAATAGGAATTGTTAATTGCTTTTTAAATTTGGTTTTAGTGAATGTTTGAGTAATAACAATAAACCAGGCAAAAACTCGACTTTGCAGGTAATTTTGATTATCATAGCATTGGGTAAATTATTTAAGTGTTTAATTTTATTTTTATGGTAAACTAGCGAAACCCGCGCAACTTTGTTTGCGTGTATCCCGCTTTCCCGTGGGAATTTTGGAATGTATGATACTTTAAAACCTTCCCCTTGAATCACTCTATCAATTAAAAAAAACCGCATCAAAATCCGTTGCGTAGTTTTAAAGATTTAAGCATACAAAGGGACATAGGGACAGAGAAAGCGACTTTGTTTTATACTATGTAGTGATATGAAATGTCTTGACCTGAATGACTGACGGATCAACGCATAGCCTAAACCGCTGATCGTAGAGTCATGAAACTGGAAGGGTGTGTTTTTGTACGACGACGTAGGCATTCGATAAGTAAAGCCCACCATTCACACGCAGATTGGTCCGGCGGATTGGTCGGCCATCGGACTAATCCGCCTGTGTATGGAAGCGACGAACCGGTCCGCCAGACTGTCAAATGGGTTGGCGTCGGGCTCGCAGGTCCGCGGTTGCGAGCCGCGAGCGCCTGTCGAACCCCACATGCCATACTTCGAGTGGAGGGTTCGTGCAGTCTATGGGCAACGCCGGATTGGTCCGGGTTGCGAGTCGGGTCCGGGTTCGTGTAGTGAATGGTGGGCTTAAAAATTTTTCGAAATTCTCACGAAAAGCGGAATTCACGCAAACGACTTTGCGCGGGTTTCGCTAGTTGTCATAATTGTAATCTCTGAAATACGATTGTATTTCAAAAAGGCAATTAAAGTTTATGTAGATGAAGAATTCCAGTAACCATTCACTGGTACCACCGAGTGGATTGTCTCTCTGTAAATGGAGTAAAAAAGTGAGCAAACAGAAGGAACCGAGAAAGGGTAACCTTCGGAAGAACGACCTCACTATCATGCACATGCCATGAATCATTGATAACGAGAAATCATACATTCATTGGGTGTTATTGAAAATATTATATTCTTACTGCAGCGTGACAGTGTGCTGTCTGCAGTGCTCATAGGTACCTACTTATAAAAGTACAGTCAGCGGAATAAATATGTTATCATTATAGTACTTTGTCACTTTTGTATACCTATACTACATGTACTTAGTTTCTGGTGACTTTTGAATAGTTTTGAACGAACATGTTTGACAAGTTACAAAATTTTATTTTATTTGGGAGTCTTACGGCTTAGTCATACAAGTACACATAAATATAAATAAAAACAATGCCAACTAAAAGCCTCCACTAAAATGACAACATATTTATGCCGCTGACTGTAACTATTTCTTTTTCTCGAGCATCACTGATCAATATTGTTTGTTGGAAGTTTTATAAATACCAAATTACGTAGTCATTAAAAACTCAGCTGGAAGGCACAGAGTTTCCTCTGTCGTCTCTCAAATTTTATCAGTCAATGTCCAAGAGACGAACTTGAAATATGAATATTGACTGGTAGCAAAAGTATTAAAATGTAAATTTTTACTACTTATTAAGTACCTACATTTTTTAAGTACTTTATCGACTTTTTGGCATTCGGTCCAGCCTATGTCCAGCCGTTCTCAATTTTGAGCAAAACTAACAAACAGTAAATTTTAATTTAGGTACCTATGTAGGTTTATTTAAGGACGTCTTATAAATTTGTACAAGTAAACGAAAAGTTACATTTTAAGAAAAATTAATCCAATTATAAATCATCTTTATTTAAATCGCAATGTAGTGAAACTTCGTAATGTAAAAGATTACAAAAAAGTAACGGATACAGGTTACGGGTTTTTCTTATACTTACTTCGGATATCCTTATACGGGAATCCGGCGCATGATTGTTATCCACTACTTAGACATTGCTCACCTATATTTAACTTTATTTATAGAATGTATATATTAATATTGGGGCACGTTAAGCCGTCGGTCCCGGCTGTTATCGGTGGATGACAGTCGTTAAGCCAAGTCGGTGGCCTTCGGGCAGTTTGAAAACACCGGTCTTCGTCAATCCGCATTGGAGCAGCGTGGCTGAGTACGCTCTAATCACCTTCGTATGAAGGGAGACCCGTATCCCTGCAGTGGGATGATTATGGGTTGACATGATGATATAATAACATTGGTGACATATGCATAGAATTTGTTTCTTGTTTTAATTAGATTTATAGGCACTGAGAGTTTCCATACGAATACACACGTAACTTTTTTCATATTTATTTTTGCGATTTCTTGACCATTCAATTTGTTTCGTTTCGAAGTACTACTCAATTAAGATAAGCACTTCATATTTACTTAATTCAGCTGAAATAACTACATAATACAATAATTAGGCATAATTTATATGCGAAATATGCATTTGTTAATTGAAACCAGGAATTTAGATGATTATTCATACTAGGTATGTAGTAATAAGTAGTAATGACGCGTTGAAGTCTTTCGCAGCGCGAGTCGCTTGACGTAACATTACAACATTGCACGTTTACTCATCCCACGATGACATTTGGAGAGGGTGCGTGATTCATTAGGACCCGCTGCGAAGATCAAGGTTTTTAATTTGATTTCATAAATATTTTGATTGTGCCGTTGAGCCTTATCTGTGAACCTTCAGAAGAATCTTGTGATGCACATGAAGATATATTAGACTGGGGAGGGTTGGTGGATGCTACGAGCCGACGACTCCAGCGGAGGGCGAGCCGAGCCAGGCAGCCGGTAGAACTGGCGGCCTGCGGCGGCTGGTGGGCGCGCGGCTATAAGTAAGAGGTGTGCACGCGGCGACGAGGTTAGTCGCCGTACGGCAGCGCGTCGCCAGTGGTGTTACCCACCCTCCGGTGCGTTCTACCCCCCACTACGCCCCACACGCACTCGCCTTTCTCACACGATCACCGGCGATCCTCGCTTGCGCAACTCAGTTCAAAACCGAAAGGTCGTCGCTATTGGCATTTAAACGCTCTCTGACATTAGCGTTGCATTTAAATGTGCGATGCAGCTTCCTCGTTGAGCTTCACTGTCGCAACTTGTGGAGTTTGGGAAAGGCGCGTGTGCTGACGTGAAGTCTCTGTTGCAGCCAGCAGCCCGACGAAGCCGGGCAGGCGCGCGTGTGCATCTCTAAGAAACGCAACTTTTGGCCCCGAGCCCCGACATCATGATTGCCAGGATAGCACTGTAAGTACATTCTCTTACAAATTTTAATTAAGTTTCTAAAATTTATTGTAGGTACTTATTTAATTCTGCCGATTATTATTCTTTCTGGAATCAATTATTCTTAAATGTAGAATATACTGATAATAGACATTCATAAAAACGTATGAGTGTAGGTTGACTTGCAAAATTTCTATCAACTTTCGTTAGCCGCATGCAGAAATGTTTGAAAGTTAATAGTGGGTAAATTAGATAGATTTATGCTGGATTTATGTTACTTTTCCAATATTCTAGAGTAGGGATATTGATGAGACGTCGAAAATGTGATCTGATTTTACCGTGTGGAAATCAGGTTTTCATTGCTCAACGGCAGCCGCCCGACATCACGAATGAGGGCGCGTATTTCTCAATGAAGGCTGCGAAACATTGCTTTTAAAATATGCACGACTTAGCGCGCGTGCATATTGTCTCCCCGCACGGGCCGGGCGCGGGCTCGCGGCCAAGGCGCGGCGGCGCCAGGCGCGCCCTCGCACCGCGCAGCCTCAACCGCACCGATTTATTGCATTGCACATTTCTGTTTTCACATTAAACACAATGTTTTAAGTAAACCACAATGCGGATTGCGGTGACTAGACATAAAACAAATCAACTTGGTAACTGAATTCTCTTTGTCGCTGATCAAAAGGAAACGGAAAAATAAATAGACATTTGCGCGAGTTTAATTGAAATCTGTCGCAAAATTAATGCAACGGACTAGTTAATGTCTTCAATCAATACCTAACATAAGTAACAATATTGATGCCGCCGATCGTAAATCTTGAAGTTTACGATTATAAAATACATCAAGCTGCGTTTTCATCGCGAGAAGTTTCACATGGCGCATGATTAACGACTGACCACTAGATAATTTGATTCCTCCTAACAGCTCACACGGACAGAATATCGTTTTAATGTATACATTTTCCAATATACCCTATGTATTGGAAAACTAGTTTATCATCTCTCTATTCGATGAAGATTTTCACCTTCTATGAGTAGGCAGATTTTATAACCCGTCTAGTTAGATATAGGTATGTTCATTTAAATATAATAAGGTGTCTTTACTATATTACATTCGATTTTCATTGTCCTATAAATTTTTTAATGTAATTTAATGAAACCTATTAGAGATTTTATATGAAACATAGATTGTAAAGTGTTTCCTCGAGTAACATAAAAATGCTTTGTCTTGAATGACTGACAAATGGACCAACGCGCAATGCGCAGTCTAAAATATTGATCGCAGAGACCTGTAGAGCTATTAACTCGAAAGCGGAATCCGCGGTGAAATTCCAAAATTGCATTCAATTTTAGAATCTCACCGCGGATTCCGCTTTCGAGTTAACAAATGATGCTTAGAGAATAGCTCTACTGAATCTTGAAGCGTGTGGTCTTTGTATGACGGAAAATCGGGGAAACATTTTGCGAGCCTTTTTAATAAATGGAAACTGTTTTATATTTTTTTCAAACAAATAAACTATTTCACGATTATATTTGTTATAATTTTTTTTTGTATCGGCAATATTTCTACCAGGCTAACTTTTGACTCATTTGTAACATGAAAAAAATATATATCTAAATGAGGATGGTAAGATACTGTCTCGATAATGTGATCTAACAGATTCCATTGTTAAAGCTCTCTCTCGTTGCGACATCAGGTACTAAGTGGATGTGCGGATGTGACTACATAACGTACGCTTACAATAAACATCAGTATACGTATGATTGCTTTCATATTTGAATTATTTTTTGTTTATAATTGCTTATTATAAATAAATATATAGGAACAATTCATACAGATTGAGCTAGCCCCAAAGTAAGTTCGAAACTTGTGTTATGGGATACTAACTCAACGATATTATATTTTATAACAAATACATATCTATATATATAAAATGCTTTGTCCTGACTGACTGACTGACTGACTGACTGACTGAGAATCAACGCACAGCCTAAACCGCTCATCGTAAAAATCTGAAATTTGGCAGGTGGAACTATTATAAGACGTAGGCGTCCGATAAGAAAGGATTTTTCGAAATTCGAACTCTAAGGGGGTAAAAAAGGGGGGTAAAGTTACTATGGGACAACTTGATTCCTTGGTCCAATCTACTTCAAATTTTGCATAAAAATTGTTTAAGAGAATTGATGGAAGACGTGATTCTTATTTTATTGAAATTCTTGAAAAATATGTATTTTGTGGGTAATTTTCTTCGATTTGATATCAATACTCATACTCCTTAGTGCTTTTGATTTCAATTACATTACATTTTGACACATCCGTGAAGTGAAGTGTATCATCTGTCATGTAATTATAAATTGTGAATATTCAATCATAATGTCGTCTATTTATTCTGTTTGTGATATCGGAAAAACAGCTAAATTTCTAACTATGTATAAAGCGGACTGAATCATATTCATCGATAATAAATAGTAAGTAATTAAATATTAAATTTTATAATATTTGACAGGGTTCAAGTTAAATTGGTCAATGGTTAAATGGCATACATTTTGATATTGTCTCTTTCTCACTTATAGGAAATCTCATTACGTTGACTCGCTCTATTATTTCGTAGTGTTGTTGTAGGCTAAGGTTGTAGGTATTGAATTACCGATATACTTACACATTTTTTTTACGGAAGTGGTTGGAAAACAAGCTCAGGAATATGGATCATTTGATATTAGGTGATTACCGTCGACTATGGAGCACATAGATTCTAGGGTCCCTAACCCGTTGCCGACCTATAACAGGAAAAAACAGGATATAGCGAGAAATAGTATAAGGAATAAGTTAGATTTTTTTTTTATACCACAAAGGTGACAAACAAGAATTTCGGATATTTCACTCCCCGAACGAAACGCATTGCTGCTTCACGTCAATATTCTGTAAAAGGGTGGCTCTTCACCGGTCGGGCTAGCCTATTTCATAAACGCCCGCTCCAAAGATTGTAATGAGAAGTATAAAAATAGAAAAAAAAAATTATACATATGACAATTTTTTGGGTGTGTTCTGAAAAGTGTGGTGTATGATGTAGGCAACCGATATTAAAGGATTTTTGAAATTCCCACGGGAAAGGATAAACGCACACGAAGTTGCGCGGGTTTCTCTAGTATATATATATATAAAAACATCCAAGACCCGAAGCCAATCAGAAAAAGTTCGTTTTTCATCATGACCCGACCGGGGTCGAACCCGGGACCTCCTGGGTGGCGGTCTGGCGTGGTAGCCATTACGCCTCGGAGGTCGTCAAAAATAATATTATATTAAAACAAGTGGATGGCACATTTTTTACAGAAATTTATTTTTAGTTAAATTTTCATAACTTCTTCAAAACTGAGGAAAGAGGTGTCAGACGTACAGTAGGGAGATGGTCCGACGGTGTAGCTAAAGTCCCAGGTCGTACCTGGATGAGAATAAATGACACAGGAGCGAGTGGGTTGGCGGTTGAAATGATGATGTTGAATGAACTTGTTTTAAAAGTGTGTAGAGTTGAAATATATTTTTGTATATTATCAGAATAGGTAGTTTTTTTTTGTAGTTAATAATATAGTGGGCTTTGACCTTTGAATTTTAATAGAATCAATTTTGATTATCTATTCATAACCACTTATATGGGGTTGTTCATGAGTTTTTTTTAAACAGTGAAGGTTAAAATATTAAGTAATATCTTCTCAAGTAAATTGTTACCGAAATGCTTCTACATAAATGATAGTAATTATTTAAAATAAATCAAAAGAAATGTTCAAGAGTTTGTTCCTACCTATAGCGCATTGTAAAGTTTTCCTCAACTTATTTGAGTTTTTTTGGACGATGTTGTGGTATTCTGCCATCTAATTTTGGAACGTCCCAAACTTTGCAGATAGTTCATTGACTTATCCCCGGTGGAATTTTTAGTGAACACATTTTAACTCATTTCTTTTTATTGTCATATCTAAATACTTTGTCAGGGGTTAATTGATGATTGCCAAAAAAAGAAAAAAATATGTTTTCGTTTTTTTTGTTACTGTGTTATTGTTTATTCATTTTTAAATTGATAGATTTATTAGCAGAACTCCTTATTTGGTAATCACATAATGTTTACTACTAGGGGCCGCATAGGATTAACTAGCGTTTATAACTTAAATTATTATGACGACCTCCGTGGCGTAATGGTTACCACGCCAGACCGCCACCCAGGAGGTCCCGGGTTCGATCCCCGGTCGGGTCATGATGAAAAACGAACTTTTTCTGATTGGCCTCGGGTCTTGGATGTTTATCTATGTATGTATTTGTTATAAAATATAATATCGTTGAGTTGGTGTCCCATAACACAAGTTTCGAACTTACTTTTGGGCTAGCTCAATCTGTATGAATTGTCCTTATATATTTATTTATTATTTATTATTCTTCATAAATTATAACAATCATTCAGATATTAGCCAGTAAACACAGAAAGGCAGACAAAAAAATAGGTAAATAAATTTTTTATGGGTAATCTATACTAATATTATAAAAAGTAAAGATTTGTATTTTGGTTTGTAACGAATAAATTCAAAAACTTGACCGATTTGAATAATTCTTTCACCATTGGTTTGTTTAGTGTACGAAGCTGGGACGGGGCGAGTGTATTATGTATATGCATTAATTTATGCAAGATTTATTTTGAAATCACAAAGAAAAACTTATTTTTATAGGGTTATTTTTCAAAACAATTTCATTTGATCACGATAGTATGTATAGAGTCGGGGAGTATAGATATCTAAACAAGTTGGTATCAATATGTAATCAGTATATATGCAAATTATCACTACGCCTAACATCTAAGCAAAAATAAAGGAAATGTGTATTTCCTCTGTATGTGGGCTTTACTTTCTCATTCGACGTAACTTATAAGCCACCTGTTTTTACAGTGTCTTAGTACTCTTATGTTTATCTATACATGAAAACCGGGCAAGTACGTGTCGGGTCACGCACAATGTAGGGTTCCGTATTTGCTAGGCTTTGCTTGCTTGCAGATGAGTACTATGACATTTGTAAGTTTTCATCAAAGAAATTATATTAAATAAGTTCGTCGGCTATTGTTTGGTAACGTAGAGCCTACTTAACCGTAATGGTTTTCATTGAAGGTTCAGCATATTATGGATTACTACAATGATTTTTTTCAAATTTCTAATCACATGACTTTCAGAGATAGAGGGGGGCACCGTGCAAACCGAAAATTGACACGATAAATGTAAATAATTCCTAAACGGATCATTGTATCGAAAAATGATCTTTCCACACCCTCAATGTTTTGAAGAGACCCACAACATGGCGTGGGTGAGAAAAAGAAATTCATTTCCTCTTTACATGTAGGGGAGGCATTATATTATACTAACGAAACTCGCGCAACTTTGTTTACGCGTGTTTTTTTCCCATGGGAATTCCCAAGCTTTTCAATCTAGAGAGCTGAAATATTACGTAGAAGTTCCCTTTATAATATAGATAAGGAATAAAAAGACTTCACACGATGTTGGACGGATGTTAAATTATACAATTTATTTATAAAACTGTGTTTTATATATTTATATTTATAACGTTACGTTGCAGCTCTTATTGTCCACTTCAGGCTTTAAATAAAACTAGTAAATGCTCAAAGTTACGACGCAAATGACTTGCAATCTTAGTTTCTACAATGTTAGAATTAGAAATGAACTACTGGCTTATGGGATAACAACTCAACGATACTACATTTATTTTATAACAAATTATAGATAAATATACAAGGTCCAGGCCAATCAGGATAAGTTCGTTTTTCATCATGACCCGACCGGGATTCGAACCCGGGACCTTCTGGGTGGCGTGGCATGGTAACCATTACGCCACGGAGGTCGTCCAATTGTCTCTTTACACTTGCTAAAGTGAATAAAAACGCCTCCAGAATATTGTTTATAGTAATGCATTGTCACACTTTCCCTATTAATGTATAACGTAACAGTGTAAGGTTGCGAAATGCCCCGGGCTTGGTTTTTGAATACAAATCGCTCGCAGTCATTTCTCCATGATACAGATTTTCAATACGTAACGGAATGCGAAAGAAAGTCTATAAAAGTTGATACGATCGTCTCTATTTACTCCGCGTCGGCATTTGCATGAATCTACTTTAAAATTTAACGTGAACTTGCATTTGTCGCGTCATATAATATATTGATCTCGAAATTTCACGCATAGACAGTACCTACTTATTGTTATTACTGATGTTTAATATCGCACTAGTATTGGCTAATGATAATTATTTGCTTCTCACAAGTAAAATAATTTAATGTAAAATTTTATTTGAATGGAGATATTCCATTATTCTTTTTGATTTCCCTTTAAAAAACGAAAAAATTGTTTTCAAGTTAAATATAATATTTAAAAAAATGTTTTTTTACAACTCATCTTATAAAGTTACTCCGGCAACATAACGATGGCGGTTACGCCCGCCAACGCAAAGCACCAAGTTTTCCCGGAACTCGAGCTAAAGTTTTGCAATATAAATTCCACTATGCTGACACTCAAAGAACTATTCTTAAAAGCTCTATCCGAAGATTCATGATTATCTTTAGTCTGTATCTACTTGCTGCTGGATATACCTATAAGCTTTCCCACCAAAAGCTTTCCGCATCCGCCTCCGGCCGCTTTGAGGTCGTCGGTCCATCTGAAAAAAATTGTGACGATCGAAAGAGCTGGTAACTATATTCTATACCGCGGCGGCGGTGCGCGGAGTGTACGTGCAGTCAACAAAGGTATTTACGACTCAAAAACAAATACAGCATAAAGGACTTATTCAAGTTTTTATATAAGATCATATGGTACAACTTACAGTCAACAAAGAAAAGGATTCAGTTTCAGTAAATATGATTAAAGATTTCTAAATATTGCGTGAAGGGATTAACTAAAAGAAATAAATATCTATCCATAGTATTCGACTATGTAATTACAATATTTTTAAATATTTATTCATATTTACGACCCGCGTCTACCCTTTCCTTTGTTACCTGTCCTATGTAATTAAGTACAAAGTTATACACTTACTGATGCTTACGATTTATAGTATGAAAATCTTTGTGTTCCATACTTATATATTAGCTGTTTGAACTAAATGAATTTATTATATACCGGTCGATAGGAGTGCACGCGCCATGAGCCTGCTCGCGTCCAATCTCAGACGCGTCTTCGCGCGACCTTCACTTTCGCTTTTTACACATTGTGAAGCTCCACTATTTATATACGGACGTCCAAACGTCGTTTTCCTTACTAATAGTATTTTATAAAAATAAAAAAAACAATTCGCACTTCATACACACCTAAACCTGATCGCTGTGAAGGAAGAGATTAAGGAAAAGGACTTATTGCGGCAAGTCTAATCGCACGCAGCTATGAAAACTAATGTAGCTGTCTTGATTGGAAGACGTAAATAGACATCATAACCATACAAAATATCTGATTGTGGTAGAATATCGTATTAAGTATATCTTAATATCGTCCTTTACCAAGCCAAGTTAGAAGCGTATAGGAAATTTAGCTAGATTTAAATACCCAAATTAAAAAAAACTAACATTTAAAGGCCTGCAGAATCAAATATTTTTTGTTATTAGATTTTGACTTGACTATCCATTTAGCTCGGCAGAAGGTGATGTTATTATACATCAATGAAAAGCGTATATGACTACTACTAGGTTCTCATAGAGATATCATTTGGTATGAAAAAAGGACGTTGGAACGACAGTCTATCAGTGTTGTATAGAATAGAGCGCAGCGTTCACAGAGTCGCCGCGTGCCCAACAATGCATCGGAACACTGGCTGTTGTAATGTGCTCATAACACTTATTACCATTATTACGTCACTTTGGGAATTATACAGTTTATTTTTTGTCTTATTTTGTATATTATCCCGATTCATGTATTACTTTAATTTTGAAAGTTTCTTTGTATGAATATCCCTTAAAGGTATAAAATATATTATGAGATTAGTTTACAACAACGGACAGTTAAAATAAAATAAAAACAATATAAACTTCTCAATAAACAACAACACGCAGTTTTGGTCACAACTGGTTTCGATGCAGTGACTCTTGGTTTCACATAGGTATAAAACGACGAGTTTCTTATATCGTAAGCAAGCTGTAACTTTGTCATATTGCATTATCCCGTCAAGTACTCCGTCCGGCGCAGATGTAACATCCGGCCACGCTTTCGCCGGGCTCCGGCACGACCCGTCATTCAGCCTTCTATCATTGTGATGGTAATGAACTTACTTTTTGCGTAACATGACCATCACGGAACAGTTGTTGAGGCGATCAGAAGCATGGACACGTATTGTGTACATTGATTGGACTCAAACAAAAATGTCTCAGTGCATTGTGTGCGGCGTGAGATGACGTGAGGGTCGATCTTTGTCTATGTATTTGACACAATTTTAATGACATATCTGAGATATAGATAATAACGACCTTTGCATAATGCATATTGCTAACTGTCTTCATTGTCCACTTCTTTCAATTGGAAGCACTTTCTAGTCAGTGGGGCGATATGTCAAGGTTAGCTGGTGGTATAGGTCACGAACTCACGACCTCTCCGCGTTAATCCTTCCATGCTTGCGCAACCAAGAGGAGTCGATTGTCCTGATTGCGCGCATACGCTTGCCATCCCTCCGCGGATAATTGATGCAATGTATAATTACAATAGTTTCAAGCCGGTCAGGCATGTAGCGGCAAATTGTTGGAATATTTTTCTCGGCGCGTGCGCCGTAGTTGCGGTGGCTCAAACGATCGAATTGGCCAAATGTTGCAACTGTTTGCAACCGAAAGCTGCTTTATTGACGTGTTACAGTCGGAACAGGAATGCGGTTGAGTCAGTATTCAAATTGTTATTGCTATTGTCACAGTTGCTATTCACATGATTTATTATTATGTTTATTTATAAAACAACTAAAAAGATACACTTATGCAATGTATTGTAGTTAAAGTTTAATTGTTGTCTGTAATATTTAAAAAAATATTAAGATCTCGATACCATTTGATAGAAGAAAGTTTCAGCATGAAAAGTGAATGTTGTCTTTCTTTATTAGTGTTGATGTCTAGCGGTACATGTTTAGTAATTTGCTAGGTATCATTATCAAGTGATTATGTAACTTTTAACATAACAATTATTATAGAGTAGTCAATGTCTAATATAATAATTATTTTTTCTTCGGGCTTTAATCACAGCCAGTAACTGTAGGTAATTGATAAGATAATCTACAAATACATTTCAAAACAATGAAATTAGTTAAATCTCTATCTGAAACTGTGTGTTTCGATCACAGGACTCCGATACTGGAGAAGTCGAGTCGCCGTTGTCGTACATATCATAAATTATGTAAGATAATATTTATTTCCCATTAGCATCGAGAACGATATTACTTGATGCCGGTTAGTTAATAAAATAGCAAAATTTTTAGTGATCTAAAATCTCGTTTCAATGATATTTGCAATGCACTGTCCTTTATTCGTCTGGTTTAACTGGTTCTTTGTTATTTTATAAGCGTTTATATAGCATTCTAAAACGGTTTTAGATGCGACTAGAATGTAAATATGGCTTTATTACAAAGATACCCACTTAAAGTTTGCTGTATGTATGCAGTAAGCAGGACCATAATAAAGTTAACACTTAAACATAATCAGTTTAGTTTATGCAGTCAGAGCCTTGAAAAATTCGTAGTTAGCTTTCACCCGTGACTTTGCTCACAGCTTAAAGATCGCGAATAAAAGGTGGTTATTAAAGAGATAAAATAACATTTTATATTACTTACTTTATCAGTGAAGAATTTGCAACTGCAATATTTGCGCAAACTGCATTATATCATGTTCATTTCATCATTGATGCGTCGCCTGCTGCGAGAAGACACATGTCATTATGACATTGGATTAAGTTGCATCAGTTCTCATCATTGGGTACGGGTTGCGTCCGGGTCAGGCCGGTTCGTCCAACATCGGCACTCTACCTCGGATATATTTATATGCGTATTCGCGTTTTGTAAGCGTCACTTTCAGCTACTACAATTCTTACCAGTTTCACTTTCCTGCCGATGACCTTTCGAAGAATGCGCTATGAGATAACAGATGAATAAAACATACCATTTGTTTAAAGGTTGCCAGCATCTGTCTAATATTGTTCGCATTTCTGGCTGCAAACATATTTATTAATCTTTGCCTTCGCTTATCACAAAATATTCACCTAAGACTTGACTAATAAACGTATCTCTATTCTCTATCATAAACTTATTTTCAATTCTTTCAAAAATTTATAAAACTTGATGTCTAATTAATTAATTAATTATAATAATAAATATGAATTCTAACGTTCTGTTATATTAGATTGTTTTCCATTTAAGTATTAAATAAGTAAATTACTTAATAAATGCTTCAGTTATCTGCAGTTATTATTGTTTTGTTATAAGTACTTGTAGTTTCGATTGACCACGGTCTATTCACCTTCAAAAAAACATTGGAAATTACCCGATAGGATATTATGGCGTAAAACACACTAGCAACCGCATTTCATGTAAACTTAAAGGAAATACAAGAGCGCTCGTGGTGCCGCCGTGTCCGACCCGCTGCTGAGTTTCGTTCGGGCATTGAGGGTTTTGTGATGAATGAATTGATAAACAAATTTCACTAAAGTTTTACATAACTGCCGATAAAAAATACATGATAAAGAGACATTTCATAGCCGTGTCATCGAAATATTTAGTAACTAAAGAAAAGGGTGTGCCTCTTTCGGTAGTAGGTACGTACGCATAAGCAGTTCCTGTTTACGAAACATGTTTTATGTGCCGTCATTGTGGTAAAAGTTGATTTTCTGCTTGGGGAAGTGTCTCTGGCGATTAATGGACCTTGACACGTGGTTTCGGGACCCTAGCACTGACAAACACACGAATAATTGGCGATTATAAACATTCTCGCGTTTAAGGTCACATAATACCTACTCTGATTTCTAAATAACAACTTCCTATCACTCAAGGTTGTTTGAACTTCAAATTCGCTATATTTTGTACCACATTATGCACAATGCCAGTGAAAGTGATGTACTGAAGTATTTGCTATTAGCTAACTTTGGTAACTTGCAAGAAATTGCGTCGGCGATCTATTTGGTGCAAATATTTATAACACATAGGAAATACCCAGAATATAGACAAACACAAATGCAATTACATAATATAAACCAGTTAGTTCAAGTAATAAGAAGAGAATGCAATTAGAATTAGCAAATACTATAGAAGACTAATACGCACAGCTCTTGACGTTTCTCATACAATGACTTGGCAACCTCCGTTCACCTCATGCCGCTAGGGGCGCTATAACATTTTGCATACAAAAAACCTCCGTTCACCTCATGCCGCTAGGGGCGCTATAACATTTTGCATACAAATTTTTTGAAATCGTTCACCTCATGCCGCCCTCATGCCGTAGGGGCGCTAGTGTCGCGTCTTGCCCGAATTCTTCCGAAGCTGTGCGTATTAGTCTTCTATAGTATTTGGAATTAGTATATTAAGGATAGAGAGATTAGGAAAAGAGGAAGGGATGGAGAAAATTATATTACAGAAAAATATGGTCCGATGGCGAGAAGGTGAAAAGTGAAGTGAAGTGACAGTAAAATAGAATATAAAAACCATAAAGAAAATGAAAACATAATAACTATTTACAAAGTGGTTCTCGTTTAAAAAGAGTTCGGTTTGCCACAGTATCTGTACTTTATGTAATGTGTTGAATAAAGTTAAATAAAATAGTACAGAAGTAGACAAATATTTTCAAAAAAATCCGCTTATGTGTCCCACGACTAGTGCTGTATGTAGAGCCGCCTACAGCTTAAAATTATATAAAAGCAAAATACCTACTACTTACTGATTTTTCACGAAATCTCACAAACTATAACTTTGACGACCTCCGTGGCGTAATGGTTACCATGCCGGACCGCCACCCAGGAGGTCCCAGGTTCGAATCCCGGTTGGGTCATGATGAAAAAAGAACTTTTTCTGATTGGCCTCGGGTCTTGGATGTTGATTATGGCTATGTATTTGTTATAAAATATAATATCGTTGAGTTAGTATCCCATAACGCAAGTTTCAAACTTACTTTGGGGCTAGCTCAATCTGTGTGATTTGTCCCTATATATTTATTTATTTATAACACCTACAAACTTGATATTTGTCAGGTAGGTTCCTTTTCTTTAGGGCGTAGACATCCGCTAAGTATTTTACGGAAATACGCGGGCAAGCGGGATACAATCAAAATAATTTGTGCGGGTTTAGCTCGTAAGGAATAAATATATTTTATCAAAAATAGTAAACACTTACACTGTACATTCTAGAATCTGGTATTATTTCCACTTTATTTAAATTCACTAGTTAGTGACTGTTTGCGTGAGTCAGGTGATAAGAATTCTGATGCCGCGTGGAGGCAATATTTTCGTGTCAGGCATGAACAGGCGCGGTGCGTGCTGCGCCTGCCTAGCAGATGCCTTGGATGACTCGTTTTTTTATATCTAACAGTAAGTGAGTTTTAAACAGGCAGACCGCTGCCAGCAGGTCGCATTGGAGACATTTGGGTGAGGTGAGTGATGTGTGAGATGATGAGTTTTAAACATTTATATAAGTACTTCATTAGACTTGTAATGAGTCTAGTAAAGAGATGTTTTACTGTTATGTCACTTTTTTACGATTTAATTGGATTTAATTCTCTTCAATTTTTATAAATGGTAAGCATCACCGTAGCCTATAGATATACGCTTGCAATACCGGGGTATCACTCACGCGTATATCACGGGGTAGTAGGTATGGCTTTTGAGTTTTTTTCGTTATAAACAAAAATATAAAAAAACCTTGTAAAATATTAGTATAGTTTAGGCTGCACTTACTGTTTAAGTACATTCACCGTGTTTATTTAAGTACATTTTATTTCGAATTGTAATGATGTTAACTGATACACGCGTGCACCATTCCGAAGTGTAATTACCTACCTACTAGAAAATATTTAAATCCAAGATTTTATTTACTTACCACGGTGACAGCGTACAGTAGAACAAAAAAGTTCTATAAAATGATCCGTTTCGGAATTATTTACATTATTCGTGTCAATTTTCGTTTTGCACGGTAGTCCCCCCCACGATCTCCAAAAGTCTGTTGTTTAGACATTTGAAAAAAGTCGTGGTGTCCATTATGCTGAACCTTCAATGAAAACTTTTACGGTTAATAAGGCTCTACTAGTTACCGAGTAATAGCCGACGACTTATAAAATAAAATATCTTTGATGAAAACTTACAAATGTCATAGAATATGATATTAGACTCATTTGCAAGCAAGCAAAGCACAGCAAATACGGAACCCCATACTGTGCATGGCCCGACATGCTCTAGGCCGATTTTTCTTTATTACTATCACAGACAGGGCTGCTACTACGAAACGTAAATCCGATACTTCGGCCGAAGTATCGGGAGAATTTTAAACGTCGAATACAAGGTATTTCATGGTTATAATTCAACGAACTACTAAAATAATCATAAAGTACAAGGTATTTCATGCACACAATTCAAGAAGTTAATAAAATAACCATGATAAAACCTTGTAATTCATAGTTAAAATTCTTCCGATACTTCGGCCGAAGTATCGGGTTTACGTTTCGTAGTAGCCCTCCAGATCTTATTATTAAATGTGCAAGGATTTATTAAAAAAAGATTAATCAATCAAACTAAAACATGTTTTGTCTCTGTTGTTCAAGAGGAAAATTAAATAAAGTTCGAAAGTGACAAAACAAGTTTTAGTTTAAACTGTGGCTCGAACAGAGTCTTTAACTGTATACATCGCAGTATATAAAACCTATATTCTGCAATATGTTACATTATTTTCTTCACAAAAGTTCTAGTTGTAAATGTTGTAATGTCTTTCTGCCAAATATTTTGTTTTCTTTCAAAAGCAAAATATACTACGTATACGTTTACGTGACAGTTTCAATAAATATAAAAATAAATATTTTATTATTCTATACAACAGGAATTGAAATTGTAGGTATTCTAAAAGTGGTAATACTATCTCTTCCACATGTGGCCTTCTTTATCCTTCTTAGGAAAACTTCGCTTACATTAAATATTTCCTGTTTCCAACATTATGTACTTACAATAAAATGTTACCTTTTTGGCAATGAAAATAAATTATGTAAGGGCTGAAACTAAAAAGTTTTTTTTTACATAAAGCGGTCAATTTATGACGATAATTACAGCATTTTACATAATGAGAGACCTTCTTTGTTTACCATTAATAGAACACAATTGCCTATTACAAGAAAAAAAATTTTGCAAATGTATAAATCTGTAACATGAGAATAGATGAGAATACAATTACCATGCACTAAACTCCACCATTGTTGTAGGTAATACGTTTATTTTCAAACACCTTGAATACTCAGAGATTTTATTTAAAATCATAGTACCTACGCGCCAAAATTTGGGCTCACTGTTTATAAAACCACTAGCGAAACCCGCGCAACTTCGTTTGCGTGTATCCCGCTTTCCCGTGGGAATTTTGGAATGTATTATACAAATAAACCTTCCTCTTGAATCACTTTTTCTATTAAAAAAAACACATCAAAATCCGTCGCGTAGTTTTAAAGATTTAGGTATACATAGGGACAGATAGAGATCCTGACAGACTGGAAACCGACTTCATTTTATACTTTGTAAAGATTGAAAATCGTTATGCACTGAGTTTAAGTATGAGTTTCGAACTTCGTTTTACGTCTGCGCGAGACGGCCGTGTTGGCGACTAGTAGCAACTAAGTTTGTTTACAAACTCCAAAAAGTTTACGACTCTAATCTAAGTTTGACAAAAAAAGTTTGAGACTCCAAACTAATTCACCATCCACACAACGGCACCTAGCCCCAAAGTAAGCTTTGGAAACCTGCTTGTTTTGGGTACCAGACAACAGATATATTATTGTAAATATGTACGACATATACCTACATATTTGAAAAAGGCAAACAAATGCCATCAAATAAAAAATCGTTTACTTTTGGGTACTAGATCGCTGATACATGAATACTTACTACTTGCTTACTTTATAGCACATGAGTAAATAAAAGTTTTATTTACTCATGTGCTTATAGTAAATATATACTTATTATATACTTTTAGAAAATATACAGACATGTTCATGCACACAAAATGTTTTCCTTGCACACGATTGGGTCCGCGGCCAACGGGTTAACCATGAAGAAGATACTAAGCCTTAGTAACCTACCCCTTAGTAACTAAGGGGTTAAGTAAATAGATATTTATTATTTACTTTTAGAAAATATACAGTCATGTTCATGCACACAAAATGTTTTCCTTGCACACGATTGGAGTCCGCGGCCAACGGGTTAACTAAAATAATGTAAACTGACAAAATATAAATACAATATGAAAACCTTTAAAGAAATACTGTTATATTAACCTTAAATAGCTGTAGGACATGACCGTTAGATAATTCGAATTATTGTTCAATTCACGATCGAGGTGTTAATTGTTGCGCACTCGGATTACTAAGTACTATGGTTGATGACCCCTCCATACCGTTCCGTATGTTAAACCCGACATTATTAACCACACTTATCTATTAAACACATCTCTTTGCAATCACTTGCTTGAATTTTAATTATTTATCATAATTTATTGGACTTTTGCAACAATATCAGTAACTAGCTTCGTCAGCATTCAGCATTTCGCCGGTTTTGCAATATTCTTAATTCATGTCTCACTGCTATTGGTTATAGCGTGATGTTATACAGCTTTCCTCAAAGTAAAGGGCTATTTAACATTATAAGATTTTTTAATACGAACAAGCAGTTCGTGAGATTAACGTTTTCAAACCTTTCCTCGCAGAATGTCCCTTTCGCAAATTGTTGCTTCTTACGCAAAACATTTCTTTCGCGAAATGTTCCTTTAGCTAAATATCCCTTTTCCATATAGCTATATATTATATCCTGGTGCAGCGGTTTTTAGTGTGAAATTGTATGCTACCTTTTAGTAAGAGTTATTTTCCTATTTTTTTTAATACCAAGGTGGCAAATATGCTTATGATCCGCCTGATGGTAAATGGTCACCGTAGCCTATGGACGCTTGCAACACCGGGATAATAATAAATAGATAATCTTACTACATAAGGACGACCTCCGTGGCGTAATTAAAGGCGTTACCATGGTAGACCGACACCCAGGAAGTCCCGGGTTCGAATCCCAGTCGTGTCATGCATGATTAAAAACAAACTTTTTCTGATTGGCCTCGGCGTTGGATGTTTATCTATATATGTATTTGTTATAAAATATAATATCGTTAAGTTAGTATCCCATAACACAAGTAACTTACTTAGGGGCTAGCTCAAATATGTATTTTATTTATATGTATGTATTGTGCTAACAATAATTAGGGATCTAGAAAATACGGATCTAGTAGGATTGTATTAAAATATTTTTATTACTATGTAGAAATTATGCAGTTATTACGTAATTTTTTATTTTGTTTCAACAGTGAAGAGAGCACAATTTCAAAAGCATTAAGAAAGTAATGGAATGAATAAGCATGTATTTAATTTAGTTATTTTTGTCTGTTTTCAGTAGGTATAATGGTTATGTATTATTTTTAGAATTTTTGTTAGACCATAACATCTACGCTTAATACATAGATTTAAAGAAACTGTAACGTTATGAGGGATCGACACTCTCGCGAAGATGACCGAAGTGAAACGAAGTTATGCACGAAGTTAGAAGTCAAATGAAACGTGCAGACGAAGTCCGTCCACACTCGTTTTCACTCAAGTTCGCGAGAGTGTAAAGCCTACATTAACTTTTCACTTCTTGTTCATTTCTCATACGAGTACTACATAGTAATAAAGTAATAATATATTATTTTGAGAAAATTAACGCCCATAGACGTAACTTTATTTTAATGTCAATTAAAATAAAAAAGTCACATAACAAGGATGCCTATTGTTAGTATTTCAAAGCAACATTATTATGTGAATACACATAAAGTTTCGTTTATATCTACACACAGATTTGTGCCTGATATACACATAATAGGATACATTATAAACAGTATACATACTTGCTGAAGTCTCGTTTTGTTTTAGTTATTTAAACTTAATGACCATCAAATTGACATGAGCCTCTCTGCTTAGGACAGAGACTGATCCGACAGCGCGCTCATCTCATCAGTCTGTATCGTGCATTGTCAGGCAAAACCACTGCAGCGTAATAAAAAAGGTCTTGCCTGTGCAGCGGCCATCGAGATTGTATCCTTCCTGGCAGTTGGTTCTACCTTCATCATTTGGGTTTATCTTAATGCTTTGTATAATTTTTTTCCTTGTTTCTATCCTAAAAGCAGTCACATCAATGCAAATCCGAATCCGAGTGCGGTATACTAAGTACTAAAAGCGGTATATGTTTTTAATTTTAGTCACTCCGCGCTAAATCTTTAGTTTCCTAGATAGATAGTGGTGCCGTCATAAAGCGGCCGTAATGTAATGGCCGCAAAAAGACGGCCGTCTTTACAATAGCTCTGGTATCTAGATATGGTCTACTCTCGAACTGATACATTTTCTCCCATTTTGCCTGACTGCCTAGACTCCTACGTGCTGTTAGATGTGAATAAAGCATTATGCAGTGTGGAGCACAAATGTATTTGCGAGGTAATTGCACGGCTATTTCTCACAAACCAAGCGATGTGACGATAATATGTACGTACATGTATACATTGCGTGTCTAACTTCTAACGCCAGGGTAAACGTAACTATTTTCTCCGTAAAGTGTTTTCAATTAATGGCGTCAATTAAATTGGTATTCAATTAAATCTTTTGTATTTTGGTTGCTATAAGCTTTAAAAAATAACTATTGGCGTAACATTGGTTAAACTTTCTTTATTTTTTATTGTTTATTTACTCGGTATAATTGGGTTGCATACCTAAAACCTAGCTGGAATATATAAAGTTGGTTTACATAACAAAGAGAGTGAAATAAAATTATCCGATAATATATATATTTTTTTAACATTAACTTAATTAAACGTAATGTATGATTGGTATATTGTTCGGCATGATTACTGTTGCGTTGTGACACGGTTAACCACACAGGTTACCATATTAAACAGACCTCAAATTTTGTGTAACTCTTTAAAAGTGTTAAATTATCTACCAATCGTGTATATTTGATCAATGCAATATTGACAAATTGGAAAAAAATCTACTTTTTCTTTTCGTGTGTTTCCCGTAATTAGTGTCCACTGCGAGTAGTTGGTGTCTGTGTTTTCAAGTCATCTAACGGTCACTGAATGAAAAGAACATGAAAACAGCGAAATATGAAGTTGTTTATCGATCTACATCTATCTATATATATGAAAGGAGAAGCTGACTGACTGACAATCAACGCAGGGCCTAAACTATAAGGGTTAGAAACTTGAAAGTTTGCACAGGGGTTCCTTTTATAAGGTAGGGGAGCACTAAGAAAGGATTTTTCAAAATTCCCACGGGAAAGCGAGATATACGCAAACGAAGTTGCGCGGGTTTCGCTAGTAGGTTATGAGAGCCTACGAGTATTTAAACTGGAGCGTACAAAAAAAAACGATGTAAATCAATACACTGTTCTGATGACTGCTCTTGGATGACGTTAACATAAATGGTTTATTTTCTTTTCGCTACAATTGAAAGTAAGTGTTGATAAACGCTTCCTTTCGATGTCATCTCTCGATTCAACACGACAGCATCGTCACGAATACTCCGCTCTGTTACTCTGTGATAAATATAGATTTATTGGAATATATAAATAAAAATATTAAGAAAACTTTAATTTTATCTGAAATAAGCTATCGACCACACATTCCAGTTCGTGCTATTTCGGCAGTTCCACAATTTCCTGATAGCCCTACTTATCTGTTTGATAAATTGCCAAAAAAATAATACAAAAACTGTCAATTTATCTTACAGAATAATAATCTGTGACAATTATCAGAATATAGTGAACTCGGCTCTAACTTATGGGTACTGGATCACTTTCTTTAATGTAATACGCAATGTTTGAGCATAACACCAATCGTTTATGAAACCTGGCGATGTGATTGTTTATTATACTTTTAAAAAATTGCATGATAATAACCTTTAAACGTTAACAGTAACATTAATATCCGTATTTAAAAACGTTTCATTGTTACATTTCACAAGAGGCGTGTGTCACAGAATCGATCGTTAATTCTCACGCACATTGCAAGTAAAAGAGGTTATTAAGGCGGTTTTCACATTGCATACTGATATATGCCACGCGACAATGCGTAGGGCAACACAGTAGTTCACGCCCGTACACTGATATACTTTTTACCATGTTATGTATTGTAAAAAAAAATTGTCGCGCGTCATCGCTTTGCTCGTGGAGTGTGGGAAACACTTTACAGCGATAGGTAATCAATTACGCGTACATATTTGCCCCCGTACGTTCACCGGCGACCTCGGAGTGCGACGGGACCTTGCCGTGGGACGGTCGGGTGCTCTGGCCGATCGCTCAGGACCGTCGCTGGCGCCCGCGACGACGCTGACCGCGGCCGACCGACACGTCGTCGTCGCCATAACACGTGCATTGTAAATTATTTTTTTAGCTTTATGTTACACCCTTACCATTAGTTGGTTTCCAAAAATTTTGCTAGCATAGTACATATTATGAAAAGTCTACAGTAGTCTAAGAAAAATATAGCGTACCTCTAGCCGTCACTTCAAAAACTACATTACAAAAAAAAAGATGAATCAATAGCTCCTTTTATTGACTTTCGATACTTCTGTCAGATCAGAATGTTAATTGGACACTTTTTGATTTATTAACTTTATTTACTCTCGTATTTTATAAATAACAAAATATTCGATTAAAAGTATTTTTATTAGTTCTGAAACTTATTAAAAGATACTTAAAATTTTATTAAACAGAACCAGACTAATAATTTTAATATTATATATATTTTTTATTATTATAACTTTTAAACGTCAGGCAATATCAAGGTATGATCGCTGGTTTATTGTCAGTTCCCGGTTTATAATTATTTGCAGATATATTCTTTGAGAGCTGTGGCAAACCGAACTCTTTTTAAAACCTCTTTGTAAATAGTTGTTATGTTTCCTTTTTCTTTATGGTTTTTAAATTCTATTTTACTGTCACTTCACTTCACTTTTTCACCTTCTCGCCATCGATTCATATTTTTCTATAATATAAGATTTCTTCATCCCTTTCTCTTTTCCTAATCTTTTAAGAGCTTTATAAAAAATATAAAAAATTGAGGTAACCTTACCTTAATAGCTTATTTATAAAACCTAGCCACAAACACTAGATGAACAAAATACCTAGTATGTATTTATTAATGATAAACCTTGAAGGGACTTTCTGAATTGAAGGCCGTATCACGTTTGTACTGGGTTCTCGGGTTTCCCAAGTTCGTCATCTGAATCGTTATTTGTTATTTTATGCCAGAGGACACATTAGTGGGTCACCAGACATGGGAGTCACAACTTGTTTAAGTAACAAAGAGAATATTGAATGCCTTCTTCATCTTTCTTACATATTGTTAATATTCGTTGTAACGGTAGTCTGTCACTCATAACGCGAGCAGGTTATGTCTTGCTTATTTTGTGTAGAGTTTCTTTATTTCTTACTTTTCATACATCCCCTTCGATTAAAGGGAGACCCGTATCGCTACAGTGGGATGATTATAGGTTAATATGATGATAATACATTTCACATCAACCCATAATCGTGAAGCAATCATCATCATCATCTCAGCCACAAGAAGTCCTCTGCTGGACATAGGCCTCCCCCAAACGCCTCCAATACGACCTGCTGGCAGCGGCCTATGTTTCATTCGGTGAGTGACAGATCTGGAAACCCCTACACCTTTCCTATACTTTTTCCCTGTTCTCACCTTCTTTGTAGCGGGTAACGCATTGGTAGCACCAGTGACCTAGATGTTCCCGTTGGTCATGGGCTGCGATAACCACTTATTACCTGTTTGTCTGCTGTATGACATAAAAAAATAGCTAATTTAAAATGAGCTATTTTTATTACCTACCTAAATTTATAATGGTTACAATAGATCACTTGTGGATAACGAGAGGCTCAGTTGAATCTTGCGTCATGTATTTAAATTTTGGACATAATCTTTCCCAATAATATTTAAGGTTGCAGTAACCCTGAGCGGGCTCGATCAAAACGTACAAAATGTTTTGTACTTTCTAATAATAAATTTTAGTAACGGTAATTAGTCGGATTGTTTTGTAATTAAAGGCCTGTTAATGTTTAAATATCGAGTATTTCTGACTGACTTGTACCACTAACCAATCAAAAAAAATTATAAGTCAAGTCGAAGTCAAATATGCTTATACAAATAGGCATATTACAAGTTCTTTTGAATAGTCATATTTTTGTTAGTATTTAAAATAGCATTTAAACTAATAAATAAGTTGTCTTATTTATTTATACTCTAAGATTTAAACAAAGATAAATTGTAATATACTTAGTGACAGCCAGTTTCTCAAGCGCATTTTACTTTAAATTTCAAGCTATCTTATTTTTTTCTTTTGGTTTGAAAGTGACAGCTATATTTTAATGCGTCATTAACTTGTTTCGGAAACTGGCTGTGTGTGACTGAAATGATTAATACAGGCATAGTAAGCCCTATAAGGTTTACCAAAAGGCAAAAAGGTACTGGTATGGAGGTACAGCACCACGTTTAACCGAAAACAATTGGCTGACGACATGACGAGTTAAATTAAAGATTGTAAAATATAAAATAGCTTTTCTCTGCGGCTTCGCTCGCATTAATTTTATGACATATATCTCGTTCGACAACAAAACAACCCATAGCGCGACTTGTGGCGCCATCTGTTGGCCGATACAGCGCCCTCTATAGTAGAAAAATAATTTATCCCATTGGAACGACATACTTTCACGGGATAAAAAGTATGTTGCGGTAACAATATATATGCAAATTTTCATAATGATCGGCTGCTTAGTCAAGCCGGTAAGGATTAACAAAAAAAACAAACAAAAAACTAACTTTCTCATTTATAATATTAGTAAGGATCAATAGGACTCCCATTGCTTTTACAAAAATAAATCCGTGCTAAATAAAAATGTGAAAAACAATTGTCGAAATAAGTAGTACTTAATAAAAAAAGTAGTTAGTACATTTTATACAAAATTTTACGGTCAGTTTTGTCAGTTCTTTTTTCTTTTCTAGTAAAGAAAAGAAGTTTCTTATTTTTGACTTTTCGCCTTTTATGTAACAAAGAATTTTACTACAACAATAAAACGGTTGGCACCTTTCTCATTATAATCTGTTGTGCATTCCACATCAATATACTAGATAATTTATTGGAAGATTAAGCGAGTGCGTGTCAATATACAAATATTACTCAACGATGCTAAACGAGTGTAAGCTTATTATGTAAATCTGATATCCGGATAGAGAAATTATTATCGCCAAGTCCGGTTTTCTCTGCGATGTCCATTAGTTTAAAATGCTTAAGAGCTTTTAATAGGGCTTCAATATTTTATAATAATGTCATTAGATAACGTCATTCGCGCATCCGTTGCTCGTTGACCTCAAAGATTAATGTGATTCTTGGGTTATAGAGATTTTTTAAGGGCTGGTGGTTTTGTGACGCGATGTTTGTTAGTATCAAAAACGCGTTGTAGAAACGTTCTATCGATGCTGTTTTGCGATTGTATTTAGCAACATTTCATTGTATTTAACTACCAAGAATAAACCAATAAGTAGAAATAAATCGTCGATTTGTTGTCTGTTGTGGTTGTACTATTATATATTCTGTGGTTGTGGTTTGAATCCTAATGGAATAGGACCAAGATGGGCCCACTACGTTAGGCCCACTACATTAGGCCCACTACATTAGGCCCACTACATTAGTATGACAATATGCCAAAACATGAATAATTTAATATGTAGTCGGTACTTCTAAGTGATGGTATTCAATTCATATTAAAAATAATGCTAAAGTTGAAATGTTAAGGAGAAGGCTAGTATTACAGAGATGCTGATGGATGGTTCTTTTGTATAGTCGATCGGCGGCACCGACCAGTTACTTATACTAACTAAACGATACTATATTTTATAACTAATACAATTTTATAGATAAACATCCAAGACCCGAGGCCAATCAGTAAAACTTAGTTTTTCATCATGACCCACCCGGAAATCGAACCCGGGACCTTCTGGGTGGCGGTCCGGCGTGGTAACCATTACGCCACGGAGGTCGTCAAACACCAACATAAAGAGGAAGAAACTTAAGTAGGTATCGTAAGATCTTAACTTACGTAGTATGAGAACATACATTTAGTGCTTAGACATCCCAGATTTTGTTATATAACTTTGGTATTGCAGCATTCACAGATAATATTAGTGATGATCCGTTACGCGAATATTTGTCCGCTTTGCTAATGCTATGTCGAATTGCATAATGAGCATTTTACAAAGAAGTATATAATTTTCTGTTAGTATAGGTAAGATGCCATGTAATATTTTAAAACCGTAACGGTTGTTTTAAGCTTTGTATTGCACTTATTTGTTAATTGTTATCATGTATACACAATTGAAGAAGAAAACGCGTGTGGGAAATGCAGACGGCCCTTGACCTACTCCATCCTGCTGCTCTCCCACGGATAACAATCAGCTCAGTGTCCAAACCGCGGCCTCGTCCGGCGACGCAAGTTTTCCAACATAACCGGTTTTTCACCGGTTTTCTGCGCGCCATTAGCAGGCATGACAACATTAAATTCCTATCCTTAATTATGTAACCAAATATTTCTCGAGCGGTTTCATAAAAATTCCAACAATATCATGGATGCGACGTCAATTGCAGCAGACTGCCATTATCACACCCACGACGTTATTACCATATACCTACATATTACATTGGGATGTATCAAGATGTCACGAACAATAGGTCTATCAAATGCCATTGGGTCACTCGCACTGACTGCATACAAAAATTCCTTCATGAGTTAAAGATTTCGAAATAGCGTAATTAAATGTACTTTTAAAGTTTCAATAAAGTCTAACAAAAACACGAAAACATTCCGTTTTACTTATTTTTATGGTAGTGTTACGCTAGTACTCTTTATTATACTATAGTAGTGTTGACGGCTTTACGGTGTTTATGCGTATAATATTGGTATTACGTGGTTTAGTAAAAGTGACAATGCTTAGCATATAATAGGTGTGTGCTGCGTCGTTCAATGTTATCATTTGTGTAAGCGTTTTTATCATGTTTCATGGTCAATCTTCGGTAACAATGACATAACTTGTAACGCGTGCCAACACTGCAGCGACGTTACGGCCATTACCCGTGCAATTAACAACAGTTTAATTAAATCGTAATGAGCATAGCCTTGCCACTGCCGAATTCAGTATTGGCTAATCTTGCACATGGTGTAATCTATCTTTATTAAATTGTTTTCGGTAACATTTTAACGGGTGGCTAAATTTTGCCCGATATTAAATAGTTTTGTAGTCAGTATCTGAACCATTTTTTATGTTATTGACAGATTAAATGATATCTGTTAAACTAAAGAAAAAAGGAGCTTGAGACTTAATGTGGAATCAAAATTAAGATGCGATTTAGAAACTGGCTGGTAGTGAATTACTTTGCACATAAGATGGGAAATAGTTGATTGAACTAACGAAGAATAATCTATAGTCTAGATAGTAATGTTTTTTGGTTACTGAAAGTAATGTCGCATTGCGAACATAAACTTTGGAAGGCATCATCGCTTCCGGACGCTTCCTTTTGCGCACCTAACTATAAATAAATTAAGCTTTAATTACAGGACGAATTTAACTACTAATTGTATGATAGCACGTCGTTTGTTTTCGAGAAACAAAAGACTCTCGATTGTAGAAGGAAGCGTTCGGTTGTCGAACCCAGATGTAATCATATCTACAGCACGCGAAGAGTCTCATTTCGTGACGGTCGTGCTGCAGTACTTGTACTCTCGACTCATCTCGACTAATTTCTTTTATATATGAAAATAGAAAAGAGTGTGTTTTAGTAATACTACATAATATTACCGTTGTTAATGGTTAAGTTTTACTTACCAGTAGAAGTGTGATACGTAACAAGTTGTATGCGAACCATGTCTGTAAGTTAAACGTCAATGGATCACGCCCTCAATGAACAGAACCCTTTGATTGACAGTGTATTTTTTTTTATAAATCACACAGATTTAGCTAGCCCCAAAGTAAGTTCGAAACTTGTGTTATGGGATACTAACTCAACGATACTATATTTTATGACAAATACATACATAGATAACATCCAAGACCCTTACCAATCAGAAAAAGACCGATTTGAACCCGGGACCTCCTGGGTGGCGCGGCGGTCCGAAAATGGTGATAGGTTATAAAATCCGTGGCTGAGTTAGTAATTTAGGTGGCAAGGTATGAATCGAAAGGACAAGTAATAATAATTGTTGTTCTTTACGTGATGCTGTCTTTATGATATTTAGTTGGCGTTGTAAAAAAGGCGAATTAGTTTATTAGAGGCCAACTCATTTTCCCGTTGCTTAGATAAAAAAAAAGAAGTTGGATGATGTGAAATTTCTCATAAAAATCAACATAGCGAATGTAATATTTTTCATTACCATGAATTTGTTTCGTTTAAAATGCCAAAGTCAAACTTAAAATTATAACTAAGATTCTCCACTTCAGAATAATTGATGAACTAGAAAAACTTTCGATTTTACAAATTCTCAGTTATAATTACAAAATTGCTTACTCTCTTTAAGTGTGTTGCTGCGTTTCACGAAATATTGATAAAGTAACAATTTCACGTTTTATTACCTCTAATTATTATGACTATTAGAAATAATAGTATTTTGTTTATTATTACAACCCACGCGAAGTGGGCAATCATATTTATTTAGTTTGTACTTTTTTCTCTTCTCCTTTTCCTTATCCCTTCTCCCCCGATTCTCTTCCTTGCATCAGGAAAAGCACTGGTCACACGCCTCTTGTGTTATCTACTGATGCTCATAGGCAGCGGTAACTTCTACGCTTCACCAGGTGGCCCGATCGCTTATTTCCTATATATAATAAAAAGTTCCTTCACTACACCTTTGGGAATAATTAGATCTCTAAAACAAATGATTAATGTCAATAGATTGTTGAATAGAAATAGAAACCATTAACAGTGATCTTCCCTTCTACCTTTATGGCATTAGGTGTCATACTGATTGCCACGGTCCGGGCGTTCGCTAGGTATCTCCGTGAACTGGTCTCCGGTAGATACGCTCACATAGCCTTGCGCTCGAAGCGACCTTACATCTAGTGAAATTGAACCGGTACACATTTATACCGGTTACGTGCAATATTAAGACTCAATTTCTCATTGCTATGCCTATTTTCCGCAGTACCACAATAGGAATGTAGGCTATCTAATACTACATACAGATTACAGCAGAGTATTAACATACAAAGTTGTGTAATTACTTACAAGCGGCTTGTTTGCCCATCGCTGGTAACGTATTAGTTTCCGTATATCGGTGCGAGGTTTACAAGAAATTGTGCGGAAGCTGACTCGAGCTGCTTCCGAGTCGAATCACTAATTGGATTAGCGATCAAGAAAGAAATCGAAATAAGAATCACTCAAGTTACCAATAACGACCGACGAGAATTTGCAAGAATAGGGAATTTATCTAAATTATGCTGATGTTATAGAAAAATCTTGGTGTTTTTATAGCGCGTTTTCTGAACGTTATTTGCTATTCCGAGAAAACGTTTGTAGATTAATAAAGTCCCATGTATTTATCCAGGTTCTGTGAGCTAAATTTGTTCACATTGATAGATACAACGGTCATTCGATCATTCATACGTACACTTTTACATATCGTTTTTTTTTTCATACAAAATATATAACTTTGTATTAATTTCAACCAGTTATTGAATCTTGATAATTAAATTTATTAGACACTTAACAATTGGTATGTGTAAACAACTAGCGTATTACCCGGAGGTGCACGCTCTGGCGAGAGTGCCTCCGAGCGAAAGTGATCGTGAAGTGCTATTGCCTCATCGATCTGCACTTGTACACTTAACATGCGTAATACACCCACGCTCCGATTTTCGCCTTCAATTTCTCACGACCACATCATCTTTGCAACTATTATAAGTAACAATGCTTGTTTTGCAGTCATCGAGTTAATTTTCTCACAATTTCTTTGCGCTATGTCGTGTAGTGTAACTGTGTCAAATACACATATTGATAGACCTATGCAAATGAAATATTGGTTACGAAACGGAATTGTAAAACCTGTGTAAACATATAACGCATATGCTTACATTTATACTGCATCGACACTGACGCTTTCTGTTGTGTATATATTCTAACATATTGTTACATACCTACGCTAAATAAGTTAAGAATGCAGTGACGAAATGCACACAATAGATGAGTCAGGGTTCCTTGGCTCCGGCGCAACTGTAGGCGCAAGAGCCAGATGTGCTGTTGCTGACTCACGGAGCGCTGACTCTTGGAGATCCAAACGATGCCACTTTCGTAACGCGATATCTATGCATGCGATCTATAAGCCTGTTTTCTTTTGTTACAGATGTTTGGTCGTCTACACTTTTTACCGGGCGAATGCCGAAGTAGATATCATCACAGAACCGCGGCTCGGACAAGAATATGTTTTAGTTAGTTCAGGACAACAGACCCCTATTAGAAATTTTGAAACATCACATAAAATTCCTGATAAACATCCACAATATCGCATTCTTAAGCCAGAAGATAGCAGTGAAAAGATCACTAAAAAACTTCATAGTGGAAAAGTCAAGCACCCATCTGAAGGAATTGTTTCTATCGAAGAGGATAAGAAAGCATTATTCAAAAAAGGTGGGAAAGGAAAAGGATCGGAATCTATAGAAATTGATCTTCCAATATCCAAAATAGAGGATATAAAAATTAAGGAAAACGTAAAGTTAGTTGATCAAAATCCTGAACTCGATGTTGCACTGGAAGCTATGTCCGAATCAGGGCGATTATCTAGCGCATCTGGTACAACAACACAAAAACCAATTCTAACTACGGCGATACCGACTGCCACAAAAGGATTTGACTACATACCAATAAATTTTGATTCTATTGACGATATTAATAGTGGACTATTATCATCTAATGTTCAACTCGAAACAGCTGGGTCAGAACAACAAAATTCACGCATTCAAATCAAAAAGGGACCAAATGGTCAAGATTATGAGTATGAATATATTTACTACTACTACGACGAAGAAGAAGGCGGCAAAAAAGATAAAGATGCCAAAGAGAAACCTTTATCTACAACTGCTGCTCCTGTGCTCAACTCCCATGACGGTCCACAAAAAGCCGAATCTGATAATCACATAGCTAAAGAAAGTAAGAATAAAAATAAATATAGCAGTATCGATCGATCTGGAGCCACTACCGCTACTACTTCAGAGCAAAACGAGGTCCTTCCAACCGCAGCCAGAGGTCGTCCAAGAAGTCGCAATGTTCCTCCAGCGCCTGTAGAGGAGCAAGTAGAAGAAGACAGGTAAAATAATAAAAGTTTCAAAAATACTAGTTTTTCGTTAAGGTTTGTCTACTTCATCCTTATTGTACAATATTACTTTTAGGTTACCATCTAGTACTCGCTTCCCTCCTCGTGGCCGTAACTTTGCTGCTGCCACCACTACACCTTCGGCGCCTGAAGCATCTTCAGAGCCGGTAAGACAGCGGGGTCGCCCTCAAACTGATAATATCGCTGATGAATCTATAGGCCAAAGAGGTAGCAGAACACGTGCACACATAAGGTATATTTTTAAATATTATTTTATTATTATTAATACTTCGTTTTATTCATTTAATGGTTATTAAGTACGTATGTTAATTGTTGTTACAGGCGCCCAAGTTCAGAGTTAGTGGATTTAGATAGTTTTAAGACAGGAGATATACCGTCTCAGTATAAAGAACCTCCATCCAGGTACTCTTCAGAGAGCAAAACTACGACAGAGACATCAGACTCCTTGCCCACCAAAGAATCGTCTCATGCCAAAGATTCTGTAAGAGAGGGTCATAGTCTGTCGGGAGGTATTAGATTCCAAGAGATAACCGATGATTCGAAATTGCCAGCCGATTACAAACAGACAACAACGTACGAACAAGATACGACAGAATACACTACAATGACAGCCATGGAGAAAGTTGCCCTTGACCTATATGCATATTTGGCTGGGGAGAATTTGAACAATGAGATCAATCCAACTGTGGATGGGCTTAATTTTGATGGCACAACTACAGTTGATGATGATACCTGGACAACAGAATCCTTGAGTACAACGGAAGAGGCAACTACACCGACCACGACCACGAGTACTACCACCACTACCACAACGACCACAACCACTCCTGCGCCCACTACTACAACCGCTCCTCCTGCTCCAACACGTCCGTCCAGGTTCAAAGGCCGCGTGGGCAGCAGATCAAGAGTGTCATCAGCGGCTACATCAGCAGCTACCGAAGCCCCACTAGAAACGTCTACAAGAGCAAGAGGTAAAATATTGCTATTACTGATACATTTAAGCCTCTAATTTGATAGATATTAATAAATTACTAGTTTAGGTAGGTGTGTCAGTAAATTATACAAACTTATCATACATAACTCATCCAAGTGTAATATACATACATAGCGAATTTTTTTTTTCAAATTACTTTTATTGCTTTGCGATTGTTTTTATAATTGTATTGTTGCAATGCGAATATTATTTTAATAATATAGATCTCAGCCACAAATAGTGAATAAATGCTTCTATGTGCTGTTGAACAGCAAAATCAACAGTGAAACTACGTGGGCAGTCATCGCATCGTTGGAGGTCAATATTATTACGTTGTCAGAGAATTTTAATTGATACTTAATGAACTAATTTTGTTGAATATTAAAATCTGACCTCTTAGACTGTTTTTTGAGACACCCCAAGGTGATATTAACCATTTATACATACATCCATCGAAATTTCATATATTTTCGCAGTGTCATCTTACAATAAATCTCATAGCACAATTGCTATAGTTTAATGAGGTGCGTGTTGGCAGGTCGCTTCAGCAAACCTGGTGGCCCTCGATCCCGAACCACGGCAGCCGCCGTCGCCGAGGCGTCCACGCCTTCACCCGCACCAGCAGAGAAAGCCGTTACACAACCTAAGGTTTGATCCATTTCCTTATTATATATTTTCTACTTGTTAACTATATCGCTTGTCATTAATAGCATATGTGCAATGCGCTTCAGCGAACAATCCTTTTTATAATACCGTATATATTTAATAAGCAAAGCGAATATTAAGTTTCGTGTAAGTACTCTGCTTTAATTTCCAATAAAAACACTTAACAGGTTCTGCAATCAATCTATGTACCTAAGTAATGCTGAAATCGTGATTAATTTATATCTAGTCACGCGGTAGCGTGACAAACCAAGCTCAAGCTAACAGAATTGGCGAGCAACACCGTGTGTATATTAGATGAACCATTTAGAGCCACGACTCCCTCATAACTAAAAAACTATTTCATATTAAACGTATCTTTGGCTCATATATTGAAACTTGCCAGATTTAACAGTTCAAATTACTGTAAAATTATTCGAATTTCAAACTATTTCACACTTATTACTGATGATAGTCGCCTCTGTTACGACTTCATTTAGAGCTCGTTGCTCATTAGATTTGTGGCCACGAGAACTACACTCGACTCTTTTATCACTTTTTAAATAAGTTTAAAATCAATTGTTGCAGGCGTTTGGTCGGCGAGGACTCTTTGGTGGTCGAACGCGTCCCAGCTCCACCACTGCGGCGCCTGTTCAGGAAGATGGCAACGTAGCAGCTGCCAGTGAAACTCCTGCACCCAGGTAGCTTATCTTTATAAAATAATATTCCTACTGTACTAATAATATTCTACACATTTTCTTCTTCCATGTATTCCATTTTTTTTTATTTCCTCGCACAAAATCAAAACGATGAGTTTCAATAAACTTGTTAATCAGCGGTATGCACATTTATAAATATGCATACATTTTGCGAGCTATACGCCACGATAGGCGCCGCTGCCGCTGAATGCTTTGCAAGGTACTTATAAGTTCGCCCTAGTAAGAGTGTGGCATATAATTTTATAATAAAATATTGTACACTATCTTGCACCAAAAAATTATGTTTGGCACGATTCATTACAGACCTCGACTCCGTCCCGGGCTGAGGAGACCATCATCTACAACCACTACTGCCGCTCCTGCATCCAATGAGGAGGAGACTCATGCTGCTTCTTCGGAGACTGCGGAAACTACGCCTGCTCCATCAAGAACTCTCGGGTAAACAATTACATACGATAATAATAGAAACGTATATGTAAAATGTGCACATACTGCACGTAATGTTTGGGAGCAACGACGACATTACTTTGGGAGTTACAGGATAGATGTAGAGGTATGAACGCAAATTAAAAAAAGAATAGATTTTTAATGAATCTAAGTAAAACGTATTATACGAATACGACTATGGATAATATTGTTCTTATAAGGAATATGACAAGCATCCTAAAAAATGTAAATTCACAGTACATAATTTAGACGACAAAAGCTTTTACTCATTGATTTTCAGTTATGTTCTATGATATTTATTTATCTTTGTCTTCCTAAAATGGTTTTGGCATGACAATATGAACTTGAGATTTTTGATTAACCTACCGAGACCGTATCGAAGTTGCAATCAAATCTGAGAGTCCCAACATATACTTTCGTAAATTGGGAGAAATTTGTTTTCGCAATTATTCATCGCACATCGTTTTGTATGACTTTCACTATTTTTTCATTTGTAACTTTTATCATTTCTACTATTTGAACTTTATCAAGTTTCACCAAACATTACACGGAGTTATTAATGTACAGTCAGCAGCCATAATATGTTAATGTGGAACATTGATACATCCATGATAAGGGAAACTGTACAATAATACCTACTACTAACACTACATACAGATAATGGGCGTAGCCAAGTATAGGCAGGGAGATATCCGAAAAGCTTGTAATAATTAATTTGAATTAAGTAATTTGAATAAAAACATTTGATGAACACTTTGGAGGACAGCAGCTGCCCGGAGTGTGAATATTTTACAATATCAGCATGTAAAATTCCATTATTATCTTGATTTTGAAATATAGATTTCGAAGCTGTACTGAGTTGTAGTTATTATATTTCAATGTAAATTTCTATAATTCACAGTCGTGCGCGACCAGGGTTAAGACCGGCGTCTTTGAGACCTGGTCCCAGACTCAACCTGCGGACGAATCCACGACTTCGCTCCGGAGCCTCCGCTCCTGCTGAAACAGCGTCAGAGACCCCAGCCGAGACCTCAGCTCCTGACGCACCATCCACAGATGCTGATCCAGAGGTAAGAAAAATTTAAAAACAAAGAAGTAACTGACACAGAGTGAGATGCACCTAATCATTTTAAAGTTAGTGATAACATTAGTTCTCAAATCAACTCTTTTTTTCTTAAATAATCTATACTAATATTTTAAAGAGGAAAGATTTGTATTTTTGTGCGTGTGTATGTGTGTGTGTTTGTGTGTTTGTGCGTGTGTGTTTGTAATGAATAAACTCAAAAACTACTAGACCGATTTAAAAAATTCTTTCACCGTTCGGAAGGTACGTTACCTCCGGGTAACATAGGCTATATTATTTTTTCAAAAAAATTGGGATAGTTAGTAAAACTCGTGCGAAGTCGTCGGTCCTCTAGTAGACAATAAACTGGGTGCGATTATTATGTGTCATGCAAAAATTTAAAATAATCCAGACAGGTCGGTGCGGTTGGACCTTAGGGTCACAGAACAGAACACGAAAGCTCCGCACAGAAGAAATATTTATTTTGATACTAAAATTATAATAATATGAAAGTTAAAAGTTTCTGCATGTCTGTCACCTCACCTGTCATACATCAAAAGAACGACTTCTATGATGAAGATATTGAATTTGACATGGGGAAATTGCCATAAAATTCGAAAAAAAATGCGAGAAGGAAATTACATACCTATTACGCAAGTTAGGTCACATGTCCTTAGAAATGTTTATCTTTCATTTAATTCTCACGATTAATGACGAAATCTTTATCAACAACCTAAAATTTTTAAAAGATCAAAATGTTCTGTGTTTAATTTTGAAAATTCTGTGGAAGTTCAAAATCGTTTAATTTAATTTTAACAGAGTTCATCACCCACGCCTGCTCCAGAACAGCCACAGCGCGGTGGAATTAAATTGCGCAATCGTCTACAAGTCGCGCCATCTCCCAAGCCACGAGTCGCTGCCACTCCGCCCCCACGTCGTCCCAATCCCTTGATTAAGAGGAAATTGGCGACCACTGAGGTAAAACTTCATTTGTATAAATAACCATCTGGTGACCGCTGCTTATGCACGCGCGGCAGTCAGGGTGAAATCTATTTAAAGGTCGGGTTGTTTGGTGATTTATTTGTTTCCTAACACTTCAAGATAATATTTTTAGTAATAATACAGGAAAAATGGCATTGTAACAAAAACTAAAAAATGTGTACAGGCTACAACAGAAGCACCTAAAAAGTCATCAACGGAGACGACAGAGGAGAGTACTAGCGAGGAGAAAAGCGAGACCGAGACAGAACCCCAGCCATTGGAGACCACAGCAGCACCCCCGTTACGGGGGCTCGACGCCCTCTTCGCCAGGCGGCGGGCCGCAGGAGGCATAGGCGCGCGGCCAGCTCGACCCGCGCGGGGCGCTCACTACCCAAAATAATTACTCCGTCTTCCCCTACTTGTTAAACTCAATGGCGTCGTACTGATGACGCAAATGGCCAAATAGTGTCTTTAAAACAAGGAAAGTTACTTTTATAAATATATCGATATGGATTATATTGATTTTAACCCAATTTTCCGATTGCACTTTTTGCCCTTTTGTACCATTTCAGTTTTGATGATCATTATTCTTTAGTCAACTTAATCTCCAAACTGTTTAAATGTTTAGCATCGTGTAACTTTACTATATTTCTGAAATTCTCTGTTTGAGTAGAATCAGTTATTATATTTACACATACTTAGGTTTCATTTTTTTTTCTATATTTGTGTTTAGTATTTCATAGCTTTTTAACTGGAAGACGTTTTGTAATGTTGAGTATGTAAATATTAGTATAAAAATATTTTTTGTAAAGAATTAGGGATTTGATGATGGCAAAATGCCCAGTCACAAGATAATGGTCCCACCATGATGTCTTACTTTGCACTTTTCAATCGCCGAAGTTATCAGGAATGGAATGCCGATTATCACAATTGCAATTAGTTTGTATATGGTAATCCCTTAATAGTTCTTATTTTCCACAAATTGTTTACTGTAGTCTTAAATAAAATTATTTTAAGGATCATCAGAGGTAGTTTAGACACTTTGAAACAGACTTGAAAGGCATCACGTAGATAATAAAATTATACTCATATCTCTTCTCTATTTATTCTGTTAAGTGACAAACGTTATAGGGATAAGCGAAGTCGTATATTTAGTTCCGTCACCAACATACTTGGACTTTGTCTGCTGAAGCACTGATTGCTAGTGCCATCGTGATATGTTTTGTATCTTTCTTAAGTGTGATAATAAAGTTAATTTTAAGATAATATAACTACTTTTAATATTTATTCCAATCCCATAAAAAAATCTACCTTTAAATTTAAAATTATTGAATTGTTCCATACAACACTGTTTTACAAGAAAACAATACCCTCTTTCTCGAATTGGGTAAAAAGTTAAATAGTTCAGCTGTTCCGACACATTTCCGACACAAATCAAGCGGTGTATTCAAACAAATTCTGTACTTTGTTACGTAATTGTCACTTTCACATATTCGGGTCGAGTTGTGTTGAATAGGTAAAGGTTTCAGCACACGTAAATCAACTTGGGATGGTCGCCGAGTATATTATCGCCTTCTGTCTCGTCGTTAAGTAGGCTGCCACCTACGTAACCGTAACCACGTAACCAAAGCAGCAACGGTAAGATCTGCGGCTATAGTCGGCTATGGGCTAGGACTATATGCGACGCACCGTCGTCTCGTCGTCGTCGCGCATACGATTCGCCAACTGCTGGTTGACGGCTAGTCGGCACCTATACTCAGTTTGAATCTTTTCAATGAGTTTCTCCTTACTTAATCACTGTATGGCGAACGGGTCTACAAATATTTACAGTTGCCGCGACATCATAACCCGTATCCATCGAACACCTGGAAAAACGCTAACGGATAAATAAACAGCCTGCTTCGTGTTAGTGGCCGTAGAACATCTCATCGTAACGAAAGCGGCATAAGATATTTACCTACTCATATAGTTTTTGAAGTGAAAACGTCTTTAGCGGCGTTGTGCACTTTTTGAGATAGGTAAAAAAAATATGTTAAACTCGCGTCAGGACACGTGACGATCGAAAATTCTAACAAAGTGGTAGAACAAAATTGTGAAAAATATTTTTTCTTGGGTTGCCTTCCGTACAGGTAAAGTGGGAATGAAATTTTTTGTTGTGTGGGTATCGTTAGATAGGTCTCTTAAAAACAAGGTCTGGGAAGATCATTTTCCGATACAATAATGCGTTTGCGAATTATTTACATTTAACGTGCCAATTTTCATTTTGCACGGTGGTCCCCCCCCCCCTCTATCTCCGAAAGTCTTGTGTTAAGAAATTTGAAAAATCATGGTAGTAGTCTATATACTGAACCTACAAGGAAAACTATAACGGTTAAGTAGGCACTACTAGTTACCGAGTAATAGCTGATGAACTTATGAAGTAAAATTTCTTTGACGAAAACGTACAAATGTCATAGAATATTGCATTGCACTCATCTGTAAGCAAGAAATGCGTAGCCAATGCGGAACCATACATTGTGCGTGGCATGACACGTACTTGCCCGACTTTTACGTTATTTTTCTCTACCACCAGTTCAGACAGCAGATTTGTGCTAAGAAGAACCGGCAAGAAACTTAGCACTTGCTCTTTAAAAATGGTAATGACATAAGATACAATATAAATAAAAGTAAACCTTGAAACAAGAATCCTTACATGTTATAAAACAATGTCCTCCCGCGCGTCTGTCTGTCTGTCTGTCTGTTCGCGATAAACTCAAAAACTACTCAACGGATTTTGCGGTTTGCACCAACGGATAGCCGGTTCATGAGGAAGGTTTATGTATAAAATTTGTCAGGATTTTGTGTAACTTGGCTGAAATATAAAGATTATTGTTGGGAGTGTCGGAAAAATCAACCCGCTTGGGAGCTGTCGACGAAAATGCTGGCTAAGCCACAAACAAGATGGCGCTATTCAAAAGTTACATCGCGCTATGGTTACGTTTTCATCAAATTATAAATATCGCGCGAAAATTAAAGTACTTTAAATCTATTACGCTAGGTGGCGCTGTTTAAAAATCTATATCTATCTATACTAATATTTATAGCTGAAGAATTTGTTTGTTTGTTTGAACGCGCTAATCTCAGGAACTACTGGTTCGAATTGAAAAATTCTTTTTGCGTTGGATAGTCCATTTACCGAGGATACCGAGGCTTTAGACAATATAACATTACGCTGCGACAAATAGGAGCGAAGCATCAGTGAAAAATGTTACGAAGACGGGGAAAATTATTAGGGCTTCCGTTGCGTGCGCTGCAACCCAAAAAATATGTATGGCGCTCAACCTAGAAAGCTGGAATTTTGTATAGAGGTTTTATTTATTTATTTTATTTTTATAGAATTCCCACGGGAAAGGGAGTAATAGGACTGTAAGTGTATTATCGCAGGCGCACAACCTAGAAAGCTGAAATTTTGTATAGAGGTTCCCTTTATGATGTTGACAAGGATATAGACGGCAATTTATAGAATTCCCACGGGAAAGGGAGTAATAGGACTGTAAGAGTATTATCGCAGGCGCACAACCTAGAAAGCTGAAATTTTGTTTATGGGTTCCCTTTATGATGTTGACAAGGATAAAGACGACAATTTATAGAATTCCCACGGAAAAGGCAGTATCCACGCTGGCGAAGCCGCGAGTACAGCTAGTAAAAAATAAAATAAAACTGCAATTTTTGAAAAATAATAAACAAATATTAATAGTAAAAAAAAGGCGTATCACATTATACTGGTACGAGTATACATATTATATACATTTTAAGGTGTAAAAAAGGGGGTAAACAGTGTATATATAACACACACACATATACACCTAGCAGTAGGTAGACTTGTGTTTGGTGTCTGTGCCGAATTAATGATTCCAGCTATTCTTATCATTTAAATAATCTTTAATTCTTTATTAAGCCTTTTTGTTGAGGGAATGTTTAATGATTAGCTTAGCACCATTAGATTTCACACCGTTAATGTCAACGGTTTGCAATCTATTGACTAAATAAGAGGCAATCAAGTTGTGCGCATTATCTCTTACTCCGTAATGTTGCCTCCTAATTATTTAAGAAGCTAAGTTTTTTCTGTGTAATAAGGTCCAGTTATTTTTTGTAATAAAGTTTATTTTCCATATAAGGTCAGTTGGGATAAGACAGGTCAGACCCGGGCAAGACTACCAGTGTCTGATAACTCATGAATTACAGCTGCCTGTTAAATTTTTTATCAATTTAAAACATAGCTGTCGCTACTGCCATAAATATGGACACCACAACAAAACAAAATTTGGCGTAAGGTCGAAAATTTTTAATTTAACTTAAGAGTAGAGCTTACAATTTCGGCATAAAGACCGATTACTTTTTTGGAATACAGTATGTTAGTCTGACCAAGGTCTTACCCCAACTGACCTTAATCGAATATTCGTTTTATATTTCCTGACAACCTGACGGGGTCGTAGTATCTTTACTCCTAGTCTTATTCTTAGGGCACCTCATTGGTTTTGCAGTATTGGGAGCCTCACAGCCGTCATTGCATCATGTTTTTTCTTTCGTTTAAAAAAGGTAAGGGGGTTGTACTGGGGAAGTAGTACCGCTTCCCATAACCTCAAAATAGGACAACTTCCCGTAAGGCGGCGTATGCAGTAATGCATAAATCTGTGTTTATAGGAGATATTTTACATAAAACAAGAGGGTTAAAAATTAAAATTATTTATTTTAAAAATACTTATAAGTATATTTTTTATAATAGTAAGTTTAAAAATCCTCTCTACAGATGATTCTGTGTTCGGACCAAATTACGATGGCAGTGAATAGTGATTGTGTCACTTGAGGAAGGGAATTTGGCAAGGTTGGGTTTCAAGGTCGTCTTACAATTCACATCAGTTGTTTCTACTCTAAAATGGCTGGTTTCAAAGCTTTAACAGAGACACGAGTCCTATCCAGAGTAAACTTAGCTTCTTACCCACATTTTGTGGTCAAAGTGTTATGGATTCTAATCTAAGATCTTGTATCAGTCTCAATTTCGCCTGACGGAGGTACTGTGAAACCAGCCATAGTCAGAAGACATTTTCAAATATTTCAGTCACACTTATAAACATTACCTAAATCGAATTTTAAAAACACAGTTAGGTATTTTGTTGTTCGTGCACGATACAAAGAGAAAAATGTCTTCAAACTTTCAATTACACGAACAATTATAAACCCTGTTTCTTTTAACTTGACCAATGTAAGTAGTAAACATCTTAGCGTGTTTTTTTATTCAAATATCCATGTGTAAAATCGATAAATCGCCAGAATAATAAGAGTCTTGTGTTAAATGCCATTTCTAAATATTATTATTATTTGGGTGTGAATTATTTTAATTGCCTATTTCCGTTAAAAAAGACATGTTAAGATTGTTTACTACATTGGTCAAGTTAAAAGAAAGTGGTTTACATAGTAAATAAAATATAAATATATATGGAAGTAGAATTGACGACTGTCAAATTTGGACGGTTAATATCAGTCTTAATTACTCGGCCAAATGCGAAAGTTGTTAATTCTTTTATTATAATTACTGTGTTAATATTTATTCTCTTCGTATCTTGAACAAACTATAAGTATTATATTATAAATATACTGTGTAAAATATTTAAATTTTTACAATAATGTTTTATTAATATTTTACGTTGACAAAATCAATTTTATTAAATCGATTTTAAACTAGGTATGTCACAATTCAATACTTACGGATTTAAAAAAAAACCACTCAAATTCAATGTTTTGGTCACAAGATTTGTGTCATGTCATCAAACTAATACCTCTGTTTATGAAAAACAACTGATGCAGCTCTAAAGCCGTCCTAGGGAAATAGAAAAGAGGCACAGACATAAATTTAAATAGATGACGTGTGTATTTATCTCCTCACGCTTAAAACTTTATCAATATTTTTTCTATGGACTGAAAAAAAATCTTAACTAAAATATAGGTACTCCAACAAAATTTCCAAGTTCATCATCGCCCATTTTTCGACGTTTTTAAAATAAAATAAAAATATTAAAACTGAACTTAATTCTGTAGCAAAATCTTTATAAAAAATATTTTGAACTGCATATTTCTGATATGTAGTCAAAATGTTACACGCTTGCTTGCAGTATCTATTTGATTTTATGTCTGTGGAATTATTGTAAATGGGGTAAGTCTAGTTGCTGCCTCGTCTGGCGAACGCCCGGCCGCTCCTGGAGGGGGCGACTACTGCTGCTGCTTCATTCTGTTCTTCTGGTTCTGGCTCAGGGACTGATCTTGAGGATGCTACAAAATTACCAATTATTATAATACCAACAAAAAATGTATACTGATAGTCAAGCAGCCTTACTTGCAGACACAACAGAAATGGACAGGACTTTAGAGTGAAAGACAGCCTTCTGCCTCCTCCGGAAATTCTTTTTTCAAGAGATTAAAAAAAAATTAAGCGGTTAAAAAATGCAGAGCATTCAGGCTTAAAATGCCTGAAGCACGCCTCCGTTGCAAAACACAAAACTGTTTCTTATTTTAATTTTCGCTGTAATAAGTAATTTGATGGTATAAGTAACTTGTTTTTTACAGACGGAACAGTAAAAAAAAACCCAGATTTACCAAAGGAATCGCGGAAGTACTTAATTGACTTATAAATTACTCTCAGTTCTTGTGATTACCGTCAGGCTTGAGACTCGCGGATAGTATATTTTGAAGAACAAAAGAACTAATGGATGTCACAAGTTCACGACAAATATTTATAAAGTTTATATGTTACAGCCAAAGTAATAAATCCGGATATTATATATATATACTAGCTGACCCGGCGAACTTCGTATCGCCTAAAGAACCTTCATGCTGAATTTCATTCGAATAACTTCAAAACGGCAAAGTTTCATACTAACTTTGCACCCTCGTTTAACCCCGTAAGGGATAATTTTTGATAAAAATATTTTACTCGTGTTTCATGCCTTTCAATAAAGAACCTTCATGCTGAATTTCATTCGAATAACTTCAAAAACAGCAAAGTTTCATACTAACTTTGCACCCCCGTTTAACCCCCTAAGGGATGATTTTTGAGAAAAATATTTTACTCGTGTTTCATGCCTTTTAATAAAGAACCTTAATGCTGAATTTCATTTAAATAACTTCAAAAACGGCAAAGTTGCATACGAAATTTGCGCCCCCTTATAACCCCCTAAGGGATTATTTTTGAGAAAAATATTTTACTCATGTTTCATGCCTTTCAATAAAGAACCTTCATGCTGAATTTCATTCGAATAACTTTAAAAATCGGCAAAGTTTCATACTATTTTTGCACCCCCGTTTTACCCCCTAAGAAATGAATTTTTAAAAAAAAAATTACTCATGCTTCATGCTTTTTAGTAAAGAACCTTCATGCTGAATTTCATTCGAATAACTTCAAAAACGGCAAAGTTTCATACTAACTTTGCACCCCCGTTTTACCCCCTTAGGGGATGAATTTCCAAAAATCCTTTCTTAGTGAGCACCTACGCTCCAAAAGGAACCCCCATGCAAAATTTGAGACTCCTGGCACTTGTAGTTTTGTAGATTTCGTGATGAATCAGTCAGTGATTTTCTCTTTTATATATATAGATATGACAGAATTAATCACTTTAACTAGCAATTATATATAATGACCAGTCATTATGTATAATAGCAATTTAATCACTTTGGCTGTAACATAAATATATAAATTGATGCAAATAAGAACACATCCATCATAGGAATACAATCATGCCGAGGACGGAACTGTATCGATAAGCTGTGAGAAGCGCAACTCGAGCAGTTGGTTTGGCCGTTTTTATTTTGCAACGAAGGTGTGCTACAGGATACTTTCCCAATAATACATCAGCATCAGCACATTTCATGCATCACATCATCATTAAACAATCGTATATGTGCTGTATTTCAGTACGAATTTTTCGATTCAAACAACTTACGTCGTCCAAAACGTAATCTACTGGGCTTAGAGGCACCAGGCGCATCTTCATTATTGCTGTCGCGCGCTGGTGTGTTGAAGCGTTTTTTACCTAATAAAATAAATTAATAAATGTAAGTAGGAATTATAAACTTTAAAATTAATGGGACAGTTCAGACCTGTAATAAATATCAAAATTAAGTATGTAATCAAACAGGCTGATGCCCAACCCAGACGTCTTGTTGATTTTGCACAGTACCTAGATCCCGTCGGACGCTATCGATGTGTCAGACAGGATTTTTCAGAATTCTTACGGAATGTGAGATGTCACGTAAAAACGAACAGAGAAGTACTCAACTATCTCCACTTAAAAAATCACTTCAATTCGTCGCTCCGTTTTGCCGTGAAAGACGGACAAACAGACAGGCAACACACTTTCCCATTAATAATATTAGTATGGATGTTTAACAATATTAATAACAACGACTTGTAGTTATAAGACGCGACACGACAACTGGCCCCGACTTCAGTGGATATGTTGGCCTCCACTAAAGACTCAGAGGACGGCTGAAGTTTTTATAGGCTTTGTTTGACACATCAATGAAGCTATATGACACGCTTCTACATTGCATAGACGCATTTTAAATTTAATTTCATTAGTCTCATAAAATATAAAATTTTATTAATAGTAAAAAAATTAAAAAAATATATTTCGTTAAACAAAGTACAAAGCCAAATAAAGTGACTCCCTCTTTTAAGTGTTAAATACACCTGTGTCAGACGAAGTCGCTCCTCCATATCATAAAGTATTAATATAAACTATATTCATGGTACAGTATTTATAGTTAAATAATATGGATTACATTACAATACTTACTGTAACTTGATGATTTGGCAGGCGCTTCAGTTACCACATCTTGGGAGGAGGCTGCAGCGGAGGTTGCTTGACTGTGACCGTGCAATTTGGCTGAAATAGAAATAGATATATATTAGAACTTTTTATTTTATTTATACAACGAGCTGTTACCCGCGACTTCGTCCGCATGAAATGTTAAAATAAGGATAACTAACTCCTTTTCCTGACATGCGATTTAAATGAAACAATGCCTATATTCTGCTCCATCCCGAGCTCTATCTTCCTGTGAAAACAGCATTAAAATCCGTTCAGTAACTTAGAAGATATGCGCGTTCAAACAGACAGACAGACAAAAAAATAAAAAATTTTTTTTTGCTTTTATTACCTTACTCTAAATGTTCCCTCTCCATTTTTTCCGAATATGTCCAATGTACAGACATATCGGGGTCTACTGTTTTATTATATGTGTATAGATATGTACTTAAATAAACGTAGTTCTTCTCGCCTAGAGGTTTTGCAGAGCCAGTAAAGGGTGGCACAGAAAAGGGACGGACGCATTTTTTTTTAGCAGATCTCTATCTATAGTAAATTTTTAAAGTTTGAGAGATTGTTTTGTGTGATATTTCTATTATATTCAATAAATAATCCTCAGGTTTCTCTCTAATGCCTTGACAAACAATAATAATAAAACACCCAGAATATAAGTTTATTAAAAAATCTGGTTATTGTAAAGTTAGATACTTCTATATTAAAAGCGTCACGAAAGAAAACCACACAGAATTATTTGATCTGTGATCTGACAAGTCATCTATTCTTTACCTTCAGCAGCCTGTGCTCTTCTTCTCTTCAGTGTTTCCAATAGATCTGTGTTACTTCTGAAAGGCCTGACACCGCCTGCAACCAACTTCTTGCCTTCCGTAGACGATGGCGGTGCCTCTGTGGAGGGATCCTGTGATTCTTCAGCTGGATAATCTCCCTCGTCGTATTCAGCTTCCTCCTGTAATCAAACGTACAGATAATTTTATAGCAAAACTTATCAAGAAAATACTGTTTAGCTACATAATACTTTTTTCAAGAATATTTTTTATTCCGTGTTTTCAGGTCACCTGTGGTCATTATCTTGCCTTGACGACTGTCATCTATCGACAACAGGGGACCGACAGGTTGATGATGCCCTTCGATTTGAAATTTTTAAGCTCATACATACTGTTTCGGGTTGTCCCTTAATTGTATAGTTGATGTAGGCACAAATTAATAATCAATTTTTCTTTCTTTCAACCATAAATAGGTATGTTATAGATAGGATATTTCTAGGTCATCTGTGCATAACATTGTTGTGTACAGTCATAGACATTGAATTCAAATGACTCACTTTCTAAATGCCACAAAAACAGGTAAAATTGAGTAGGTAACATACTATATATTCAAGTCGGGTTCCTTCCTACATTTAATTACAAGTTGAAGAAGTCAATGACCCTTGTAAAATTTTGTAGGAAAGAAATAAACATTTTTTAAATGCATTTTTCCTTAAAATTGTCCCGAATTAGCTGAGAGCATCGACTCCGTTGTGCTCTGTGCTCATTTTCATGCAAAAACCATTTGCATGTATCTGAATTGATATGAATTGATTATCACGGTGCTGCATCGCAACTGTGCAGGTAGAAATTCCTCTGAGGAAAGGAAGGTCTTGCAAAGGTCACAATGAAGGTGACCCGATGTTCAGCCGGCCCACCTGCCTTGAACCAAATGTACCACCGATATCATTTGCGAAACTTGTCTAATATCTTTATGCATCGAATGCACTCAAATGTCAAGTTTTTTTGTTCAAATTCCATACAAAAAAACTTGCATTTTTTATCATCACACCAATAAATAACCAACATCAAAATAAGGAAAATCCATTTCTTGGAATAACAACGGGCATGAGTTATTGACACGACCATAACGAATGAACAACATTTTATTTATTTAAAATGGTTGTAATTGTGGTCCTAACTTGAGCACCAAAAGTTTCGATTCCCGCTTGAAGCAAACATTTTATGCGATGGCACATATTATATTCTTTATTGCACATAAATTAAACCTAACAGTACTAATATAATAATAGTGCACAAAGGTAAGCTTATCTCTTTAAGAGATCTCTTCCAGCGAACCCTAACTGGAGTAATAACTGTTGTACAAGGGCGGTATACAATATAATTTGTGTTTGTTCTCGAGTCTGGGTGTTTTGTATTTATCTATATATACTAGAGAAACCCGCGCAACTTCGTTTGCGTTTATCCCGCTTTCCCGTGGGAATTTAAAAAAATTCTTTCTTATCGGTTGCCTACATCACACACCCAAATTTCAGGTCTCTACGGTCAAGACAAAAAGATTTTCATATGTATACATGATTATTTTTCTATTTAAATACTTCTCATTACAATCTTTGGAGTGGGCATTTATGAAATAGGCTATCCCGACTGGTGAAGTACCACCCTTTTACAGAATATTGACGTGAAGCAGCAATGCGTTTCGTTCGGAGAGTGAAATATCCGAAATTCTTGTTTGCCACCTTTGTGGTATAAAAAAATCTAACTCCGTCCTTATACTATTTCTCGATATCTGACCTGTCTTTTCCTGTTATAGGTCGGCAACGGGTCAGGGTAAAATCTATGTGCTCCATAGTCGACGGTAATCACCTAATATCAAATGATCCATATTCCTGAGCTTGTTTTCCAACCACTTCCGTTAAAAAAATGTATGAGTATATGGGTATTTCAATACCTACAACCTCAGCCTACAACCATCCCTACAACAACACTACGAAATATTAGAGCGAGTCGACGTAATGAGATTTCCTATAAGTGAGAAAGAGACAATATCAATATGCTATTTAACCATTGACCAATTTAACTTGAACCCTGTCAAATATTATACATTTAATATTTAATTACTTACCTACTGTTTATTATCGATGAATATGATTCAGTCCGCTTTATACATAGTTAGAATTTTAGCTGTTTTCCGAGATCACAAACAGCATAAATAGTACGACGACATTATGAAATCATTTTGTTTGAATATTCACAATTTAATTAAAAATATTACATGACAGATGACACACTTCACTTCACGGATGTGTCAAAATGAAATGTAATTGAATCAAAAGCACTAAAGAGTATGAGTATTGATATCAAATTGAAGAAAATTACCCACAAAATACATATTTTTCAAGAATTTCAATAAAATAAGAATCACGTCTTCCATCAATTCTCTTAAACAATTTTTATGCAAAATTTGAAGTAGATTGGACCAAGGAATCAAGTTGTCCCATAGTAACTTTACCCCCCCCTTTTCATCCCCTTAGAGTTCGAATTTCGAAAAATCCTTTCTTATCGGACGCCTACGTCATATAATAGGTCCACCTGCCAAGTTTCAGATTTTTACGATGAGCGGTTTAGGCTGTGCGTTGATTCTCAGTCAGTCAGTCAGTCAGTCAGTCAGTCAGTCAGTCAGTCAGTCAGTCAGGACAAAGCATTTTATATATATAGATGGTTGTAATTGTGGTCCTAACTTGAGCACCAAAAGTTTCGATTCCCGCTTGAAGCAAACATTTTATGCGATGGCACATATTATATTCTTTATTGCACATAAATTAAACCTAACAGTACTAATATAATAATAGTGCACAAAGGTAAGCTTATCTCTTTAAGAGATCTCTTCCAGCGAACCCTAACTGGAGTAATAACTGTTGTACAAGGGCGGTATACAATATAATTTGTGTTTGTTCTCGAGTCTGGGTGTTTTGTATTTATCTATATATACTAGAGAAACCCGCGCAACTTCGTTTGCGTTTATCCCGCTTTCCCGTGGGAATTTAAAAAAATTCTTTCTTATCGGTTGCCTACATCACACACCCAAATTTCAGGTCTCTACGGTCAAGACAAAAAGATTTTCATATGTATACATGATTATTTTTCTATTTAAATACTTCTCATTACAATCTTTGGAGTGGGCATTTATGAAATAGGCTATCCCGACTGGTGAAGTACCACCCTTTTACAGAATATTGACGTGAAGCAGCAATGCGTTTCGTTCGGAGAGTGAAATATCCGAAATTCTTGTTTGCCACCTTTGTGGTATAAAAAAATCTAACTCCGTCCTTATACTATTTCTCGATATCTAACCTGTCTTTTCCTGTTATAGGTCGGCAACGGGTCAGGGTAAAATCTATGTGCTCCATAGTCGACGGTAATCACCTAATATCAAATGATCCATATTCCTGAGCTTGTTTTCCAACCACTTCCGTTAAAAAAATGTATGAGTATATGGGTATTTCAATACCTACAACCTCAGCCTACAACCATCCCTACAACAACACTACGAAATATTAGAGCGAGTCGACGTAATGAGATTTCCTATAAGTGAGAAAGAGACAATATCAATATGCTATTTAACCATTGACCAATTTAACTTGAACCCTGTCAAATATTATACATTTAATATTTAATTACTTACCTACTGTTTATTATCGATGAATATGATTCAGTCCGCTTTATACATAGTTAGAATTTTAGCTGTTTTCCGAGATCACAAACAGCATAAATAGTACGACGACATTATGAAATCATTTTGTTTGAATATTCACAATTTAATTAAAAATATTACATGACAGATGACACACTTCACTTCACGGATGTGTCAAAATGAAATGTAATTGAATCAAAAGCACTAAAGAGTATGAGTATTGATATCAAATTGAAGAAAATTACCCACAAAATACATATTTTTCAAGAATTTCAATAAAATAAGAATCACGTCTTCCATCAATTCTCTTAAACAATTTTTATGCAAAATTTGAAGTAGATTGGACCAAGGAATCAAGTTGTCCCATAGTAACTTTACCCCCCCCTTTTCATCCCCTTAGAGTTCGAATTTCGAAAAATCCTTTCTTATCGGACGCCTACGTCATATAATAGGTCCACCTGCCAAGTTTCAGATTTTTACGATGAGCGGTTTAGGCTGTGCGTTGATTCTCAGTCAGTCAGTCAGTCAGTCAGTCAGTCAGTCAGTCAGTCAGTCAGTCAGGACAAAGCATTTTATATATATAGATAAAAGAGAAAATCACTGACTGATTCATCACGAAATCTCCAAAACTACAAGTGCCAGGAGTATCAAATTTTGCATGGGGGTTCCTTTTGGGGCGTAGGTGCTCACTAAGAAAGGATTTTTGGAAATTCATCCCCTAAGGGGGTAAAACGGGGGTCAAAAGTTAATATGAAACTTTGCCGTTTTTAAAGTTATTCGAATGAAATTCAGCATGAAAGTTCTTTACTGAAAAGCATGAAACATGAGTAAAATATTTTTTTCAAAATTCAACCCTTAGGGGGCTAAACGGGGGTGCAAAGATAGTATGAAACTTTGCCGTTTTTGAAGTTATTCGAATGAAATTCAGCATGAAGGTTCTTTATTGAAAGGCATGAAACACGAGTTAAATATTTTTCTCAAAAAGCATCCCCTATGGGGTTAAACGGGGGCGCAAAGTTAATATGAAACTTTGCCGTTTTTAAAGTTATTCAAATCAAATTCAGCATTAAGGTTCTTTACTGAAAAGCATGAAACATGAGTAAAATTTTTTTTTCAAAATTCATCCCTTAGGGGGTTTAACGGGGGTGCAAAGATAGTATGAAACTTTGCCGTTTTTGAAGTTATTCGAATGAAATTCAGCATGAAGGTTCTTTATTGAAAGGCATGAAACACGAGTAAAATATTTTTCTCAAAAATCATCCCTTAGGGGGTTAAACGGGGGTGCAAAGTTAGTATGAAACTTTTCCGTTTTTGAAGTTATTCGAATGAAATTCAGTATTAAGGTTCTTTTATCGAAAGACATGAAACACGAGTAAAATATTTTTCTAATAAATCATCCCAGAAACTGACTGATTGGTGACTGATATATCAATGCACAGCCCAAACCGCTGGGTTTAGAGACTCCAAATTGGGCACATAGGTCATGAAGTCTAGGGGTGCACTAAGAAGGATTTTTCAAAACTCACATCCTAAGGGGGTGAAACGGGGGCCAAAGTTTGTATGAAGAAACTAGATTAGTTAGACCATTTTATTTGAAACTTCGCAGGAATTCTCCTGGCGGTAAATGAGTAAGTACGTGTTTCAGGATTTTTCCAAATTCAACCCCTAGACTAGAGGGATGAAATGGGGTGACCTACTACCTAAGCGTCTACACGTGTATTATCGAAGGGGCTCGACCTAGAAAGCTGGAATTTTGTATAGAGATTCCCTTTATGATGTTGACAAGGATAAAGATGGTGTTTTACGACATTCCCACGGGAAAGGGAGTAATAGGACTGCAAGTGTATTATCCCAGGCGCTCAACCTAGAAAGCTGAAATTTTGTATAGAGGTTCCCTTTTTTATGTTGACAAGGATAAAGATGGGGTTTTACTAAATTCCCACGGGAAAGGGAGTAATAGGACTGCAAGTGTATTATCGTAGGCGCTCAACCTAGAAAGCTGAAATATTGTGTAGAAGTTCTCTTTATGATGTTGACAAGGATAAAGACGGGATTTTTTTAATTCCCACGGGAACGGGATAAATAGTAATATTATAAAGCTGAAGAATTTGTTTGTTTGTTTGAACGCGCTAATCTCAGGAACTGCTGGTTCGAATTGAAAAATTATTTTTGTGTTGGATAGTCCATTTGTCGAGGCTTTAAGCTATCGGTATAACATTACGCTAAGACCAATAGGAGCGTAGCATCAGTGAAAAATGATGCAAAAACGGGGAAAATTATTCATATCACGATAGTGTTTTCGACAACCACGCGAACGAAGTTGCGGGCACAGCTAGTTATAAAATATATCTGTTGTCTGGTACCCGTGACATAAGCAGGTGGAGTCTAGCTTGGGGCAGTTGGGGCCAGGGCGCGCTATTTGAACCACACATTCCCATCGATGTGTCTACTGTGTAGCCAGGATCAACAACGGCTACCTCAGATTGACAATAAGCTACGAAGCTCATTGACGTCCCGGGGGAGAAAACTACAGCTGTCTTGGAACTCACAACGAATTTAAACAGAAAGAAGATAGTCGGAGTAGGAAGTATTGAAAGGAATTCCCTCCTTAACAACTACGTGAGAGACAGAAATTTAAATGAAAAAATAATTTATTAAATAGCAGTTATACCCGTGTAATTTTTATTTCTCGTTATTTCCGACATAAATGGTACTTTTCCTTCCCCGGTTATCAAACTATGTATTTCCACACATTTGGACTTGTGAGTAATTTTATTATTGTTATACATTTATTTTACTCGCAGTTTAGGCCCCACTGCAGGGCATAAGCCTTCCTTTTACGCCACCAAGCATCCCTGTCGCTCGCCAGTTCCTTCTAATCTCCACAAAAGGCAGTCAAGTCGACCGACCATCGCATTTTTGGCATTCCTCTAGACCTTTTTCCGTTTCTTGGGAACCACGATATGACGACTCGACCTTTCTGATTTCATACGTTGTAGGTACATGGCATATTGATAAAAACGTTTGATAAAATAGGTTTTATTTATTCAAATTCAACAAAGTAAATTCAAAAGTTATAGAGCTAGTTGGGAAACTTGTTACTTGGCCGGTAGACGTGGTTACGGTCGAATTAGACCGTAATAATAATATAATAACGTTTTGCCGAAACACGTTTTTAGCCCTAAGTACTTTAGACTTAGTAACCAAAACCCGTTTAGATAGGCACGACAGAATACACTAGTGGGCCCCACCCTGGTATTACAGCTCCAGAAATTTCTAGTCCTATCTTAATGACCTGATTGCGTAAGCAAACCGATTGAATTGATTAGTTTAAATTTCATAGATTTATTATTTTCTTAAAATGAATTTAGAAATGTACTGTTAATGTTTCTAGCAATATTTTTTACTCGGCGCCACCTACTCCCAAAGTATGCTAGGCTTAAACCTACTTGGTATTTGAGGTACTATGATATATATGATATATAAATATTCTTGTAAATAAATAACATCTTTTTGTCATTTTAAAAAAAATATTTAATCGATGTACATCGATCATCGAAATAGGTCAGACCTGTGGGTCGAATATCAGTTCCTCTCCTCCTATCACCGATACTTAAATGGCAAAGCTATAATACATCTATAAATAAAGATTTGCTTGTTTATGTGTGGAAATATTAATATACTTACATACAAAGTCTTTTTAAAAGTTAGCAAGAAATAAACAATTTAACTATCTATCTTTGTCTAAAACACCTAGACTTCAATGTTTGGCCCGCTTATCGGTATCGAAGGTACAACATATTCGATGGTCATAGCCAAAGGAGCCACCGGGTTGTCAAAACCAATTTTTTTTGACATTACAAAACAGATATTGTACTTATCAATTCTTATATAGATGTTGCCATGTTTTTACGTTAGTTAGACAAATCAAAAAATTGATGTGAAAAATGTTGAAAAGCTAAAGCTACAAATAAACGCGCACGTGATACCCCCGGTATTACAAGCGTCCATCGGCTACGGTAACTGCTTGCCATCAGGCAGGCCGTATGCTTGTTTCGCTACCTTAGTGATATAAAGAAGTATATAGTCTACCTGTGGCGCCTGGGTGGTAGTGGTTGTGGTTGGTTTCCCTTTAACAAGACCGCGTTTGAGCAAGCCACGTGCTGGTATCGCGCGAGCCTCGCCATCTTCCTGTGGTCGGGCCGATGCCTGCCACGCCACGCACGCCACAATTACGATACTGAAACGAGATATTAAAACACTTAAGCAACTATCTGTCTGGGCTGGTTGTAGGAAAAAAATGAGACGATTCGAAACAGCTTGTATTAGAATAAAAATTACTATTGACTATACTCAACGCCAAAGCCAGTATATAAATAAATAATAAATAAATAATGTATAGGGACAATTCATACAGATTGAGCTAGCCCCAAAGTAAGTTCGAAACTTGTGTTATGGGATACTAACTCAACGATATTATATTTTATAACAAAAACATATATAGATAAACATCCAAGACCCGAAGTCAATCAGAAAAAGTTCGTTTTTCATCATGACCCGACCGGGGATTAAACCCGGGACCTCCTGGGTGACGGTCTGGCGTGGTAACCATTACGCCACGGAGGTCGTCAGGTCGGAGGTATAACATAAAACAATTGAAAATCGATTGTCGCTGAGTAATAAGTATGAGTTATGAACTTCGTTTTATTATGATTGCACACGCCCGGAGAATTTATTGGCATTCAGTATAACTAAAAATATTCACCTTATGGATGGTATACAAAGGCTCCGAGGCTAAAATAAGTCACTGCAATCGTCGCGCTGTATACACATGTAATATCGATATACCTAGCTAATCTCAAGCATATTTTTTATTAAAGCTTAGGTACATACAATATCTGAAAATATCGAGTTTATTTATAAAAATGAAACTGATGAATATTTTCATATAGATTAGATCAATCTTTTGATCGCCGCATACCAACTAGTTTCAAAATTTACATTTTTAAGTGTCAACGGTGGTAATCTTTATGTAAAAGAAAATAAAACCAGTTGTAACAGAAACTGCAGACGATAAGGAAACGTAATAAAACCAGAAATTACCAAAAAAAAACATATTTTGTCTGTCTGTCCCTTTGTTATGGCTAATCTACGAAAGCAATAAAATTTAACTCTAATAGTTTGTCCTCTAGACACGACTACGAATTCATATATCCCCGTCCAAAATCGAAATTAAAGTAAAATTACAGACCGTCGTAATATGACCATATTTTTTTTTATTTGTGATCAAAGACGATAATATAAAATCTATGAGAGTGAAAAAACATTACAACATATTAATACTAAACTAAACATATTATTATAAACAAATTATAATGAACCTAAAACCTTAAAAAATATAATAAAATAACTAAAATATGAGAGTGAAAGACACGTAAAGACGGACGCGGTGCCGTGTCTTACCTATTAGTCGGAACAGTTTTTTAAATTTGTTAATTATGTAAAAAAATACGTTTTGACATCACAATAGCAGTTCCTCCAACCAGATCCCCCAATTTGCAAACAGCTCGAATCTATAACGTTTACCGCTGTTCTATATGACATTTAAATGACGTAACTTGTCATACGGTGAATTGCTCAAAACCAGTTTAAAGTTAGTGACACATTATATTATGGCTATCACTGTCAGACTAAAGAAGAAAAAAGAGAGAGCTTCATGTTGAATTAAAATCAAAATGCATTTCAGAAAATGACTGTAAATTCTATTGAAAATTTTTGAAGAAAAAACACTCGACTTGCGTAAAGCAGACTCTGCAATACTCTGCATCGACTTGAGTGTGCAAAATATGAGGGCTGCATACTGTTGATGGTTTTAGACTCAGGAAAGCCTGCAGATTACGAATTTGCATGTTGCTGGGAGGTTTACTGGTCCAATTTTTTTTACAATCGCATCCGACTGAAAGGCATCGAAACGGGCTGAAAAAATGCGTTGTTGTTTTAGTGACAATATCCAATTATTTCTGCAATAGGTGATAGCAAGGTAATAAGGCTTTACTTTATTCACTGTTATGTCACTTTCTCACCATGTAATTTTTTTCAAGAATGGCAATTAAAAAATGAAAAACTATGTCCTTCCCGAACTGCACTTATTAAAAAGAGGGTTCAATTATACATAGATACCATAGGCACCTTAAAGAATTTATATTCGACACGCTAGAGCAGGGGTCGGCAACCTTTTGGTAGGGTTTCAAATAGGTACTAAACATCAAGGATCATCGTCTGTATCAGTAGTTTCGAAAAACTTTTTTTCACCTCGTACTAGCAGTTGCGTCCCGGCACAAGTTGTGCGATCACTTTCCAACACTGGGCAAACAAATAAAAGAGTGCTCTCAAGACGTGGTCACAAAGGGGGTTTTGTGCTCCTTTGTGACCTTCGTCGGAAATCCCATATGTAGGAAAAAAGCGACCAAAAAATCAAATAAGGATTTTCATAATGCAGAATCGAATTTTGATGTAAATGTTTAGAGATATCTGGTCGTAAATACCACATATGGTGACACCTCAAAAAAAATTTGCTAGAAGATTTTCATAATCCTAATTACTTCTCTGAACTGCCAGGATAAATTTGCTCTCCCAACTAAATTTGAGGATCTATTAGAATTCTCACATCATAACTTTATAGCCGTTTTTCTGTTGGTTCATAGAGTGCTTTCGCCCAGTCTCCTTACTTAGGGAAAGAAGGCAATATACTTAGGTACTCGTACATCACATTCGCTAGTCAAAATGTACGTACAATAATAATGTTTAGTTAATCTACTCTATAAGCTATTAAAATTTGATAATAATGGAATATGTATGGACTATTTATGTGTAATAACTGATATATACATTTATTTGTAAGGATTAAGACGTCGCGGTTATAAAACGTCGCGGGTCGCACAGAGGGGGGTAGCGGGCCGCGGGTTGCCGACCACTGCGCTAGAGTGTCTAAAGTCAACGTGATCGAGAGAAATAAAAAAACCTGCAAGTATTGTATTAGCAAATTGTAAATAAGCGATTATGCAGTTAATGGTGTCAGTTACGTAGTAACTGGTATTTCTATGGTGTTACTCGTAGCCTTTTCTGTAATGGACAGGTTTTCCGTGTGTGTAATGTGGTTTAATGAGTTCAATGGCGTTTAATGTCAAATAGGCCTATTATGTCGCGGGTTATATTGGATTTGGAAGGCGACATTGGGCGGCGCGGGCGGCGCGAATCGGCGCGACAGGGCCTGAACACTTTCGGAAAGACCAAGTCCTCCATACGATTGCTCAATATTATGGCGTATCCACACTGTCGGCAAACAACGGCGAACAGCGAACACAAACAGCAAACACGAACGTGTCGACAGCTGTTTGTCTGTTTTTGTTTTTGTGTTTGCCAGTGTTCGGCGTCGGTGTCGGTTTTTGAGCAAAAATCAAAGGGTATTCGACGAACATGTTTGGAATGTATCCACACGCTTGTGAAGCAGTCAGTAGTATAATTGGCAAACGAAAGCTTTATTTCCTTCCTTTTCTGATTATTATTTGTTGTCAAATAATTTAAATTTCAATAAATAATTATCTAGGTATTATTTTTTATTTATTTAATTTTATATATTAGGGTCATCCTAGTTTTGATTAAATTAGGACTAATTTTATTTATTGTTTCAGATTTTTTTTCATTTTATCTTTTTTTTTAGCTTTTTCCACAGAAGTTTTTAATCAACTAGCCGTTCATATTTTGAAATTTATTTTTTGAAAAAAAAAAATCACCCCCCAGGTGGGATTCGAACCCACGAGCCCTTGATATCCGGCCGAGTGCTCTCCTTCTTTTTCGTTTAATTTCACTTTCCTTTTTTTCTATAAAAATAAGTCATGCCAAAAGTGATCGCTACCACCACAAGTTCGTCTTCCGCCATGTTTGCTAAACCGGCATAGACTGGCACGTTCGCCAAGCGTGTGGATACCGCGTTTATGTTCGGTGATTGTGATCGGTGTTTGAGGTTTGTGGCGAACAGCGAGCGTGTGGAGGCCCCATTACAGCTTATGCAGGGTATGACGAGGTTACAATGGGATTTTTGCCTATTTTGTGGGTGCTGAACATATTCAATTGTTTGGTACTCAAGAATTTATTTGTTGGGTAACATAACAATGATTTAAATAAACTAATATTAAAATTTAACTAATCAATTTTTTATTTTTTACAATTCTGTATTTACCTTTTTTTAATTTTATAAAACTGTTTTTATCTTTTTGTGAAGTCATTTGTTAATTTAATTTTTCTTTTAATTTAAATTTTATTAAAATTGTCGCTTGCTGGAGGTCGTGAAAGGTCTCCGTTGGTCTACTAGAATGTTAAATAACCGCCCGAGCAGGGTCAGGTCGGGTGAACACGCATCCGCTTCCGACACGATCGCCCACCGCATTTCTCACTTTATATAAGTCATTCGATGACCACTATACGCATCGACTATCAAATATTATGCACGATCACGACTTAGAAGTTACAATACAATACTTCTTAACTTATGCCATTGCAATTTTGCAAGTTGTTTCATGACTTACATAATAACACCTGCTGAAAAAATACGATTTAGACATTTATTTAACAATGCTTTCGAACAATACGTACAAATATTTTTGCGATGACTGGCTGTCACTACAACAGGGATAGAAAATTGTAGTCATTAGAATGTACGACACAGTGTACGCGTAATACTTCAACCTTTCTAACGCAATACCGGCAGAATGCCAAGTGAGGTATAACATATTTTTGTATTATATGTTAACAATCCAAAAATTGCTTGTCAAGTCACGTCGGTAAAAGTGCGGCTTTCTATTTGGTTCACTTCAAGACATTAATACACCGGGCGTAGGTGCAAAGCAATGAATGTGTAATTGTCTCTGTAACCTCAAATCACGTCAAGGTTAGTCGGACAGAAACCAGAAGTATTAAAATGTGGCTCGACCTCGCGGTGCAATGCGGCAGTGGCGCCGTGCACCATCATCGACGGGCCCACCACGGGCCACCTGACACATGCGCGCGCAAACGTCACACTGATCCTTCATACTGGTATCTTCCAAGTTCTGCATTGGACTTTACTAGGTCGTCACTCATTTACCAAAATTATGACAAAATTTAAGGAAATATATTAAAAAAATTATCATTATGAATACATATGTACTGTAGCCATTAGGGCTACGTACTCGATGACTGTAGCTCTCTGTGTTCATACTCTATATTTAACGCGATTTTTTGAAAATATTACACATAATATGACAAAATCATCTGTTTCGCAAAAAATGTTCTCACTGATTTCTTATTTTGCAGGTAGAACAATATTCTGAAAACTAATAATAATTAGGCTTCTTGCTAGGATATCAGATTTAGTCCAAATGCATTTACCACATACCATGAGAATGATTATGAGCGTAGATCTTCATACAATAGGACGAACAATGAAGTTGAGTAACACGTAAAAAATATATAAATTAGCAAGTTCGTACAAAATAGATGATAAAAAGCTCCAGCGAACGAGGATGTTCGCTAATACTGAGTTCCAATTTTGTAGTTATGCAAGATGGCGGGTGCTAAGAAACTATAAACAGCAATGATCGTGAGTCCCTCCATCTTATAGGCAAATGTCAATCGTCTGGTTGTGCAACAACAATGTTTTATTACCAAATGTCTGTATCGTTGTAATATAGCTAGTTGAGTAAGTGATAGGAATTTTCGAACGCATCCTCCAACAGTCTCGCCTTACCCTAACTGCAATATGCAGTAGTGAAAATATTGCAGATGACCTCTACGCCGAACGCCGAACTCATTAAATTGCTTTAAAAATAGAAAATTTTCAACTAATACTGTTTGCAGTAATATTTTGACGCTATTAAGTCTCATGAGCACTAATTGATAATTGACCGGAAAAAAGCCGTGCAATATTAAATTGGTATTACCCAAAATGTTCAACAATCAATTAATTTTAAGTTGTTATACCTACTGAATTTTACATAAAACACTTGATCAATTGATTGAGGTCAACTGGAAGTAACTGCATTCATTAACACTAGTCACTTGACTGGCGACATTACGAAACCCAGAAGCTAAAAGCTAAAATTGCAGTGCCTGTAGAAAATATTTTTTGACCTCAGTGTGCCTTTCTTCCTGTTTGCCGGTTTTTGTGTCCAAAAAAGGCTATGTTGATTTTTTAAATTTAATTGCTTTTTATACCAATTATGACTTACATTTCAATTCCTTCTGTTTAAAAATTCCTATACTAATCATAATCTCAAAGAAAAATCTGAACATAATATTTAGAATTGCATAGTAAATTGTATGAAGAATTTTTTTTACATTGCCAATATATAAAACAATAGTAAAATTTTAATATGAGTTCTATGATTGCGTAAACACAACCTGATTGTCTGTCCTCTAATGTTTTAATTTATTTTAATTGTTAGAATGGGGTCTAGGCAATCTGTTTATGTATGATTTATACATAATATTATTACGATATTTTTATTTATTCGAATATATGTTATAATATTATGCAGAATTATTATATATTTATATAATTAGCGAATACGAGTCTATGACAGTAAAAAATAGTTTTGAAATATTACGAAGAGTTATTTATGATTTATTTGTCATAAATAAATTATGTACTTTTCTAGTTAACTATGTACTGTTTTTGGAAGATCTAATCTAAAATGTTGTATTAAAACAATCTATAAGGAAACTTACTACAAACTCCAAATAACTAGTAGAGTCGTAGAATATTATGCAATGGTTTATCTTGAAGAAGCACTTCTCATGCTGGCGGGGAAGAAACACTTCTCACAGAATATTGTGTTCCTTCCTATTGCCACGTTCCTTGCTGTTTGTCTGTCGTATTTATATTAAAAAATTACCTCGTTTTTGCTCTTAAAATTTGAATTATTTAAATTTGCCATCTGTGTGTATTTAATGGTTCACATTTGGAAAATTCGAAATATTTCGATAATTTTTATAATATTTTATAACAAGTAATATTGATTGAGTTAAAGTTTATTTCAATTGTTTTATATTTAGTGCAACAATACTTAGAGCAAGTTCAGATGACAAGCGCTCAACGCGCGTTTTGATAACGCGCGTTTACAACTACTTACATACATTTTATTCAGGCCGTACACTAACGCGCGTTTTAATAAAGCGCGCGTAATGAAATGTAGTTGTAAACGCGCGTTATCAAAACAAAACGTCATTTTGCGGAGTATATTATAAATGCAAAAGTGTGTTTGTTTTTCCTTTTTTCACGTCGAAAATAATGAACGGATGATTTTTTTGGGGATATACATATATATAAATATTGTCATAGGCTACTTTTTAACTCGGAAAAACATCATTTTCCCCACGGGAAAAATAAAAGACCACGCGAGCGAACGGAAAGGATGAGCAACAGATAATATTTAGTAATAGATTTATAGGGTTCAATAATAATTGTTAATTAAGTACCCACCTATGAGAATAATAATTATTTTAATGAGTAAATAAATTATCTTATTAATAATTTTGTCTAGCCTCCAGCAAAGTGAAGTGAAGGGACAATTGGTGACGTTGATTAGTACTGTAGTGTACATAATAGCAATAACTTAATGTGGCCGTAATTACATAAAGATTACTACAAATAATATTATATATTGAGTATGGTTTGGTTGGTTTACCAGCTTATAACTGCCTATTTCAGAAATAATTTGATACCTTTACAATGGCGTAGCGTGCCTTGGGGTGTATAAAAATTATGTTGCCAACTTTTGGGCACACTTAACCCAGGAAAAGTTAGTTTACTTTTGTCATTTCTGAAGTGAAAACTCTTTATGCACGTATTTTTATATGCTTTGTGTTAGTTTATACCTATAAGTATATAGCTGCTTGAGCGCAGCGAACTGGCTCGATTAAAGAAGTGTGAAATAGAACGTTGTGTTTATATGTACCTATGTGCCCCGCGCGCTTTCCCTATAACAAGGTAATTGTTGATAACATTTTACAAATTTTTCCTTCAGGGGCAACGTAGTCCAGGGGCCCCGTACTATTGAAACGACGACGGTAGACGGTATAATATTTGTGGGATATAATTATCAAATAAGCTACTGTTTATGACACAAAACAACAATGGTACAGTCAACCGATGAAAGAGCTGAACAAGGCTGTAAGTATAATTTTAAATAACTTAAAGGGAACTTGCAAACAGAAGAATCGATCACAAATAACTATCGATTGAATTCTTTATTTCTTTGCTATTGGACGGTGACTGCTTACCACCAGGAGGGCCGTATGCTTGTTTGCCACCTTAGTGGTATAAAAGTCGGTTAATAAGCTACCTCCACAAGAGTGACAGTAACAAAACACTGTATAACTAAGCCCTCGCAAAACTACTTTTATTAATAAGGTGGTTTATGAATCTAATAACTACCAGTGTCATTTAAATGACATTAACATTTTTTTAAATATGGTATGTACAGTCAGCGGCATTAATAATGTTGTCACTTTAGTATGTGTTTTAGTATTTCAGTTTAATTACTGAGTACTTTTGAGTGAACAATTTCAACAGCGATGTTTTCATCGGCGGCAATAATATGCTGTTACTTCAGTACCTTGTCACTTTTGCATACAATTTCAATTATTGAAGACTTTTCACCGAACATGTCAACAAAGTTAAAGTGACAAGGTACTAAAGTGACAACATATTTATGCCGCTGACTGTACTGAAGTGTCATATTTTATGCCGCTGACATTACTCTATTCTTTGTCAAAACGCGTTTATGTCTAATGTGTGAGCATTACATTTAACTTCAACGTGGTACCAACCAGACCGGTACGAACTTTATAATATGAATTAATTATTATTATTACGTCGACTTTAGTCCAAGGTTATCTGCGATTCAGTTGACCAAGTAAAATCTGCCAACACGAATGATGCATAAAAATTAAATGCCAAAATAAAGATATACATGGTTCAGGTTGATATCTTGTTGTAGACCTCGTCTTTATAATATTTTAAGAAAAGAGATCCAACAAACAATTAATATGTTTAAGAAACTAAGTAACTTTCATCTTATTTTATTAAACAAATATTAAAAAAAAAAAAAAAAAGAAATGTAAAATTGTTCTAACCTAGAAATATATTCCGATTTGAATCAATACTTTTTGGTGAACGAAATGAATTTGAATTTGACTTTTCGCAAAATCGGTTCACAATAACTAGGTTCCCTCATATTTAATCACATAATAATATTTAATCCGTGTGGTTTACCACACGGATTAAATATTCTTTATAAAGTATCTAAAGTAAGAAAATAGTTCACTACGAATTAATTTTAACTACGTCTACGCCGCTTCTACAAAACCGTTATATCGCTTCTATAAAAACAGTATGCATATTATAATAAAAATAGAATGCCTATTGTTATCAAGGAATTCGTAGTGCTGCAACATCATACAGCGTAAAGGGCGTCTACGTAGCCGATTTGACGAAGTTACTTTACATAACCAATCATCGGATTCCGAGCGAGCTGTGCATAATGTGGAGCCCCGGCGACGCTTTGCGAAGCTGTAACTATTCATCCTACATAACATAATGTTGCTTAATCGTAGGTCGGGGGCTCAGCTTTCAACATGGGACAAACTCATTTTAAACCGGTTCTAGTCTCGCTCAATTAATTTGAAAACTAATTGGTATATTACACTGGGTCAGACCGTAGTCTCAATAATGAGGTTTATAAGTCAACAATTATGAAATTTGTGATGTTTAGATTTTTTTTAATATCTAATATTATGTATGGCTAAGTAGAAATGTAACATATGACACAGTATACGCTGACAACCGGCGATTCGATGTTTATCGCTACATAGTAGATAGGACTCGAATGACTGAAATACTATCGAAACAAGGTTGACCCACTAATGGGCGGCGGCAATAGCTTAAACAAGTACCTAGCGTTGGTAGGCAGTGCGCCCTCCGTAACTCCTGGATTGTTCAGAAACACATTAGAAAGGCAATAATTTCAAAATCACTAAATATTAACTATGAAATATCAATTTCGAAACGTATACCTTCGATAGACAATCAAAGGCCATTTGACCACATGAATTATTAATTTCGTAACTTTAAATGTTCACCGCAATTAGGTTGTTACAATTTTTAGTTACGCTCTTATTTAAATCGCCTTGCTAAAAATAAAAGATTATTTTATTAACTCCTATATAACGTCGACTAATCCTATGGGTACTATTTTACAAGAAAGAAGTAAATTATATATTTATTGTAAATTAGTATGTCAATACGGAAGAAGAGGGAACAACTGAAAATCATGCATCTATCACATCGCAAAAGCAGTCGCACAGCAAAATTAATTATAAAATTAGCGAAAATATAATATTACTTACAAGGGTAGGATTCTCATGTTGAACTGTGTTAACGTCGCGAAAAGCACTGGCAGAAATCCTCAGACCGCAGGTCCACAGTCGACGGAGGCTACGCTAGGTGTGGGTAAATGGCAAGTGGCGTGGGGACCTGCACTGCACTAGCTAAGCCGACGATGCCTGGTTGAGCCCGCTCCACACCACTGGCCGGATTTATATTCTGTATCTCGCACATCACTCGGCTATACCATTCGCATCGATGATCAGTTAATCCTGTTGTGACGTCGCTGAGGTCGTGGCTTGTTTAATAATTTATTTTTGGAAAATTGTCCTAACGGTATTGTTTAGAAAACTCATATATTATTATTACGTGAGGTGTTGCTGCTTTCTCTAACAGTTTAAGCATAACAATAATATGAAACATGATAACAGTTTTAGGTTCTAGTAGCAATCCAGTGATTTTGACCGCACAAACTCCTCGCTCAAAGGAATGAGTTTGCTTTACATATGAATTGAAACATTTCATTTCATTATAAGACTTTCGATTATATAAATTTTTTTTTTTGACGAAAGTTTGTTGCCAAAGAGACTACCAAGATGTGTCTGAGTCGGCTCTCAGTGAGACCATTAGGTCATAACAAATCTTCAATATTTGATTAAGTAACTATCGACAGTTTACTCATAGAACATTATTCATTACTAAAGTAAACATTTCTTTACGGGCGGCGGCTTTCCATGCGATTTTACTAATAAATAGAGTGATTTTTGAGGCTGTTAGTTTACTATCCCTAATGCTATCTATTTAAAAATAATTGGCTAAGTGTGTATCTTTTTGACATGTTTTTTTTATATTTTATTATAGTGGACCAACGGTCGCCTGATATTGCTATCAGGCGACCGTTGGTCCCGTTGGAGGCGATACATGCTTGCGCATGTATCGCCTCCCATTACACCCGCAACTCCGAGAGAGCTAGTACGTTGTCAACTAATATGATGCTAGCGCCCCGTCCCAGCTTCACAAGGGTTTTTGTAAGAATCCCTATATAAAAAAAATATAGTACCTATAGCCTATGTTTCCCGCGAATAGTGTAGATTCCCAAAGGTGAAAGAATTTTTGAAATCGGACCAGTAGTTTTTAAGTTTATACGTTACAATACAAACCAAAATAGTAATCTTTCTTCTATAATATTAATAATAGAAGATATTATACGTCCAGAACGTATAATATCTTCTATTTAAAGGGACCAAGATCGTCGCAAATCGCAAGAAGCTAAGTGAGTGTGAAGCGCACTGTGGACGATCGCCAATCGTCCTATCAACAACACATGACAAATAACATTCAATATGAAATATTTTGTAATAGGTACTCATTTAGCTTCAGATATCTGTATTACAAATCATGTTCAATGTTCATTTATAAATTTACTAGTAAATCCCTTGCAACTTCGTTTGCGTATATATCGCTTTCCCGTGGGAATTTAAAAAAATCCTTTCTTAGTGCTCCCCTACGTTATAAAAAGAACCCCTGTGCAAAATTTCAAGTTTCTAACCCTTATAGTTTAGGCCCTGCGTTGATATGTCAGTCAGTCAGCTTCTCCTTTTATTATATAGATTTAAAAATATATTTACAGTTGCCATGTCAACCGTATATAGTACCTACGAATTAAATCAAGTTCTCACTATTAATTGCATACTAGACACTCCGATATGTAATTCTTTAAATATTTGTAAGTGATAATTACTTGATATACAAGTTTGCTTTTTTCAATTACAACGAATAAATTGAGAATGTTGCACATATTAACTGTTTGTTAATTGAGTTTTGATTTGATTTGAGTGTTAGTAGGTGTTAGTCAACATACCACAGAGTTATATTTATTTAATGCGGTCCCGGTCCCGACTTTTGTCGATAGTTTAGAAAGTCAGCGACACCAGCTGTCCGCAGTCTACACCAATTGCGAGAAGCGCACTAAAAAAAGAATCAATGCTTCAGATACAAGTATGGGGTACTTGTAACTTTTTTTGGGAATAAGTTAAAGTCTGGAGAGTAACATGGCAGATCCTCTGGACCACGCGGGTGAATCTGCGGGCAAATGCGCGTCGGGCCACGCACAGGGTAGGGTTCCATGTTGGCTACGCTTCAAGTTTATTCAGTGTATTACCATTCTTCAATAAAATTCAACCGGATAAGTGCAAGTCGGACTCGCCCACCGAGGGTTCCGTATATAGAAATTATAAATAATGCAAGAATCGACTCGCGCAGTTTTTTCCGAGCTTTTCCCGAAAATGAGGTTTTTTTGTACATGTGGTGTTTTTCCTCTTGACGTACGACCTAAAACTAATCAGATAATCAAATATAAATAAACAAGTGCATATATTGTACTCGCATTACTGACAATCATACATATATTATAAAACTAGCTTTTTTGCCCGCGACTTCGTCCGCGTGAAGTTCCGGACCCGTTCCCATGGGAACCACAATTGAATTTCGGGAAAAGCTATGGCCTATGTCACTCCCTGATAATGTAGCTTTCTACTGGTGAAAGAATTTTTGAAATCGGTCCAGTAGTTTCGGAGCCTATTCAATGCAAACAAACAAACCAACAAACAATCAAATCTTTCCTCTTTTTAATATTAGTATAGATGAGAAAGTGAGTTTGTTTGTTTGTTTGTTATTTCTTCACTCCTTGACTAAGCAGCCGATCGTTATGAAATTTTGTATATGTATACATATTGTTAAGGATACAGAGCCCAACATAGGCAAATTTTTACGCGCGCGAAACCGCGGGTAAAAATTTGCCTATGTTGGGTAGTAGTAAACAGTAGGTACATTTATATGTAACCGTTTATTACATATATGTACCTACTGTTTACTTACCTTGTGACCCCACTCCCAGAAATAAGAGGCACGGCTTCGTCGACCTAGCGTAATTACTAGGTAGGTAGGTAGATTATTAATAAAAATGTTTTCAAAGATCACTTTTCGCAATTGAATTCGTTACTACACTACACTAGATATGTAGTGTATCTAAAGCGCAAATATGAGATTTTCAATTAAAATTTTACATTTTAACGGATCGTATCAGAAAATATGCAGATTACCTATGTAGTTAATGTACATACACATTAACGTATTCTGTATTCTAACGGTAACATATACAAATGGGCACTTTATCAATTTGTAGCATTAAATTATATTTTTCAAGAATAGTGTCACTCGATAGTCGCAAAGATAATACAATTAATCAGGGCTACCATGAAAGTGTCCATCCGAATACAAAACGACGAAACACGTAGTCCTGTCAAAAAGGACATTAGAAAGAAAGAAAGAAAATACATTTATTCTGTACAGCACATGAGACACAAGACAACAACAGCATTTTACAAATCCAAAGAGACAGAAACATTCACACAAAACATTACTAGTTAGAATAAGGTTAAAAACTGGTTAGAGTTCAACGATACGTCAGTCCGTATGTTCGAAATTTCATTTCATGGTTGGCCCGTTTTGATTTCCTTCAGAATGTTGAAATATGCGTTTTTTGCTGAATAAACCGCCGTATCTTTTTTTTACGTAAACTTAGAAACTTGATTTTTTTCACAACTTCATGGGACCGTAAACCTGAGTAGGTATATATCGTTAAAATGTCAACTTGATACCTCTACGCATTTCCGAGAAAAAGGTCTTGACAGACAGACAGACAGACGGACAACAAAGTGATCTTATATGGATTCAGTTTTTCCTTTTGAGGTACGGAACCCTAAAAATATTAAGTTCCGGTTTTATTGGTCTTGAAATCTGACCAGTTAAGCGAGGAAACAGTACCATGTTACTTATTTGGACCACAATCACCTTCGTATGTTCTCAAAATAATTTTTATACTTACAAACATATAGTTGATAGTGAATTTCCGGACACTTCCCAATGGTTGACTGGTAGAGAATGAAATAAGCATATTACGCCTATTGACATCATTAGGTACTAGCTGTTACCCGCAGCTTCGCCCGCGTGGTCCAGAGGATCTGCCATTTATTTTTTCCCGTGGGAATAAAATGTTTTCCGGGGTAAATAGTAGTCTAATGTCAATCCTTTCGTTACTTTTGACGTAAAAGAAGAACAAACAAACACTTTGGAATTTATAATAATTTTAAGTATGGATTTATTGTGGTCAATAAATTTAAATAAATATGGACCGACAAACAAATTTTCATGATTTAGCTAAGAGTAAGATTATCATGTTTGTGTATTTAAATCAATAATCTAAAGACTGGTAGGTACATCAGTGCCAAGGTTAACGCGTGTCTAGATTTATATTGAAACATCTTATCATCTAGGATGTAGGTATAAAATTTAAGTTATTTGTATTACAAAATCTACATTCATTACTTAAACCGTTGATTTGAACACGTGCCTAAGTGCATATGTACCTACATAAATTATTTTCAAATATTTGTTTAGCTACTTAAAGAGCAAACAAATTGTGCACACGTAACAGTATATTCTTTAGCGCGACGTGATGTTATGAAAATTTATTTGTTCGTGTTTTTAATTATGTAATTTTCGATTACAATATTTGTGATCGATTATGTTATATTTTGATGTATGCGAGTAGGTCTTTTTAATAGTTTATTTTTTTTATCGAAGTTATTAGCTGACCTGGCGAACTTTGTTCCGCTTTAAACGGGGTCACTCACTACCCTACCCTACCCCTACCTAAAAGTCAAGAGGATTGAGCAAATCAGCAGTTTTTTCACCGGCCCAAAGAAGCACACAGTACTCCATATGAAGCCGTACTTGTGCCCGCTGTTCTGGGGTGAAGTACCGTTTGGACCGGTTGAGAATACAGAGCTTTTTCGAGGCAAGTTTGGTCTTGCCTTCCAAGTCCGAAACTCCGAAACCGCACGTTGTACGAAATGTCGACACCGAGGATCCCAATACTGTTTGATATGGAGAGGGGTGTTCCTTGGAACTGCGGAGCTATGACAAAGGGATCCTTTTTGGCTGAAAATACGCAGACTTGTATTTTAGATGGGTTGAAGTTAACCAGATTAAGTCTACCCCACTGAGCAACTAGCTCCAAGGAGTATTCAATATCTGACACAAGTCTTGATCGGCTTTCCGACACATCGGAAGGAGAGGCATTTGCTCGGCCAGTATAATACGCATCTCCCGTAGTAACAATGAATACTGGAGATGGTCAGCATGTCATTGATATGCAGAAGAAACAGCGTGGGAGATAGTACTGAACCTTGGGGCACTCCAGCATTGATGGCCTTGGTATTGGAGCAGCATCCATCAACAAGGGCTTGGATGCTCCGTCGAATTATCATCCTTTTTGGGTATCGGATGCACATGGGCTAGCTTCCACGAAGACGGCACTATTCCACATGTGTAGGAAAGCTTGAACAAGCGCATTAACACAGGAGACAGCTCGGGAGCACATTTTTTCAAAAATATTGCCGGAATGCCATCAGGCCCACTGGACTTCCGGATGTCTAGGGAGAGAAGTGCACGCCTTATAGTTTTTTACGCAGACCGCCACCCAGGAGATCCCGGGTTCGATCCCCGGACGGGTCATGATGAAAAACGAACTTTTTCTGATTGGCCTCGTGTCTTGGATGTTTATGTGCATAATATGTATTTGTTATAAAATATAATATCGTTGAGTTAGTATCCCATAACACAAGTTTTGAACTTACTTTGGGGCTAGCTCAATCTGAATGAATTGTCCCTATATATTTATTTATTTATGATTATTTTAAAAATAGATTAGAAACAGAGTACCTTGTGTATTTTAGTAGTTTTAGTTAATAAATAACAAAGGGAATATAAACTTTAAATGTTATAGTCATATTACTCGTTAAAATTATACATGTAAATAAATAGCCCCCTCTAGAGCTGTTGTTGCAGTGCCGCCCATAGATTAATATTGTATAAACTGGTGCCGCCAGCGCCCGACATCCACGAGTCCACTGAATGAATAGGTTTTTTTTTTTGACAATGTTGTGCAAGCTAGTGAAGCGCTAACGGGATACGCTTCACCAGCAACATTGGTTTTACGTGGGCGAGGTGTCAACCCGCCGCACAACCCCCGAAATGCTGGAGGACCACACCCGACGTTGGTCAGCGAGTCCATCGGACTTAGCCGGTTAGTGTAGCTAGGCAGTACTACCGACCATTTCCCTATCCGTCACCTTGGGGACGCTCCCCTACGCTGTGAGGGCCAGCGCGGTGAATGAATAGGGTTAAAAACTGGTTTTTGCTCACTTCAGATGTCGCTACTGTTGACCGTTCCTTATGCCGGGTTTACAAGAGGGCGTTTGGCTTGGCTTGCGTGAGTTTGTGGTGCCTTGCGTCCGATTCGGTCTAGTGTCAGTCTTTGGATACAAATCAAAGGCGTTTGAGGCAAGCGTTTGCGACGCGTTTACACGAAAATTGCAGATGCTTCGAGTCGTCTTGCCGAGTAAATGTTTTAGTAAATGTTATATATAAAGGAATTAAAAGCCAAAAAAGAAATATTGACAACTTTTCGAAAACATTTAAAAAACAGGATTCTAACCGGAATCGTCTGGTTTTCTTTTAATCCGGAATCGTCTGGTGGCCGCATTTTGCTTGTTTCCGAAATGGTGGTAGTTTATAACGTAGTTTTTTTTTATTTTTTATTTATTTGGTTTACCGACAAATTGTTACACCATAAACACCACAAAAAATCTTATGTACTAAACTAAATGTAACAATTACTTAAAGATAAACACTGCTTATGTTTAAAGTACCAAATAACGTAGTTTATTTTCTTTATATATATATACCAGTTGTACATAAATGACAAGAAAAAGTGCCTGTGAAGGTCTAATTTCTGAAATAAACGATCTCATTTCATTACAAAGAATACAAGTTCGGTGTCCGCCATGCTTGGATGTACGTAGCATACTGACGCATTCCCAAGCGTGTAAACGAATTCCAAATGCCAAGCGAGATTTGTGAACGCTTGGGACTTGTGGTCGCTTGCCAAGCCTTAGCAAGCATGTAAACGCACCATTACATTTGACAGCTATCTGCCTTTTTCCATACAATTTTTGTAAGCATTATAAAGTGTTATACATGAACTTAGTAAGCAAAATACTATAAGCTTATGAATACAGATGTAAGGATGTCTATGAACGTGAGTGACGTTTGTAAGAGCGTACTGTGGCCACACTGTGGCATATTTTCATACATTTTGTCAAAGGCGAACTTTCAAAAAGTGACATACACTATGAAAGGGAGTTGTAGTTCCAATTTCGGCCACGTTCATAAAGACCTTTGTAGTACTATAATTAATTCCACAACGACTATTTGACTCTTTGTGCAGCTATTGATTGCAAAAATGCGGGGATCCATTTATTTCCCAAGGAAGTACCTAATACGAAAAAAACTATGGGAAAAAGCTTACGTATAATTTTTTTATCAATTTTTTACAAAATTATATAACGGTTCTTCATTTGCGCTTTGCATTTGGGAATAGATATATTTAAAAAGAACACACATACTTTTTTCTATACCACAAAGGTGGCAAACAAGCATACGGCCGGCCTGATGGTAAGCCATCACCGTTGCATATAGATAGACGCTTGCAATACCGAGGGCATCACTCGCGCTTTGCCAACCCTAAGGCGGCCAACCGTCCCGCATTCTGCGGGACCGTCATCACCTGTCATCACAAACATTACCCCCAACATCATGTTCAATATTAATTTGTTTTTTATTATTATTAAATTTAGAATATTTATTAATTTGCTTTTCCCCCAATAATGTAATAAATTATTTTATTTCAAATAACTAAATTATTTTTTACATATGGCTACATTTCGATTGTCTGTTCACTCATCTCGTTAGCTGATAAGACCTAGGACCAAGTATAAGAATGGACAGATTAAATTTTAGAACGACAATGAAACTGTCTTTGCTCTCTGTCTTGCTTATAGCAACATTCAGTGTGAAAAAAAGAAACAAACATAGACAAACATCACCGTCTAGAACGTCAGCGTGTCAACTTTTGAGACATTTGGTAGCCGCTTGGATATCAAAGCTCGTGTTGGATTTTTTGTGTTTTGAGGTGATAATTGGACTTTTTATAAAGAAAAATTGTGATACGGATTTTCGTTTTGAACCATAGCTTGCGTAGCCATTGGTTGTAAGAGTAGAATGGGTGTTACAACGGAAAGCGATCAAAGGATATCTTTTCATAGGTAAGTTATCGACTACATGATTTATATTTTTTGTGCAGGAAATACATTACATGATCGGTTTTTGTAAAGTTAATTGAACCCTAAAGACGATGCAGACGCATAATTTCAACAAACCCATTACTTTTATACAAAGATTTGATTTTATACATTACGTTTATTGAGCTTTGACAGATGATGTACCTTAAATATTGTAAGTAGAGTTGTCACATTGTATCGATAAAATAATAAATTGTCATGCGTTTTTATTAAGGTTTAATTTATTCCTAGTTCTCTTGCCCATTGGGATGAGGGTTAGTTAGATAAGAGTAATCAAAGTAATATAGATCTTGTGTTTTTCAGGTTTCCTGACACTAATATAAGAAACAAGTGGATTAAGAACATAAAACGAGATAATTGGACACCTTCGCCATATTCTCGCCTGTGCTCATTACATTTCGATGTATCTTGCTATCGGGCAGGTAATTTAGATGAACACGCTACGGAGTATTATGTGACGTTTAATCATAAACATATTAGAAATCATTTTAATAAACTAGTCTTATTTAGTGGTCAGTAGATGCAGTAAATAACTAAGCATCAAGCACTTTAAGTAAATTCCTGTAAGTCTTTGTTTATTGTTTTTTGATCCCTAGTTGATTTTTTTAAAATAAGAATTGTTAAATTGGTGACATTATACGGATTATTTAACAATTCCTATTAGATATTATAATTATTATTACATGTGTGTATAATGATTACAAAATGATCATGATTATGATGTATGATTTTATTTTATTTAAATATTTTGAATAAAAACCTTATAAGTACCTATTTGCTTTATTTATTCTTCACCCGCATTGAGTGTAGGTAATCTTTTTATTTGGCATATTTAAAAAAAAACATAAATACCTAAAGTTACTGATAGATGAGTATTTGACATTCCTATCGATAGGTGTCGATAGTGTGTATTTAATTGTTAAAGAATATTTCTGTCAGCAATATTGATTTATAGCTGGACTGGGACTGAATAAAAAACATAGACCAACCCTTTGAGCTGCTTATCTTCCCAGGGTATGTCGTAAAAGCCGACGTGATCATACCCACTCCAACATCGGACTGTCTATGGGGGATAACGATAGGAATGTTCGTCATTGGTAATCTTGGAACGAATATCAGGTTGCTGTGGTTTGACTAAATGACTTATGGTTCTACTCACCCCGATAGGGAAACTAGGGGGTTATGCATCTGTTTCTGTCTTTAATCATTTGTTTTTGTCAAGTGTTCTCAGATCTTAAAATGAACATTAAATATTAAATCGATATTAGTCGATAAAGACACGGCACATCTCTAGTGATCCTATATAAAAAAACAAAAGTTTATATAGCATACTGGCTTCATGAGCACAAAAGACGTTATAGACAATGATATATCTATCTCTTTTTTACTTAAGACGGCACATATTAGTGTGAAAGACAATACCCATGTATTTCTTTCGTCTAAAATACAATCCGTCCATTCTTATACTTGGTCCTAGGATAAGACTACTAAAATTGATTTTATCAAAATGGCGAAGGAAATTTAATTTGTACGAGCTTTTTTGTTGTTTTTTGCTATTTTGTGAATCCAAAAATACAAAAAAATCCTTTTATTTCTCTCCAAAAAATATCAAAATACAGAGTAATTAAAAATACAAAAAAATAACATCGTCAACATCATCAGGCATGAAAATAAAGTCTACTTGGAGAGAACTGGTGCCCGTGATAGCTACATAATGTATCACTACATAGTATAAAACAAAGTCGCTTTCTCTGTCCCTATGTCCCTATGTCCCTTTGTATGCTTAAATCTTTAAAACTACGCAACGGATTTTGATGCGTTTTTTTTAAATTGATAGAGTGATTCAAGGGGAAGGTTTTAAAGTATCATACATTCCAAAATTCCCACGGGAAAGCGGGATACACGCAAACGGAGTTGCGCGGGTTTCGCTAGTAAATAATATTCCTGTATTTTCGACTGTGATAACCACTTGCAAATGCTCTGAGTAGAGCTCCTTCTTCAAATTAAAGTGTTTTGTGGTGTGTTTTGTGTGTTTTTGGAACGTTACTATTTAAACGAGATAAAAACTTATTTTTGTATTTACTATGTAGTGTACTTACTTTTATCATCAACACAATTTACATAAAAGAAAGTTTTATTTTTATAGAGCAATAATATATTTTGTAATGTGTTAAAATAATAATAAATTATTTAATCATCGTGATTTCTATCTCATTCCCACCCTGCCTGTACCGCGTACCTGTTCTTAATGAAATTACTTATCTAAACTTGTGTGATATAAAATAATACATTATGTTATTAAAATAAAGAACTTAACATGCCTGATTCTGTGAGTACCTCGCTAAAACAAATTTTAGTCACTGTATGTATATCGATTAAGATATCTGTGACTAAAATTTGTTTGTGCACAGAATCAGAGAAAACCAACAAATAAATTAAACATCTATTTTTTATACCTTTCTAGTTCTAGGGGTAAACATACAGAGTGCGTTTCAAACTGATTTGAATAAAAATGCCGCAAGAGGACTCTTTTTTTCCGTAGTATTACCAAATACTATAGAAAAATAATACGCACAGGTCTTGACGTTTCTCATACAATGACTTGGCAACCTCCTGTTCACCTCATGCCGCTAGGGGCGCTAGTGTCGCGTTAACATTTTGCATACAAAACGCACAAAAGTTTTGAAATCGTTCACCTCATGCCGCCCTATTTGTATAGTGGCGCTAGTGTCGCGCGTCTTGCCCGAATTCTTCCGAAGCTGTGCGTATTAACTCGGTAGAGTTTCTATAGTATTTGGTATCACTTTACTTTACTCTTTGGTCAGTCACTCACTGTCACTGTCAGTTGCTGTCAGTCAGTCATCTCATCTGTCATTCTCCTTGAAATGCCTTGATTGAATACATTACCAAGTGATTATATACTCTTTGTACATTACAACAAACAAAGAAAGACAGCGCCAGGCGCCAGCTGGCTGAGCTAAGCTGAGCTGCGGAGTCAATTCACGCTTAACCAATTTTATAGTATTAAAATGAAAGCTATAGTATTTTTAACATTTTTATTATGTATTTTGTCTGAATGTTATGGTGACGAAAAAGTTTATTACGCCGCTGTTATTTACCGTCATGGGGACAGAACCCCTGTAGAATGTTACCCCACCGATCCTTTTCGCAACCAGTCATTATGGCCGGTCAAATTTGGTGAACTAACTAACTTGGGAAAAAGACAGCACTATGCATTGGGTCAATGGCTTAGAACTCGATATTCGGTAAGTTACATTATCTTTTTTCTAGAATAATTTGCCGTTCTTTTTCGGTCAGAATTGGCCTCTGACGGGAAGCATAAAGGTCAGGGAGGCGCTTTAGAAAGTTTTCAAATAGTGTTATACAAGGTATTAAAAAAACTTTTTAAACATTATTTTGTGTGCATTCCAAAAATTTATTGATGACATAACATAATACCTATAACTTTCTTACCATACAAGTATAAAGGAGGAGTGGCGTCGCATCAGGGCACGTGTAAAACTGAATGTAGCAATAACCCAAGTTTGTATTTGTTAAATAATAAATGTGGTAGTCGGCTATAAACTCGATTGATTCTATGTTGACTTTTTTAAAAACCTAGTGGTATATAACCTACACCTTAGTAGATGGCAAACAAGTATATGACCCACCTGATGGTAAGCAGTCACCGTAGCGTATGGACGCTTGCAATACTAGAAGTATCACTCGCGCGTTACCGACCCTGTAAAAAGTAGAGCTCTGGAGATATGTTTTCTTCACATTTCCAGCATTTGCTGTCACCGAAATTTGACCCAACAGAAATATATGTGAGATCCACTGATGTTGACCGCACCCTTATGTCTGCTCAGGCAAATTTAGCAGGTAAAGTATTAACTATGGCCATTAATTTCTAAATGTTATACAGATAAATCCATATACATTATCAAGTTGTTTGAAGAATCTTGATTCACAAAATATTTCAATGTAATAAAATATTTATATTGCTTTTTCGCTTTGATTTCTATTACAAGCTTGTGTGTTAGTAAAAATATGTCAAAAACAATTAGTACATTAATGATTTGCTGAAGTTGTACAGACAGGTGCAATTTGAGCTTATCGCAGTACAATTTGGCTATTATGACATAGAACTTAAGAATGGTACAAATTCCGATATGTAAAGGTTGACATGCTCTTGACTGTACATAAAATAAATAAATGCATGATGTCATTTTGATATGCAGTGTTAGCATAGCATTGTGATAATGATATGAAATTTAAAACTGATTATCTATTAATCAGTTTTAAATTTCATATACAAATGGATGACACCCATTTGTATATGAAATTTAATCCTTTGTCCAATCTCAGTCCAAGCTGGTTGATATTCTGATCAAAATACAATTTAAGGATATTGTTGACCAGGATGTCCAGTATGATATCTCACCTAGATTTCCTCAGGAGTCTTAAGTATGAAACAAAATATCTTTGCTAGTACTCTAGCCTGCGTAAATAATTTTAATAATGTGATTGGTTAGGCTAACCCACGGCTACTCAATATTAGAACGAGTTATAGCTTATTAAATTCACCCACAACCAAGTAAATCATTATTGACACAAATTTTATTCGTAAAATTTTCTTCACTCTAGCCTTATCCTACTTAACATTGGGTCACTACAGCTAAGGGCTGACATACACGGACTGCTTGAAGCATTTAGGATGAACTTCTTCAAACTGCGACTGCATAGTGAACTACAGTACACACAAGAACCGCTCAAACAGTGTCAACTGCTTCAGGCGGTCAAAGCTTCAAGCTGTTGACTATGACTGCAAGAGAGTCTGTACATGTTTATCAATGGCTAACTCGAGCAGTCTGTCTATGTCGGGTTTTAATCTCATTCATTTTAACAATATAAATGTTTATAATATTTTAGGCATGTATCCGCCGATTGGCAATTCGATATGGGACCAGGATTTACCATGGCAGCCTATACCAGTACACACAGAACCGGAGACAGAAGATAAATTGTTGGCTATGAAAAAACACTGTTCCAAATACAATATGGCATACGAACAATATAAACATTCCAAAGAATATAAGCAAAAGCTTGCTAAATACCAGAGTTTGATGGAGTAAGTATTACGGTTGAGCATTCTTCTTTTCATGGTGTTACTCTGCTTACTAATCTACAATAATAATAGTGATGTGAAATAATAAAAAAGGCCGGAACCGGGTTTCTTTCGCCATTTCTTTTACCAGTGGCCATTTTGCTTTTGTTTGACGAAATGGGTGATAGGTTATAGATTTATTTATACGAATCAATATTGTTTGTACACCTCTACAAGAAGATAGAGAAAATGCCTGGCAGGATCTAGTCTGAATAAACACTTTAACTTTGTATGTTTGTTGATGTTACAATATTATTTGTTGGAGAAATCCAGGAACTTATTACTAATGACTTAATGACCTATTTAATTTTATTTCTTTCTTTCCACAACAAAAAGTTTTTACAATTTCCTAATGAAGTCTCTAACTGCTGCGCTAGGTATATAATACCCGTTGTTTTACAGGAGTTTCCTCTTCCAGTTACTTCAGAAACGAAATAATTTAAGTAGCCACTTAAGTGAAACGAATTAAGAACAAAATTACAAAAATCAAATAGGCTGAGTTTACATTAACAAAAGTGAAGAGTGTATGTTTGTTTATTTGCGTTATATGTGAGCGTTTTCGTGGGTGATCACAGAAACGAGATGGATATAACAAGTATGGTTAAGATTGTGAACGGACCCAGTAATAGAGAATTGCTTACCTATATTAAGGCCAAGTAATGATAAAGATTATGATAATAATGTTTAAACACACAAATTAATTTAATTAATTATACTTTGTTCTAGTTATCTATCAGCATACACTGGCATGAAAGTTAATAACTTTGATGATATAGTAAACCTATATAGTGTGCTATACATTGAAACTCTGTATAACTTTACTCTGCCAAACTGGACACATGCTGTTTATCCCGATAAATTATCTGAGCCTGCTGGATTCAGGTGAATATACAAACTATGTACTATGAAAATAAGCGCATTATACATACATACCCGAAACACTTGATTTTTTGTGGAAATTTCGGTGTTTTAAGATTTCCACTTTCTACCTTTTTAGGCACTGAAATTTCTACTTTCTAGCGGAAATTTTGTGAAAGTGTTAATAGGTACAAGTAGGTAAGTATTGGGCTTTTCAGACCACCTAAAATTAAAATCCAGCATATAGAGCTCATTTCATTCGCTCTACATTCTGGATTTTAATTTTAGGTGGTCTGAAAAGCCCAATACTAAATTTGGATCGAGAATCGTCATATTTTTTTCCCTGTCTCCCTGTCTCTTTGGAAAGAATAATGAAACACTTACCAATATTTATTGTTCAACCCGACTCAGAAGCTCTACACTCACACGCATTGTAACACTGCACTAGGAGTACATAATATTAAGTGCATACATACATACAAGTTTGTTTAAAGTAGATAGAATCAGATAACGCCTGGTAACCGACACATAAGAACTCTCACAACAGACTAGGCGGATTGCTCATGCAAATCACCATAACTGAGAAATAATACAACGATGAAGACCGTCGCATGCGATTATGGGATGATGAGTTCAGTTAACATCAGTAACCGATGCTAAGGATATTATCGAACCAAGCCGTTTGCTCGTGCCCTTCATCGTTTGCAGTTTTGGGCACTTGGATACGATAAATTTTATCGAACCAAGCCGTTTGCTCGTACCCATTTGCAGTTTTGGCACTTGGAAACGATAATTCCGTCGCAATGGTATTGAGTTACTAAAACATCAGTCAAGCCCAATGGTCCACGCTAAGGATATTCGTCATAATTTACCCTCAGCTTCAAACTTAACTGGTGATTGCATCTAGAATTAGTGAAGAGATTCCGTAATGAAGGTCGTGGTGACGCACAAACCGTCTTCATCATAACTTTAACTAAACTTGTAGTACCGCACCATACTTTCACACAAACTAAAACTGCTTCAACCACGTTTTGCTGTTTCAGCAGTGACTCGGCGGCGCGGCGCCGCGCCGCCGGTGTTCGGCCCGGGCCTGGCGACAATGTGCGCGCAGTAACGACTGAACTGAGTACTAATTCCAGAAACGTATGACAATGCAAAAAATATATAGGGCTATACTCACACTGCGTTTTATGTTAGTTTCCTATTGAAATATATTTTATGTATTAATATAAAATAATTTTAATTATTTATTTTTATTAAAAAACAAGCTCTTTTATGTTCGGGTAAAACAGAATTAAAAGTATCAGCTATAATTGTTATTTTAAATAAAATCTAATATAGTATTTACATAAATAAATATTTAGGGACAATCACAATTATTGAAATAACCCCAAAATAAGTTTGAAACGTGTGTTATGGGATACTAACTCAATGATACTATATTTTATAATAAATACATACGCACATAAAAAAACATCTAAGACTTAGGCTAACCATCATTTTTCCTGACCTGACCTGAAATCGAACCCAGGACCTCTTAAATGGCGTCATATATAAAAAAATGTTTCTATAATAATTACTTAACTTTAATTCAAAAATGTGGGTACAGCCTTAGTGGGTTATTCCACTACTTTGTTTAATTCATTTACGAATTTTAATAAATAATAGATTATACATTGTCATTTACACTCTTAAATTAGTTTGTTCTACGGCTAACTATTCACAATTCTAGAGTAAAATATTATGTAAATGGACTAAAAAATTGAAAATTATTACTAATAATTTATAAATAGAAACCAAACCTCATGTCACCATCCATCGAATTGATTATAAAATATCTGATTGAATTGATTCGGGACTGAGATTTGTATGGTAAAGATAAAACAAATGTCTGAATGAAAAGAATCACTTAAAAATTTTGCTCTAATAACCGAATGGAATAACCCTACTAACACGTAAGCGTATTGCAAATTGTAATAAACTGTAGAAATTACGAAATACGCGGTGCGGAAATCTTTGATTATCAAATATCAAGGAACGATTTGTAACAATTGTAACACTAAACTTTTGTTTTCGTGTTAAAGTTCCAAATTTCGTAATGAATTTACGAATATGCTGACGTTTATTTTATGTAGTGGTCGTCAACCTACATTTGCTTTAAAATTTTAATAATAATGTTTTTTTAAATAAATAACATTAGTGTAGTAATTATAATTTCATTGTTTGCAAATTGTTGACAAGACCTGGAATTTATGATGTATCAGCTAGAAATTACCAATAAATGCTTTGATTTTCGTTGTTTTTAAAATTTTTGGTAAATTTGTTCGAGACCTCGGTGAGACTAGTTCTCTGTATCGCACGTGTGTGACAGTGCACTACCCGTGACCACCATCTTCGTGACCCGCTGGTTCTGATTTTAACATAACACCATACAAAACGAGTATTCCCTGCATCGCAATAATGTTCGTAAGTTTTTAAACTATTTATATTATTTTTTTCAGTTTGTTTTATGTTATACAGCAGACAAACAGGCAAGCGACATCAGCAACACCAGGGGCATAACCAATGCTGCTAATTTACTTGAGAAATGTTATTTTATTTTATTTGGTTAATATATTTTGAATAATTGTTTTTCATCAAGCTTTGACTGAAGTTATTAATTTATAACAACATATCTTTGTTATGTTTCTCAGGTCGGACTCTGAATATTCCGAATACAACAAAAAAACAAAAGTTGCAAAACGATCAGCAGCGGCAGACTTTGGAGATTCGGACGGCGGCGAGGAGATTGCTCCAGAAAAGAAGTATGTATTTATACCTGCTTATATGTACTCTATACTTTTTTTATAAATCACTAAGGTGGCAAACAAGCGTTTTCATAATTCATTAATTAATACAATTAATAGACCTGGTAGTCGAGTGGTTAGAAATGGTTACTTCTACCCGAGGGCCGCGGGTTCGAATCCTGCGCAAGGTAAACATTTGTGTGCATGAACATGACTGTTGTAAGAGTCGAAATCGAATCCGATCAAGACATACCAGATAATACGGCTGCATACTGTCTTATTCTAAACGATTGCATATTTGAGTACAAACCTTTGAGCAATATTGTAAGGAAGCTATCATGAATTCTAACACCATAATCGTGGACTTGCAAGGGTTTAAGGATTTGAAAAATCAATTTATTATCAAAGAATTATCAATTGCAACAAAAGACTATACACAAACCTTTTTGATTAAAGCACCATATTCTTTTAAAACTCTATCTAATGAAGAAAAAAAACAAGTACGATGGCTAGAAAACAATAGGGGGCTTAATTGGCAGGAAGGTTTCATAGATTATCGAGAATTTCGAAGAGTTATAATTCCATACTTGTATGGTAAAAATATCTTGACAAAGGGATTGGAGAAGATAGTGTGGATTCAAGAATTATGTAAAGATTGCGAAATAATAGAATTGGGTGAAAAAGGTTGTCCAAAATTATTAAAATTATATGAAGATTACTGTAAGCAGAATGATACAGGGCTTAATTGTATTTATCATAAAAAAATATGTGCTTTGAAAAATGTGCTTTGTTTAAAAAAGTGGTGTCAAGAAAATTCCTTGTTAAATTAAGATTAGTGTAAGATTTTTTAAATAAAAAAAAATATTGATGTACTTATTAACTTTTATTTATCACTTCAATGATGAGAAGATTGAATATACCAGCTGGTATATTCAATGTTTTCTATCCTTGACCATGACCCACTCCTCAACAAGCATGATTGAACAATCAATGTTGGTAAGATCATTCTTTCCAAGTGGAAACGGAACCCTTTGCTTTTAAAAAAAATATGACGATTCTCGATCCAAATTTAGTATTGGGCTTTTCAGACCACCTAAAATTAAAAACCAGAATATAGAGCGAATGAAATGAGCTCTATATGCTGGGTTTTAATTTAACTGTTTTAATTTTAATTTTTATTTAACACCTGAACTGATTTTATTAGGTACAAATCGAGTCGCCTTTTAAAATTAAAATAAAACTAAATTAAAATTGTATCATCCGTTTAGGAGCTTGGATAACACAGACAGAAACATAGATCCTCATATAAATTAATTCTATTATACTTGGTACAAGAGCTCCGAACAATCGTCCGATTTGAAAATATAAATCTGTATGAAATAAACATGAATTGATATTATTCACTTTATTTCGATAAAATACATATTATGAAGTGAAATTATTTATTTTATTGCATTAAATGTGGTACATAAGTGATGGCAATGGTTTATGGAATCTTGTCTTACACATTCAGTCATTGCGGACATGCTTTGTTACCACAATAAGGCATGGTATACATACAAGCTAATTCAAACACAATCATTTAACTTCACAGGTAACTTATAACAAGGAAATACGCAAGGAATATACGAATCAAACTTTGCGTCGGGGTTTTAAAAATATAAAATTCTTGGAATATTCTAGGACAAATCACACAACGCCATCTAGTTCCAAACTAAGCAACTAAGCTTGTACTATGGGGTACTAGATTGCTGATAAATATACATTAATACTTTTTTTGTTTAATACTTATTATAAGATTTTTATATAAGATTTTTACAGGGTCGGCAACGCGCGAGTGATGCTCCCGGTGTTGCAAGCGTCCATAGGCTGCGGTGACCGCTCACCATCAGGCGGACCGTAAGCTTGTTTGCCACCTTTGTGGTATTAAAAAAAAAAAAAAAAAAAAAAAAAAAAAAAAAAAAAAAAAAAAAAAAAATATTATACATAGAAAACACCCAGACGAAGGCAAACGGGCATGTCCATGCACACAAAAGTCTGCTTTGCGCATTGCTAGCCACTCGACCACTAGGCCTGTCAATTTAGTGTCAACAATGCCAAAAATAATTTAAAAAATTATATTTCAGTTTCACAACTAATACAGCCACACCACTATTAGCTCGATTGAAAGTGGGACCGCTGTTAAAACACATAATGACTCAAATGGTAAATGTTGTTACCATAAAGAAATCGTTTAAAAAGAAAGACCATATCAAAGTAGCCATCTTTAGTGGCCATGATATTACTGTAGGTAATATACTCAATTCCTTGAATCTGTACGATGGGATCTGTCCTTCTTACACTGCTACTGTCTTTATGGAACTTCTTTACAAAGGTGAGTAACATTAACCATTTTTTATTTTCATTTTCAACAATAAAAGTAATATGTACAATGTGTGTAATGTGTAAAAGAAAAGTGCAGTGTCACTAACTTATCTGTGCTGATGGCGGGGGCTCTAGTATTGAAGCTATGAAAGTAATTTGTCAAGGTATTCAAGGCATATTAGTACCTGTACAACTGGATTTTTGAAACCAATTTCAGGCACCAATAGCTTCTCACATATACAGTGCCACAAACTTATGGTTAACGGTGGCCAAAACTAGGGCCACCGTTAAAATCCAGTTGTACAGGTACACCCTAGGTTCTTTTTATATGGAACTGTCATGTTTTTTTTTAAAAAGATCGTCTTTGTCGTTCTTAGTTTGTTGATTTGAAAAAAAGTTATCTTTGTCTTAAGTCTGTTTTGCATGTTGCAAAAAATATCTGTTGAATGATACCCATAAGTCGACCAGGTTGCAGCAATCCTGACTTTCTTGTGAACTACGATTTTTTTTTTACTTTAACAGATAACTCAACAACACCATACATAAGGATCTCTTACAGAAATTCCACTGGTATAACTGATCCTCATGTACTTTACATACCAAATTGTGGAACTATGTGCCCAGTGGACAGATTCATTAAACTATATGAAAACTTGTTAACGGTAAATTGGGATTATGAATGCGAGAAACAGGTATGTATGCATCTTTATTTTTATGTATACAGTCAGCGACATAAATATGTTGTCATTTTAGTACCTTGTCATTATAACTTTGTTGACATAGTTCACTCAAAAGTCTTGCAATTAACGTGATATACAAAAGTGACAATATAATTATGCCGCTGACTGTATAATCAAATGTGGGTGAAATTTGCAACGTAAGAACTATATAATGTTGATAGTTAACTTCCTTACAGCTAATTATTTCAAATGAGGAACAGAACGCCATTTAGTGTTACAAATTAAGAGGTTAAATTATTTAATAAAATCCAGACCAATACAAACAGCCATGTTTATGCACATAAATTGTGTAAAATTTATTATTGTAACAAAAAATATAATTATAAATATTTGTCTGTTATTGGGGATTGGAATTATGTACGGTAAAGAGAGGTATGAAATGTTATTACGAGTAGCTGAGTTACAATTATAGTCGTACAATATAATCATTATGACATTATATTTAGTTAGATAAACTATATATATATATATGTATATAAAATTTAGGTAGTAATTATGAATTTGATAAAAATATACGATATAGATACTGCAAACACTAATTTTTATCTGAAAAATAGCCTAATTGGACCTTACATCCATGTTGTCAAACAAGCCTGTAAACTTTTGACCACTACAGTAACAAAATGCTTCACCATGCCCTGTAGTCTAAACCCTTAAGGTAACAGTTACTGGATATTCACTCAGACACTCAGTAAAAATTAACATATTTTTACGAATGTATTCTTTGTCAAGTAATAGATGTCGGTCGGTAGAGCTTAGGCCCAAGCCAGACAGAAGCAGCGCTCCCGATGCACATCCGGTGTCGCCATTCATTTCTTTCATACAAAATGTAGGAAAGGACGAGGTGTGGCGCACTACCGTCGTGCGGCTCGACGCCTTTCCAATGTTCTTTCATACAAAATGAAAACGACGTGGTACAAAACAGATAGAAAAAGTGCGCTGATGGCGTGCCACATGGCGCGCCACGGTCCTGCCATTTATGTTGGCTTGCGCCCTATAAGGTTAATTTTGTATGTTTCAGTTCCCAGCGCTACTTACTTTGACATTCTTTTGCGGTCTTGGCGTGTTCTTTCTGCTTTACGCGGCATACCAAGTGCATTTCTCCAGGATGTATCGCCATCACTCGTAAGTTTAAATTAATGAAAATTTTAGATTTAAATAGTCTGATACTCACAAATAACACTACTAAAGCTAGCTTCGTTTCTCAAGTCATCTGATATATAAAAATTAGTCATGATTATACTCCAAGAACTTAAAATTTTCATTCTCTTTATGATGGCGGAGAGACAGGATTTATTTATTTATTTATATTTATTAGGTAATGCGATTTACAATGCATGCATTAACGCGATAAGACCATGATATTGTCTGTCGTTTCGACCAGCTTGCACCGGCCGTAGTCACAGGCGAACTATTCGCCTGTTTATTATTAGTTTATAATGCGAAAGTTTAAGTTATTATTGTTTTGCATAGATTAATATTGAACTGGTTCGAGACCAATTAGGCAGCGATACGGCCACCGCCGTCGTGTCTCTGTCTTCAAGATAAACCCGAGAAGCTGGCCCTTAAACACGCCTGTTTCTGTTTGATTCGATTGACACGACTTACCTCCTTTGCAATATATATAATAGTTTTAAACATAAATGAAAGATATGTGTTTTAACTATTTCAGGACTAATTTGGATTATTCGACTGTAACTACGAGAAAACTGATCGGGAACGAAGCTTAGAAGTAACTTTTATTTATTGATATCGAAGAACTCTCTAGGGAAAAACGTATTATGATTTTATTGTTTTAAGATAAACCTTACCTGTAAGGGCTAGTCTCCATTTTTTTGTACAATGAGTTATGTATAGTCAACAAACTAAAGAGGTGACCAGGGTAAAAAACTAATAGGATTTTATGCTAATATTGCAAGCATTGTCTTGAAACTTAATAATTTTATTTTGTACGCTACCTTACAACAGATAATTTTAACAAAAAAAATATTTGATAGAAGTCAGGATAAGTTTCATGCAATTAAAGCTTATATTTACGGCTCTGGATACTTCTTTGGTTGACTCTATGATGGTATAAACTTACTTGATGTTATAACATTCAGCCGACATACACGGACCGCTCTTGCAGTCATAGTCAACAGCTTAAAGCTTAGACCGCACGACCGCCCGAAGCAGTTGAACTGCTCGAGAGGTCCGTGTATGTAGAAGTCTGTAGATCACTGCAGTCGCAACTTGAAGCAGTTCATCCTGATTGCTTCAAGCAGTCCGTGTAAGTCGGCCCATAGAGTTTTGATACAATTTTTCCGAACGCGAATAGGATGTAGATATTATATTGTTTCAAACCGCTTAATATACAGGGACGCTATAAAGAAGCATAAACTATGGGTCCCGCACATTTTTGGACCGGTTTGTACTACTTTCTACGCGTAAAAAATAATTTTAAATAGAAGCGTCAGAATATTTTATCGAAATAAAGGTGGTAATACAAGCAAAGCTCAGTAGCTATGTTCATCTCTTGTAAGGCCCGGTTTCCACCAAAGCGGAGAGGAGAGATGTGCCGCTTGATTTCCAGTGAAGCTAAGCGGAGACGAGATGTGGAAATAACGAAATCTGATTGGTTATTCAAAACACAACTCTCCTCTCCGCTTTGGTGGAAATCGGGCCTATCAGTGCAGTACAGTCAAGAGGAAATCAATGTATTATTGTCGATTTTATATATTATGTTCACTCAAAAGTTTCCAGTAATTGAAATAATATACATAAGTGACAAGGTACAAAAATGGCAACATACTTCTGCGATGACTGTACTGTGAACGTTGGTCAAATGCCCATTTTAAAGCAAACCAAGGGCATCTTAATATAATTTACTACAGGCTCTGCGCTGCCTTAATCCGGCTCTGGTACTGCTTAATTAATAGTAAAATATTTGAGACTGTCTAGTGAAAAAATGTGTCCAGATATATTACATAATTATATAGGAATTATATAGACATGTTATGTAGGAATATAATAATTTATGGTTGAACAGTGTTCTGATTCATCCCAGTCGTGTTATTTCATTCAGTGCCGTTAACGTAAACGTCCTCGTGTTAGGATTACTAAACCTATACATTAAGGATAGCCCACATTACTGGCATTACTATTATTAGCCCGTCCCACTGCTAGCAAAGGCCTCCTTACCCCTTCATGAGTTCCATGTATTCATGAATTTGGAGGACGGAATTTGGACGAGAAAATTCAACACCTTGACGCGGCGCGTCCGTAGTATGCGATATACAATAAAAATTGTAATTTATTCTCTTATAATAATAATAATAAAATACAATATTTGTAAGATGCTTCCATTGAGCACCAAAGACATGGTTTAATTTGATAGGTAATGTGATTATTTCTTCATCAATGCGTTTTCCTTTTATATGGATGGCGCTGCGGCGGCGGTGTCGTGCACATGAGCGCTAATACTGCTTCACCAGCTATTTCTTCAGTAATTTCGTCTGATTTCATTGGGAGTACCTACATGACAGACTTCCCATTTTCATACATGATACAGTAATAGTGTCGCAACAATAAAACATTAAAATTATATGTAATAGATAGATAGATATTATTAGCAAATAAATTAATTGAATTGATATTCTTGAACGAATCACACAACGCTATTTAGTCCCAAACTAAACAACTAAGGTTGTACTAGATTGCTGATAAATATACATAAATACTTTTGTTTTTGTAAATAAATAAATACATAATTGCCTTAAGTATACATATAAAATACCCAGACAAACAGACATGTTCACACACAAATATTTGTTTTGCGCAGATTTCGAATCCGCGGCCCTCGACTCCTCGAGATAAAGTGATCATTGCTAGCCACTCAACGGGCCTGTCAAATTTGTTGCAGAATTGAAAATAAAATTTCAAGATTTCGATTGTTTTTTGTTGCGACACTAATCCTGAGGTTTTAATTCCGAATTAATTTCTTGTCCGAAATTTGTAAGTGTTATTGTAAGGCTGATGAATATGATCTTCCATTCTGTATAATTTGTATACACGATTAAAAATAAACTAACAAACTATTAATTAGAAGAAAAAAATTTTTTTTTTTCTGTGGCTAGACCTTCATAGGCACTTTCTCTAGTCAAAGTGTGTTGTTATAATTACTGTTATTTTTAATCATATTCAAATAACTTTACCGTATTATCGCGTGAGTTACCTGTCGGTGGAACAAGGACACAACTGTAGTTTCTGTACCTCAAGTTGAAAGGGTTTTCCGAAGCATTTGACATGTTTTATAGGGTTTCCAAAGCATTTGATATACTTGACATTTTTTGACAGTTGTGCCCTTGTACCATCGAAAGTCTGATGATTAATATGCCGCGTAAAGACTTGCGTAACATAGTATGTAACAAAATTTCCATATTGTTGACTCCTTATGCGCACGAACCGAGCACACTCCGAGCATTATTTGTACGGGAAAATTTTTCAATGCGTGTTCAGTATAATACATGCTGTGTTACGCAAATCTGTACCCACCATTACAGTGCTTACAATCGTATGTATTATATCTATTTAGGGTTTAAATAATGTAAACCGTACCTACTACAAAAATAATGTGTAAAAACAACTAAAGTATAGTGGTTCTACCCAGTTTGATACGGTAGTTTGCAACAGACATATCCATTCAGGGAATAGTGTAGAAAATAGCAAATTATAAGTAATATAATTATATCAAGAAATAGACGTAACAAGTTTTTATAAGGCCAATGCATACAACGATAGTAAAATCTTACCGCTTATAAAAATGATATTTTACTGCCACAGCAAAATTATTTTGCTGTTTTGCTGTGTACTGTACACTTAGCTCTCGAAACTGTTTTGAAAAAAAGATAAATCACATTGCCAATATTGTATAAGACTCTGACGCGACGGTCAAATAGAGAAACAGACGGTTTTTATTGTTCTCACATGATTTTGACGACTGTTAATCAAATAGTGCCGTATTTGGAACTTTATTAGCATGTACTGAAATCAGTCCTAAGTTCCTACATTTTAAAGTTCTAGTAAGCTCTGCAGTGACTAGTTTGACTTGATTATCAGGGTAGTGACTTATAGTACAATTGAAACTTTAATTGGTATTTTTTTAAATTGAAATAGCTATGTTTGCGATGGAAGAAAAGACTTTGCTGTAGTAACTATGTTTGTGTTTTATGCTATGTAATAAGAAAAAAACTAATATATAATATATAAAAAATATATATATAATATATACTTATATTTATAAAAACGTAATTATGGCAAACTGCCAATATTTTAAAAATTTTGCCACAGTTTCATTTGACTGTGGTTTTGATATCTATTTTAACTGTTACCCTCATATTGGCTAAGGTTGAACTAAAATCTGTTTTGTCGCTGTCCCTCTTCAGGCGATATAATGTAAGTGAGAGAAAGTGACAAAAGATGTTTTATTGTCAATCCCTTGCTGATGTAGGTATGTTTATGCTATGTTAATGGCTTTGGCCATCCATAAATTACATCATGTATTTATGTTCAGCTTCCTTCCCCCATTCCCTTGTCATAGATATTGTATCCCCCCCCCCCCCCCCCCTCGCGCAACTTAGTGTGGTGTATTTTATGGACAGCCTCTTAGGGTCAATTCAGATCAGGATAAATGTAAAGGATCTTCAAATACCTACTCGTTCCTCTAAGGCCGACAACGCATCTACGTTTCCTCCAGTGTTGTGGTCTATGGCCGGCAGTGACTACATGCTCGTTTGCTTCCTTTAGTAAAAAGAAAAAGCTCGAGCGCTTTTTAAATGGTAAATAAACATAATACCATTCAGATGAAGTTAAAAGAAACGGAATATTTACAAAAAATGCAAGATTTTAATTACCACTGAAGAAGTGCTTCTGTATTGACCATTGCAAAGACTGTAGGTATAAATTTTTTAAATGTATCTTAGATTACAACAATAATTATTATAATTAAATCTATATTATTTGAATTGACTGTTGATATGATTTATCAGATATTTTTATCTAATCTGGGCCCCTACCATGATCGCTTAAAACAAAACTAGAACGGCTGAGTGGGAGACAGCGCAATATATGATGTAAGGCGACGTCTCGTTTACACAATCGTTTAAGGATAGTTAAAAAAGGTCGTGGTGTGCTGTGCCCCTGATCTCGTCAGATATAAAAATCCTTACCTTTACCTAAATAAATTTTATAATTTTCTTAAAATGGTTTTTGTATCAGTTGGCAACGTTGTAATAATATGCATAATTTGATTGTTGTCTATGTGAAAAAATATACTTTATCATTACACATACTTATATAATTATAATAATCGATTTTTGGATTTTGTCTAAGGGTTTACAACGTTTCACGATTTTCCTGTAGGTAGGTACCGTCAATAAGGGAAAGGGGTGACCAGGGTAGAGAGCTAAGAACAAAGATTTTTATGCGAATAACGTAAGCATCGGAACTTTATAATTACATAGTACATTATGAATACCATAAAATTTTCTAGTACGTAGCTACCTTCACGCAATATTTAAAAATCTTTAACCAAAATTAAATTTTACAGTCCTGGTTAAGTCTTTCCTTTGTTAACTCTACCTATAATGTTCATTTTAGATGTTTTGAGTACTATACTTGTTTAATGTTAATGTGTTTTATCAAAGTTAATTGACATGTAAACGTGATTGACCCAAATCATCAGTTTAATAAATATAAAAAAAATATATACAATGAGATTGTGTTTCAATTTTCAATATAATGTAATCATCATATCAGTATCAGCCATTTTCACTATTTGCGAACAAAGCTCCGGTTTTTATTAGTCGGAACATTCGGACGCAGCCGCAGCGCGCAGTGAAATTGGCCCGAAGTCTATTTAGATGTTCCGAACAACGATATGGTAAACGAGTTGTAAGAGAAAGAGATTTTATGAAAACGTGTTTATACCCTTATCGTATGAGAAAAGGTTTCAGTTAGACGTGATAACACGTCGCATGGAAAAAGTAAGGCAATTCAGACTTGAGCTATATTCGCTACCATAATCATTATAAACAATACTCGCAAATATTAAAAAAATGTATAAAGAGCTCAAAAAGAATAAACTACATTACAACAATGGAGAAATCACCAAACAAAACAAAAAGCATGTGGAGTATTATAAAACAAATAACCAAACCAAAATCGAATACAAATAAGACGAATATAACGCTAAAACTCAATAACACAGAACTAAAGTGCCCAAAATCCATTGCAAATTGTTTTAACGAATACTATGTATCAGTCAGCCAAAATCATAATATTAACACTACTACTAACAACCAAACATCATACAATGTGCAAGATCCAGCATTAAATTCAATATATTTACAGCCAGTAACAGAGAAAGAGATAAAGTCAATAATCAATAAACTTCCCAATAAATATAGTACAGGAATAGACGATTTCCCTCAAGTTCTACTTAAGTTTTGCAACGACGAATTAACCCCAGTGATAACTACATTAATAAACCAGTCTTACGACCAATCTACCTTCCCCGATAGACTCAAAATAGGTAAAATTAAACCATGCCTAAAGAAAGGCTATCACGCGACTGATCCCAGCCATTATCGACCGATTACCCTTCTCCCAACAATGTCCAAAGTTTTTGAAAAACCAATAACAAACCGAATATAACCACATTTATCTATTCATTTAAAGAAAAGTACAAAATCCTCAATCAAAACCAATATATGGCTTTAGTTAGACAGAACCGCTCTACAGCCTTGGCAATCTATTACTACCTACATCCAGAAGATCTTAACTTATATAAGGAATAAAAACTACGCGGTGGGTGTAATGTTAGACATGACCAAGGCGTTAGAACATTAAATCGAAAATATCCCGATTTTTGTTCGCCTTGACAACCCTAAAAATAAATACACATATAAACTGCGCTCTCTCTACTTATCACGCTTAAGCACAGGCTTGATTCCGCTACGGAATAGTCCTGTGGGGCGATAGTACAGATGTGCATGACTTGATGACTTGATCGTTATGCAAAAGAAATGCTTGCCGCATTTCCACGCTCGCGTTCAAAGTGACATTCAACGAGCACAAGCACGGGCACGAACATGTAAACAGTTTGAATGTGCATGCGCTCGTGTTTGTGCCCGTGCTTGCCGCCGATCCGGACTACTGTCGGTTTTTTGGCACAGGTCAAAGGATGAATGTGCTTGCGCCCGTGCGCCTGTTCACACGCGCGTTCGATTTAGTATCCCGTGAAGTTTCGCAGCGACCGGAAGGTCCGGAAGTATTCTGTGCGGTGCAGGCAAAAACAAGGTAAAGATGTCGGACTGGTCAAACGACCAAATACTTTTGTTCCTAGAATACTATCAGACAGAACCTATAATATGGGATATGGGATGCTTGCAGTGCTTGGAGATACTGGCGTGTGTGCTGGCGTGTAAACATCTTGCTTGGTCCGCCGCCCGTCGATGGGCTACACCAGTGGGATGACAGTCAGTATAATGACATCTCAAATTATCTGTCAAAAGATACGCTCTCTATGGTACAAAACTCCACGCTTCATTACCAAGAAAACCCATTTTATTCGTTTTTAGTGCAGCACGCGGATACCAACTCTATTAAGGGTCGTCCAGACGACCAATTTCTACTTTTGATCACTTTTTTTTATTCTGGCAACATTGTAAAAAACATGGATATAGAAATCAAACATAAGAGTTTATTACTACATCCATGGTAGAAAAGGATACCAAAAAGTATTGTAATATGGAAACATAAAGAAAACAAAAAAGTACCTATGTCACGAAAAATAATAAATTAAACTTCAAAACTTTTCACATTTTATTTCCAAGCTTTTTTGTATAAATATTTATAAAATAATATAATAATGCCTGCTATTTGTATTTTTGGATGTAATTAAAAGGTAAAGCTTAAAATAATGTTAATATTCATTTTATACCATGAAAACTAAATATATATTCATTATATACTGTTATTTCAGGTGTACCTTTACATTCTTTTCCAAATACAATGTAATACCGAGGTAATACCCAGAAAGATTTAAAACTTGGGTTCAAGTTTGTGGGGGGGCTCTCAATTCAGAAAAAGATTTCACAAAATATCAAAAATCAAAAGTTTGCGATATTCATTTCAAATATATTCACAAAAATAGAAAAAATAGATTCTATTACATCTAACCGGTAAGTTAGAATCACTTTCTCTTCTTCTACTTGTTTGTTCTTCTTTCAATAATTAATAAAATTAATTTCAGCCAATGATTCTATCCAGATCCAGAGCCAGACACAATCACCACACATTTCACCTCATTTCGTGAAAAGATATGGCGACACGATGTATTCTCATGTATACATTTAAAATTGCACCGGACGGTAAAGTATTAAAATAGTATTTTGGTTGGTAAATTGTTATACGAAGGAGAAGACAAAATAAAAAATGCTGCAAAATTATATTACGAAAAACATAAACATTATAAAAATAATACACATTTCGAAATCACATCAAACTTAAGCTACATGACTTATCACCAGAATCACAAAATTTTCAAATGTTATTAAATTTAAACCTGGTCAATTTAATTTTCAAAATTTATCAACACATCAATGACACGGCTAGTCATTTTTTAAAATGCTTTATCGTCTACCTAACCTACGTATGGGAGATAGGTACCTACCTACCTACAAAAAATATTATTCAAATTTTCTCTTTTCTCTTATTGTCTTTGAAATTTTTACCTGAAATTTTTTGCTATAAATTTACGTACAGTCAACAAAGGAGTAACTGACCCCCCCCCCCCCCCCCCCCCCCCTCCTGTACATATGATTAAAGATTTCTAAGAATTGCTTGAAGGGATTTACTTGAAAATTTATTGATCAATAGTATTCATATTGTACTATGTAATTACAAATTTTCAAGTAAATCCCTTCACGCAATATATAGAAATCTTTAATCATATATACAGAGGGGGGGGTCAGTCAATGGTATTTTCTTGGTTTCCTTCTGATTCTGATCTAATGTTTGCAAACATTGATTGTTGTCTTCTTCGCATTTAGATTATTTGGAATGAAGTGTATTATAATTATTCAGTAATAAGGCTTTGAAGGCTCCTTCAAATGAAACTGTATTTGGTGCAATATTTCTTGATCCATAACTTCTAATATGTATTTCCAAAAAAGTTATGTTTATGCAGTATATCTGTATTATTCAATTATTCAGTATGCCTGTATGTAATTAATGTAACGTTTTTGTTACCACTGAACATAAAATTATAAAGTAATAATAATAGGGCAATATAACAATAAGATTGTAATTGTTATTGAGAACAAACAAATGCTTATTTTATTTATAACAATAACATGTAACGAACGGTATTCAGTGCTGATATTTTTTCTTTCTTTTTTTTTAGATTTTTGACTTGTAAATATAGTTTAAAGACAAATATTGTATTTAAGTGGTGTTCTGTTAGATTATAAGTGCTGTGGTGTTATAATTTAAGTATTGTTTTATAATATAGGTGTTTATAATTAATGAAATTGTTTTATTTTCGTATTAGTCTATGAAAAATAGGTAATTCTAATAATAATAACTTTTTTATGGAGGTTGATTCAATTTTGAGATTAATTATTTTTGTTATTGAAAACGAAAAAATTAATCTCCATATTAAGTCAACTTCGTCTGGAATAGAATGAATTTTAATATGACAAGCTAGGTAGAAAGCTAAAAAAAAAAAAAGTTTGGTCAAAATTTGTAGATGGCGTAGTTTCAATTCGATTGGCACGGATTGGCCGTGAGTGCGTTCTCTTTTTCTATATGTCTTATTTTTCTCTCTGGGCTACACGCACAGCTCTTGACGTTTCTCATAGAATGACTTGGCAACCTCCGTTCACCTCATGCCGCTAGGGGCGCTATAACATTTTGCATACAAAACGCACAGTTCACCTCATGCCGCTAGGGGCGCTATAACATTTTGCATACAAAAGTTTTGAAATCGTTCACCTCATGCCGCCCTCATGCCGTAGGGGCGCTAGTGTCACGTCTTGCCCGAATTCTTCCGAAGCTGTGCGTAACTCGTGTTTTGCTAATAGACAGCTATCTGTGGTTCGTAAACACTTTCAGTACTTCGAACTTGATAAAAACCCACGCCGTTATAACAACTTAATTTTACCGGAACCAAAGCTAGAAATATATTAATCGGGACCCTATTATAGAGCTACACAAATTTACAATAAAATACCATATTATATAAAAAATGAACAAAAAATTAATAAAAAAACAAATTACAAAGACTCTTATTACAAAAATGCTATTATTCAGTGAGGGAGTTTTTGTCCGACGGGAACCCAAAGAAATATGTAGATTATATTATCACTTCTTAGAATGCTAATAACTTTTTAATGTATCTTAATTCATAACATAAAAGTATAATAATTCGCAATGCTTACTGTATTATATTATTGCTATCCCTACCAGGGTCCATGTTCTTTTACAAATAAGTACAATAGTTGTTAAGTCCTTATTGTAAACATGTGCAATAATAAATAAATTAATAAATAATGTGGGCGATGGATTTGAACAAAAACGGGTGTAAAAAAAACATTTTCTATTAGATGAAACCTTAACATCATTTTGTGAGAGACTGACCAAGTTTCTTTGTCTGATATTGTAATAGTTGCCAGAATAAAAAACAATTTTGAAGCTAGCTGTCAATGTCATGTCATGCAAACTTAATTATCTGTGGTGTATAGTGTTGTACGCTGCTTGTTTTGTATTGTAATCGACATAATGTGTCTATAAAAATAATGTTTTGAGGAGTTTATTTTTCAAGTGCTCTAATTAATAGTACTTTTCGTCAAGCACCCTGTTTTAACAGATTTAAAATAATATCTAGTCTGTAAAATACTTTGCAAAGCTAAGTACCTAGCTAAGTTTCTTCAGGAAAGTTTACATAGCACAAGTTTATACTTTTTAAAATTAAAAAAATTACGTAACCTATAATTAAGAGCGGCAAAAATAACTATTCGTATCTTCGGAATGGTTAAAATTTGTTCAGAAATCAATGCAACAATAAATCTCAACTAATTTTTCCAGTGATTTTATTATTACCTTGGTACTTTATTTTATTATTATCATGTGACGCACCGTAAACAAATATTCGCAAATAACATCCTCTTCCAATTGCTATGCCCGACAAGGGTCAAGGTTAAAACTATTAATAAAGTATGAATAATATAATAATAATTTTATCTGTTGACAGAGTAAAACAGGTAGATCTCTGTCTGAATACAAGTTAATAATTTTATTACTAATGTTTGAAAACCATCATCGATAAAATAAATAAAATGTTTTAGTCTGTCACATCTCTATAGTCCTAACCTACCTCTGTCTGTCTGTCTGTCTGTAATTAATGTCAATTGAGTTGAGCATTGAAGTGTATTGTGATTTGAGTCTTAAAAATTCATAAAATAATTAATCGTTGGTTATATAAAAGTTAATACAGTGTTAGTTGTTACTTTGTTATAAGTTTAACAATATGTTTGTGGTGTTAATATCGGTTTTATGGCGTTGAGTTCATCGTGTGATATTGATGTTTTTTCGGTTTGTCCCATAATTTATTTGGTCACGTCTCCGTTGATTCGCGTTAAGCATGCCGCGTAGTCTACGCATGAATATTGTTGTAAAACGGTCCAAATGGCAACTAAAATCAGAATTATGTTAACATGGATGCCGATAACGTTACAATTTGTTTGTTCAATGACGTCCTGAGGTTTTCCATTTACGAGTAATTACCTTCTCGTTGAGCGTAATATTTTACTGCGATAATGTTAGATTTGTTTTGTTTTGTGTAGTAATTTATTTTAGGGCCTTTATACTTTGTGAGTATGCCCCTGAGGCGACTCTGACCGAATTTTTGTCAAAAAAGTGTAGGAAAAATAGGTAAATAGAATTTGTGTATTATGTTTGTTACGTCTTCACGCTCAAATGGCTGAGACAATTTTTATGATGATATTTGTTATGTAGGTAGGTGATGCTTTGGATTAACACTAGGGTGCTTTTTATCCCGAAAAGTACACGATTCCCGTAAGATTTAGTCAAAAGTCTGATAGTCAATGGAGCTTTATAAAGAGATGTTGGTACTGTACATAAAATTAAATGCATGTAACACTGCAGCAGTAGTTAATTTCTAATATACAACAGTTGGTACCTATACTAGTAGTAATAGACAGTTTACAGCTTGGCATCTCCTAAAAAAAACTGCAAAGTTTACTGTGAAGTTTATAACTACATCATCTAATATTGCCAATGATAAATTGTGTAATCATGATCTATGGAAATACAACAGTATAGTAAGTAGATATTTCCTAGGGCAACTCTCTGATCTAAACCTACTAATACACTTACTCGTGTGCTTCTTGCAATTAGTGCCTGGTGTCAATGTTTTCAAGCCACCTAATGATCTCTGACTTGGATTAATGGCTATTATCTATCAACAACAGTTAGAACCAACAGCTTAATGTGCCCTTATAATGTGGTAGCATGGAGTAGCTTGCGATTTTTTAAACCCATCCATATATTGACTGAGTTTATTGTTGCTTATTTTGGGTGATCGTCCTGCTTGTCTTACCCGCAATGACACCATTGAGCGCCTTGATGGCAGGCTGATGATGGTTGAAATAAATATTACAATAATATAAGAGTGTGTTTGTATGTTTGTCGTCCTTTCATTTGAAAACGAACCGAATTTTTTAGGCAGTTTTAAAGTTTTATGGTTTGGAGAGTTACGCTACTTTTGGATAATGGGACTATAGGATAAAAAAAGTCCTTTAACAACACAGGTGAAGCTGCATGTGTTAGCTGGTATACCATTATATTCATTACTTTCGTTCCAATACTGGTTTCCATAAAGCATATTATATTATTTTCTGAATTCTAGTTTATGTCACAAAATATTGATTGTTTGCTTACTTTGACTATTGGGGCTGTATATATTATTGTATTAAACCTTTATGAATAATAAAGTTTGTTTTAAGTGACAACTATTAAGGAACATGCGTCTTGGGGGGTTCAAAAGCTATAAAATGAACCACCCGAATGTATGGGCGAAGTTCTCTAGATATTTGGGTTTTTAGGGGTTTGTAAAATATATTCAGAAATAAATTTAAATCCAGGTTACAAACCAACAAATATCAAGGAAAAATGTCAAGCAATCTTTGTGATGTCTAGACATCCTCACATCTGTTTAGCCATCCATACTATAACTTTCATATTATTAGTAGGATTTGTCATAGAAATATTCAATTCATGCGCACCACTGCGCATGCCTTCACTCAGTGTAGTTAGCCTACAGCATTCCAATTACAGACTGGGAGTTTATTGTAATAATGGATGCATCATTATTAATAAAAATAAACATAGAAACAAAAATATTAAAATACTAGCTTTTTGCCTGCGACTTCGTCCTATAGCCTATGTCACTCCCTGATAATGTAGCTTTCTACTGGTAAAAGAATTTTTGAAATCGGTCCAGTAGTTTCAGAGCCTATTCAATAAAAAAAAAAACAAACAATCAAATCTTTCCTTTTTATAATATTAGTATAGATTAAAGTAATGTAAATAACTTGTTACATGACACACTGCCAGTAGGTCACTTAGATACTTCTTTTACAATGTTAGGATATAATTTCTTAATGTACCAGCAAATTACACAAAGGTGTTCTAGCTAGAACAAGCAAAATAAGTTTCATTTTATACTTCTTGAAATTGATCTTAGCTTATAAAATAAGTAGGTATATCCCATAGAAACAAATATGGAATAATACATTGTGTAAGTATACTTTTTTATGTCAACAAAATCACAAATACCCTCAAATTTCTTTATAATTCTAAAATTAAATGGATTTTAGAATTAAAAAGTTAAAAAGTGTGTAAAAGTGTGTGAAACACAATGAATAATTTTTCTGAAATTGTTGGTGATTTCTTTTATTTTGGTAGAAATAGAAAGGTAAGTGTTAGACCTACATAGATTTATTATTATTACTAGGAGAGGGTTTTTAAATGCTAGAAATATCAGGGACCATTGAAAGTAAAGGTGATCTGTACCCAGATAGTTATTATCGGTAAATTACGCAATCAATGACATCATTATTTTCAGAGAACCATCAATGTTAAAACCAAGTCTTAAACAAATTTTACTTATTACCAAATGTTATTTCATGATTTGTCTATAATTTAGGTTATGGGTCTGTACCACATGCTGATATGTTGCGGTTAGCATAACTACCTGACAAATTGGCAGTTGTATAATTTTGACAGTTTTTATTTGCAAGTTAGACAAGTAAGCAAGCGGTGCAACCGACTCCAATAGTTGGAACAGCATGTTGGTTGAACACTCGAGTATTGTACTTCTCAACAAGTAGTTGTTACTGAGTATTAGTTTTTTTAAGCTGCTTATCAGAAGAAAAATGTTGGCCTATTTTGTATGTTGATTAAGATCTTTATAATGTCTACATTTTATAATTATCAGCATTGGTTTAGTATGAAAAAGATGACAAACATAGAGATAATAAGTCTCTCTATTTTTTGTTTACATTTTTCTTGCGTCATAATTTATCTTTGATGTTAAAATTGTTTCAATTGTAATTTGCGTTAGATAAATCTAGGATCTTGGGGGTGGCCTAAGTCTAGCAGTGGACTTCTTATGGCTGAGATGATAATGAAACAGACATACAGAGTTACTTTCGCATTAATAATATTAGTAAGGATTTTGGCTAATTAACACACAAACAAATAGTACGGAGTTCAATTTGTATAGCTTGATGTGCTTTTATATCTGTATAAAAATTAAGAAGGCATGGTCCCTGTGGCTGGGTGCCCAAAATGCTAGCAGCGTTACCTCGCTGAATGGCAATAGAGATCCGTTGTGCGAAGTAAATGAACTCATTTTAAAAAAATGGTCATTTATGACTATACCACAGATTATAGAATACTTCGTAAACTATACTATCGTGTTCAAGTATAACGCATATTGAGAAAAACTCTGATCACTTAACACTGTAAATCAACCATCAGTGTCCATCCTTGTGAAGGTCTTCGTGACGTCATGCATGGCGTTGGCGTACAAACAATTTAGCGAACCGCAATTCTGTATACAAACGTTCATACAAGTAATAAGCGTGTAGGGTTGACACATTTTTTAAGAAATATATTTTTCTCATATCTCATGAAATTAATCTATACTTACTATACTAATAATATTATAAAGAGGAAAGATTTGATTGTTTGTTTGAATTTCAAAAATTCTTTCACCAGTAGAAAGCTACATTATCAGGGAGTGACATAGGCTATAACTTTTCCCGAAATTCAATTTGGTTCCCACGGGAACGGGTCCGGAACTTCACGCGCACAAAGTCGCGGGCAAAAAAGCTAGTTAATACATAATTCTATGATAATATAGTACATAGTAGGTATTTTTTGTGTTATTATTGTGTAATTTTAAGTACCTACAGTAAATTAATCAGAGGATTTCTTGTGTTATGACTGAGATGATGATGGTGATAGGATTATAGACTGGCAATGTTTTTGGAAGGCCTATGTCTAACAGGAACTTGTGCCTTTGATGACTGATGATGATAATAGGACGATATAATATAAATACAATAGTTACAAGTGACAACCATAGTAGGTACCTAGAGTGGTTAGTAGTAACTGTAGTAAGTAGTAACCATGCAGCTTGGCTTATACATCAAGTGGTCATATCATTTGTCATGTCTGTGGTTTTCTACATAATATTGTTTAAGTAAATCTATGTCAAGGTGATAGGTAGGTAACTTATCGACATATCATCTGTTTCCCAGTTGGTGTATTTCTATATGTTTTTTAGGGTTCCGTAGTAAACTACAAGGAACCCTTATAGTTTTGCCATGTCCGTCTGTCCGTCCGCGGTCTAGCGCCTAAACGCTTGATGCTAGAAAGCTGTAATTTGGTATACTCATATTAACAAAGTGGTAGAACAAAATTTTTAAAAATCTTTTTTTTGGGGTGCCTTCCCTCCCTACAGTGGAAGTAAAATTTTTTTTTCGCACCGACCTCATGTTGTTTTGTATCGTTAGATAGGTCTTTTAACTTTGAGGGTGTGGGAAGATCATTTTCAGATGCAATGATCCGTTTGCGAATTATGTACATTTAACGTGTCAATTTTCATTTTGCACGGTGGTCCCCCCCCCCCTCTATCTCCGAAAGTCTTGTGTTAAGAAATTTGAAAAAAATCATGGAAGTAGTCCATATAGTGAACCTACAAGGAAAACTATAACGGTTAAGTAGGCACTACTAGTTACCGAGTAATAGCCGACGAACTTATGAAGTAAAATTTCTTTGACAAAAACGTACAAATTTCATAGAATATGACATTGTACTCATCTGCAAGTAAGAAATGACTTCATGGGACCGTAGACTTGAGTATACGGTAAAAATTTCAATTTGATACCCCCACGCATTCCCGAGAAAAAGGATCTTGACTTGACAGACAGAAAGACGAAAAACAAAATGATCTTAGAAGTTCCGTTTTTTCTTTTGAGGTACGGAACCCTAAAAACCAATCATACCCATACTAGAACTGTCAGTTTATTTGACGAACATGGGCCTATCCGCCCTGCGAAATTTTCCGCACGATTTTTTTTTGCAATAATCTGTAACACATTGCGTCTTGTGGAAGTATCCGCATTTTTTTGCCGATGCACGATTTTTTTCGCCAAGAGGACATAGCCGTACTGATTTTATACCACACAATAAATTCGCGCGGAAATATTACGCACCGCAAGCGGCGGATAATTTCGCTGTGCGGGAGTTGCACGCAGCTATGCGGTAGTGGTGAAATCTGCCCATAATAGATGTAGATTTACGTGACACATATTTATCTAACCTGCCGGTAGGGCGATCATCTTCACTCAACGAGGTTAGTGTTGCATCAACGTTCACTAAACATGCATACACACGGATATTTTTTGTAGCAGGATGACGCACTGTAACAGCTAATAAAGTTCAAAGGGTCTTTTAGATGATGTAAACTGTCACTTGCGCATATAGAATAATACTCGCCGTACGTGCTCCGGCCACACGCTTTATAAAATTGTTTCTTGTATCCTGTAGTTGCCGATATGTAGAAAAATAAATTTAAGGTTCCGAAGAATAAACGCAAGATCGAGTATACGAAAAACAAAATGGATGTAAGTACTGATATCATACTTACGTCCTTTTTGTTTTACGCGTAAATTCACATGCGTACGTTTACTACGTTTAGGCAATCGAGACAACATTCTTATTTTCAACGCTATTCATGCGCGTGTTTATTTTGACAAGCATGTATGTACGCTACGAAGAGAGTTAATAATAGTTCGCTAGAATTAATACCGTTTGTAGTATTAATTCTAGCGGTTGAATAGATACGGTGCCGTAAATTCGCATTCCTAATAAACACTTCATTTATGAGTAGCGAAACCCGCGCAACCAGATACCTACATATCAAATATAAAAATTGGGCCAGCCATTTGAGTGTGAAGAAGTAACAATAAAACTCACAAACATTTGTCTTTATAATATTAGTGGAATAAAAAAAACATCGTGTGAATGCATCTTAACGAAACTAGCTTGCCTTTATCTATGTCGGCTTGGAGCCTTCGACGTTCTGTGATTCGACTAGCAACTCGTATCGCTGGAACTAGGACGTGTAATCAATGCCAGCAATTATTTAATAACACGCGAGTTTGTTGTTGGTCGAGTGATAGTTTAGGAACCGATAGACTATCATCTATATCGTGTTTTTGATGTTATGTAATGACACAGTGAAGGCAATGACCAATATTTTTTAGCGATTCTAGTTTATGACGTCAGATATTATGTGAAGTAGGTCCCAAGCTACAATCTTGTGTTTATTGTTGCCTGATGTGTCTTAAAAAAATCAATAATATTTTTTATTATAATCTTAAAAGTTTTTTTTGTCTTGGACATGCACGGACGGAGCATACGGCACGGGGCACAGCCATAGGCGCATTTTAACGTCAAAAAAAAAACGTGTGCTAACAAGAGGCTTTACTTTTCGCGATTATAATATAATTAGATTGCTTAATATGCTGAGAAGTGACATGTCTTTTCTTTAGACTATAATATTGGGTTCTTCAAAAGAGGCATTAAAAGATTTTTACAGGGTCGGCAAGGCGCAAGTGATACTTCCAGTGTTGCAAGCGTCCATAGGCTACGGTGACCGCTTACCATCAGGCGGGCCGTGTGCTAGTTTGTCACGTTAGTGGTATATAAAAAAAATCTACGTACGGAACCCTTGGTAGGCGAGACCTACTCGCACTTGTCCGGTTTTATTTTAAAACTGATGGTTAGCAATCAACAGCGGTTAAATTTTAATTTTTATTTAAACTTACAATTTTATTATTTCTTAATATAATTGTAAGTTAATAAATATTAATAACGACATAATATTTGTTCATTGATATATACTATCAGTATTCATTTGCGGCGCGTTACAAAATTATTAGCATATTTTTTTTTATGTCCTCTAATCTGATAAGGATAGCAACATACAAATACACACAGGTTATCCTTTATGTATCTATTATTTTAGACATTGTATTTAAATAAGCGCTCATGTCTTAGAGCAACGCGGGCTTCCGTCCCGGAAGGGAGTAGGCTTAGCGATTTTACTCTATACAAAGAGTTCTGGCGTTTTTTGCGGGGGGGGAATTTGCACACAAGTGCAGTTCCGCATACTTACATACAAAAACAACACTGTAATGACGACACTAACACATAAAAAAATAAACAATACAGCAACAATACGTGTACGGATAGTCATATTTCACAACTCACACATTGCCTCGTTATCAACGTAAATAGGGCTGCACTCAACTGTCGATGGCCCATGCAGGAATATCGATAAATTTTAATGTCGGAAGAAGGAATAAAGGTGACTGAAACATTTTACGTAACTATTAAATAATTTTATTTACTGCTTGGTTATACATTTATTATTTAATTTCTAATAATTATTATTAGGTATTTATGTAGGATCTTACTAACAACTTTTGATATTCTAATATATAAAAATCTCGTGTCACGATGTTTGTGGTCGCGCTACTCCAAAACGGTGGAATATTAGTGTGGTCCGCTAATATTCTCCTTTTGTTTGGAAGGACTTGAAAATTGGATGACAGAAAATGGGCTGAGCAAATTGCACTGGTCCGCTTGGGATCCCAGGTTCGCTTATTATTGCAAAAAACTTTTCCATATATTCCTTAATTCTGGATTCTTAGGGAAGCTGTAAACACAAAAAAGTGCGATAAATCCTACTAATATTATAAACGCGAAAGTTTGTGAGTGTGATATTTGTTACTCTTTCACACAACAACTACTGAATGGATTTTAATAAAACTTTACTACATAAATCAGACTAACACATAGGCTACTTTTTATCCCAGTCCGATAAGTGGTTCCCGTGGGATAATCGAAAAACTGCTATTTCTTACCCTTTACGTGAACGAAGTAGCGGGCAACAGACTAGTAAATAATGAAATCAAAATGTGTTCATCATATTTTGTCAATCAAATCAAATTTTTATGGCATATAATATTTACTTACAGTATTTTCATTTACATTTATTACTATTTTATAAATAATTCAAACTTAAAAACATTATAACATTGATAACAATTATTTGTCTAATACATGAGAATTCATGCGAATAAATAAAGTCGTCGCCAGCCGCCATCCAAATTTATCGACAAACATTATGATATAACGGTAACATCACTATGTCGCCCATCGGCGGGGAGAAATCGGATTTATCGCTCGACCGATATGAGATTTGTACGGGCGAGCGGACCTGATGTTGCTAAACAAATCCGACAATTAATCCGACAATTTTAAGAATGAAATATGCGAATTTAGTGTTTAAATGTAATTAAATAGCAATAATACGATTAGAATTTACTTACATATGAAATGTCACACCATCTTTTTGTAAATTTGATGTTCCAGACCTCTTTTTACAGCAAAAATCTGAGCAATTCGGCATTTTTAACACTGCTTGTTCACACTTGCGCGACTGGACTCGGTCTAGGAAGCAATCCGAGCACAACTGGTTTTTATAAACGCACATGCCCATTTGGGCTTGTACTTTGACAGAGGGGAAACGTTTCGTATGGCTACTCCCTTCCGGGACGGAAGAGCCCGCGTTGCTCTAAGGCTCATGTGGACAGCACCTCCCGTGCTGCCGCGCCGGAGAAGTATATTCCATTCCATTAATTTTGACGACCTCCGTGGCATAATGGTTACCACGCCGGACCCCCACCCAGGAGGTCCCGGGTTCCAATCCCGGTTGGGTCATGATGAAAAACGAACTTTTTCTGATTGGCCTCGGGTCTTGGATGTTTATCTATCTATATTATGTATTTGTTAGGTTTGAAGACTTTTATTCTCATTAAGACACTTAAGAGAGGTAGGGCACAGCTGATAATTCGCTCAAATCGGAGCAGTCCGTCTGGGGAAGGACCTTCACTTTACAGAAGATCGTAGCCAAATAGCATTGGTGTCGGCTATGCGTATAGAGTGATATTACCATTTAAGCCTAGATCGTGCAATATTATTTATGTAAATTAAGAAAAGAAGTGGACCCAATATAGACCCTTGTGGGACGCCATAAGAAATCGTTTGTTATAAAATATAGTATCGTTGAATTAGTATCTCATAACACAAAATTCGAACTTACTTTGGTGCTAGCTCAATCTGTGTGATTTGTCCTTATATATTTATTTATTCAACTTGACACAAAGTTTCCAAAGAAATTCAATGTTGATGCTTGAACTAGTTTGTCATCACCTCATTGTTATAACATAATATTGTGTGTTTTAAAGCAATAAAGTCATTTGTCAACGTTTCATTAATATTTCATATACTTAGATAATATTATAAATCAGATAATAGTTTGGAGATGTTTTGTGCCAAGTGTAACGGAATATACACGGGCCACGTCGCTGCCACTTTGCGTCTATTGTATTGTTATTTCATTACCGGCCATCTATCAGAGTGTGCTACGTGTTATCATCGTAGCTAGCTAGCATTGATTATGTAAAAACAAAAGATGACTGCGCGGCCTGTGTACATGAACGTCAAATACCTGCGCGCGCAATAGTTAAAATTGAAAATACTGTCATAAAAATGTTAGCGACTATTATAATACTTGCCATTGTTATCAATGGGTTGTGAAATTGTGTAAGCCTTATTACGTCTTTATTGGAATCACATACTAGTTGACTTGTTAGCACGTTATTCATAAGTATAATCGTATGGTCACTGGCATTATCTATTTATATTCGAGCCGGTTATTTTTAGTCTGTGATGTCATTTGTGTTTTGGCAACGTGTACTACTTCTGTTGTTCGATTTTTAGTATTTTGAACTCCATCGTTGCGTTGTCTCTCTATCCACTATGTATTCTTTGTTTTTATCTCTTTAATAAAATACTTCTTCCTATTTACTATAACGTTTTATGATTTAAAGCAAATAGTATTTGAATTCTGAAAATGATGTCACACACAATGTGTGAAAGCTCTTTTTTGTACAGTCAAGAGCAAATAATGCTTTACATTGGCAATGCAAATTTGGCTACGTTATATTCAATGTTTGACTACACGCACTAGAACAGAGACAGTCCGACATGGCGTATTGAAGTTTAAAGTCGTTCTCGACTCTATTAAACAGACATAAAATGCAAACTATTATAGGGCTAGGCAATTCATTTTTGCGTGACTCGAAGTTTATGTGACGTCACCAGGGTTCACCCACTGCAACAGCTGTTCGCCTCATTAGCCGATATACTGCCTTATGACGTCAAATCAAGCGTCAAAATGATGGCCATTTGTATCGTTAGTTTCTACTATACTACTAAAAAAAAAAGAGTTTGAGGTACTATGTGTACAGGCCAGATCCTACTAGGTACCTCGCTATGCCAATGGGGGGAACAGAAACAAAGTGTATTGCATTGGCAAAGCATCTAAAATATGGTGAAGTCTTTCAACTTGTCTTTAGACTCAGAGTAGTTATTGCCTTGTTTTCTTTTGTACATTTTACTTTTAACATAATCTGGCTCAGTGTACATTGTGATTTATTTAGATTAGCCTATGCATGGATAATGCAACGAAAACCAACTTGCCTTCAATCTTAATGTATCTAACACCGCACCTTGCAAGCTTATCAAGCTGTCTATTTGCTCATGTTAATGATTATTTCCACTTAATCAATGCATTTTATGTAGGTAAAACTTATGTGCCATACATAACGTCCACTTCGACATAATACCTACGTGCATTCAAATGTAGGCTTTGTTACATTATCTTAAGAACAAATGTGTATTACATTAATTGCAACTGACTGTATGTAAAACTAACAATATTTTATTATTTTATTCACATTTGAATTCCATTCGATTATTTTAATGTGATTTAATATTAAAATGGATAACATCATTAGCAGTTTCTAACTCTAGGAACAAGCAAGTTAAGGAATATTGAGCTTAGCCAGTATATGGATGGGTAAACTTATCATTAAGAGCTCTTTAACTCGTTCCCAGCTAGATTCTTAAGATTCACCGTTGCGTTCCTAAGTCAACTTTTAAATGACTTTTTTTTACTTTTACTTCAGGAAATGGTCAGCCAACCCGCAATCGAACTTATTTACATAAGAAATTTTTATTTTTAAAGTCAATATACAACATACATATTTATTTATTATATTACAAGATGAAAATCATGACTAGTACAAATTATTGTTTCATGATTCCATGTCGTATGGCGTATTTTTTGTCTTCGTTCTTATATTTTATGGTGATGATGTTACATGAAGTAAGCGTTCCTTTTCCTTTAAAGGAAGGAAACAAAAAAAAAAAAGAAAACATGGAAGTAAGAAATAGGGATATAGATACGCGCTGGAAATGCTATTACTTCATGCGGAAATTGTGTGATTGGATGATATTTCCCCGGTCGAGTAAGTCTATTTAATAATGTCTCTATGAATAATTCTTGCCACAGAAAGTTGCAAAATGCCTACCAGGTTTTAACAGGTGGTAACCGCTGTCTAGAGAACTAAGAACATAGTTTTTTATGCTACTAATGTAGGCATCGCATCGTTATGTAACTTTGTAATTACATAGTACAATATGAATGAATACAATTTTTTTTTGTAAATTCCTTCGTGCACGTGCAACATTTGGAAAACTCGAATTTTATGTACAGCTATGGATACCTCCTTGGCATGAACCCTCTAACTAAACTCTTATTTCAGAATTTCTTAAATCATATTTTTGAAATTAAATATTGTTAGTCGGCAGGTGTAATAACTGTCACAGAATACCGAACCGACCGATGTTGCTATGTCCGCGACCTACATAATGCAGATATTTAGTATTCTACTGATTTTATCTAGTTATGCTACTAAGTTGAATGTTCTGGGACAGGAAAATTGCGTTATCAGTGTACAATGTGACAGCGGTCTTTGTTTGATTGTAGTTAGTATACTAAATCATTCATTTATTCAGCAAATTAAATGAGATAATAACAAAAATAAAAGTAGGCTAGTACTAGTTACCGACAAATAGCCAACGATTCTTTTTATGAAAACGTACAAATGTCATAGAATAGACACTGCACTCTTCTGCAAGCAAGCAAAGCGTAGTGCACATGGAATAGTACACGTGTGTGGCCCGACACGCACTTGTCCGGTTTAAAAACATATTACCCCCCCCCCCCCCTTTATTGTTAAACAAAGATCAAACAAGTTTAAACTAAACCTTGTTTTGCCACTTTCGCACTTCATTTAATGTTCTTTCTTTCTCTTTTTCTCTATCTCTATCACGCTCAATTCCTATTTTGTATGAGCGATACAGCGATTGAATTTGACACCAGATGAAAACGATATTTGTTACGAGAATAATTCAAACCTGGTTTCAATTAAACCTTGGTTTATTTTTTATTAATATAGGAGTACAAGTGTAAGAGTCGGTTCCATCACTCCCGGATAGCGTTTTGTACGCCAAGGTCGAATTGCGTCGCCGAGCAGTTTTCGTCTTGTATTCTAGATTAAATATGAATAGAAATAACCATAAAGAGATGAATTTAAATGGGTGTGTGTCTGGCAAACGAAAACTATGCTTGGACTTTGAGCCAAGATTACCTATTTCCTTTGTTTACCGATATACAGTGCACTTTATGGTCTGATCTATGCGCTTCTAGTCCACTCATATTTAATGGGTTATGAATGACTCGAACGAACGAATAATCATCCTATCTTTGCAGGTAGCGATCATTATAGATACTTGTAGATAGATGTATTAAAATCTCAGCTCGACCATAGACTAGAGGTGGCGTGATCAGAAAACTGCATCATCAATAAATCCTTGCCCTCTTGTTTCAACGACGTGCAATATAATAAATTACTCCGGTTCAGGTTACCAAAAAGTGGTATCTAACTGTTATTTAGAAATACTTACCAAAGTGTTCTTATTGTTATTGTGAACTTATTATTGTTATAACAGAATGTAAATGAAAATTCTCTGGTCATCTCTCGTTGTTCTCTATTTTGATTGGTTATATTTGACTTATTATGATTATAAGAATGATTTATTTTGTGAGTACAGGAAATATTATGGCCCATTCATTTCTGCATTCATGGATGATACGACAAAAAAAATCGCCTTTTTATTTGCTGTTTAAATATTTATAAACATTCGTGTGTACCAGAAAGAATTATCTCGGTCTAGTGGGTGTATGTCGGTCCCCCATAATTTAAGTGCGCGTTTGTTATTGTTGTAAACCCAACACTATATTAATAGCATCAATCAATATGACTAGGCAACAATCCCATTTAATAAAGCACGATCCTCTATCGTGTGTCACACAAACTTAGAACGTTGTCTTGGACAGTTTTTAAATAGTACGTTTTTAATTGACATACCATTGATATACCAAAGTTCATAGTGTTTTGCTCTTCCATAAAACTTTATCAGAAAATAATGCAGTGTCTAGTTGATGCATTACATTTGAAATCCATGCGAAACAAGGAGACCGTGACCTTAAACTTAAAATGTATTCCAGATTCGTAAAATGTCAGCTGAAAATAGTTTACGATTCGTCTACATTGCCATGGCATGCGTTCGATGACGGGAATCAAGAAAGTTGTTACGATATTACTTAATTTTCTACGTAAACAAAATCTATCATGTGACTTTATGTGAGATAACTGTATATAGAATAAAATAACTAAGTGCCTTACTTGAATTATTGGTAAAAGTGAATTTAGTTTTGGCTATAGTAGCAAAGGCACATGCTGTTCAATGGATACCGAAGAAAAAAATCAAACCGATGTTAAAGTTAAGAAGAGCGGATGTAAAAATGAGAAAAAGAAAAAAATGGAGACACAAGACGTACTTGACGAAGTCTGCAGACAGACGAGTAAGTTGACGGAGGAAGAGGGAAGTTCTTCCGCAAATTCGACAGATAGCGAAGATTTGGTCAATGCTATTAATTATAATACTATTACATCACTAGCAGCGCTTAAAGATATTATTCAAGGTGATAATAATGATACTCCTGAAACGGACATTTTCTTTCAACATTATTTTATGAATCATTGTAATAATTTATCGAGCCGAAGCACTAATACTAATCCACCGTTTCAATTTCCTGAGCGACGTCGTTTATCACAATGTAGGGAGGAAGACGAAGATGATGATAAAAAAGATAAAGATCACCCGCCTTTGATGGATTCATCCGACACATCACAAAGAAGTTTTAATTTAGTTAAGGATTCTAGTTTAAATAAAGATGGGAATGTGCAAAGTGACCCTTCAGGTGTTGAGACTAAGTCTAGCACCAGCCAAGGCGTTGTCGACGGTCAGGATCTTCAAAAGAGGACCGTGATAGGTGCTCGACACAAGTTTCTCGTGACAACAGAGCCACCTCCTGCTCCGCTACCAGTCGAGAAAGTGTTACGTCAACAAGCACATAATGCTCACACTGTACATTTTGGGACAAAAGGTGCAGAAGAACAAAGGCCGAGTGTACGATCAATTTTTCTAGGGCAGAATCTCCATCGAGACAAAAACTATTTTGATAGTAGTTTAATAGAAATTAGATCTATGGTAGAAGGTTCTGGAAAACCTGCAAGTTCTGAAGATATATGGGTTAAAAGAACGGAGGAAAAACATGTAAGTACCTTATTTAACAAGTTAGAAATAATTGTTTTCGATAGATTTAGACTTTGTATTTATATTTAACTAATGCTGCTTCCACCGATACTGCCTGTCTTAGTTTTTTTAGGGCAAAAATGATAATAGTTTCCATAATAGTTTTGTAATAAACTTCAGTACCTATGTAAAAGCTTTTACGGAACTAGCGGTGCACGTCCGACTCTCACTTGACTCGTTTTTTTATATTGTCTTCATTATTGATTTGCGAGGATCTTATAAATATTTTATACAGGGTGTTAGGTGGAATGATGTAGATATTTGGGGGGCCGATTAAGGATCCCAAGCGGACCATATTAAACCACATATGACATTATGACAAATGTGTTAGTTTTTAAGTTGGAGACAATTTATCTTTCTTGCTTAATACAGGAGGTCATGCAAGTAGTGCTTCAATCATTTTAATTTCTGTTTTAAATCAATCGTAATAAAAGAGATTATCTTCGCAATAAGTCACAGAAGTCATTGAGCAGGTAAAAATAGTCAAAATTTTACCTTAGCGTAACACATGTAATTTTTCTGCAACCTTTATTAAAACCTATTGTTAAAAATAATACGGCATGTACCTATTCATTTCCAAGGAAATAAAATATTAATGTTTAAAGTCAGGTACCACTTTGTCACATTACTTGTTTACTAAAAAAAAATACAACTTGTCAAATTAAAATATTTTCAATACAATGAAATCACATTTTTTATTTGGTAAATATAGTTAACTAGGTTAAATATATTTATGCGCTCATCAAGTTCCCTTTTTTACAATCATCATTATCTCATCTACAAGAAGACCACTGCTGGACATATGCCTCCCCCAAACGTTACCATCGCGACCGGTTGGTAGCGGCATGCATCCAGCGGCTTCCTGCGACTTTCCTTAGGTGGTCTGACCACCTTGTCCATTAAATCCATTTAACTCGGTAACTAAAACCCTCTAAGTGGACCCTTTTACTAGACACAAATATTTTATATATTAATCTTAGTCTCATTGTAATTTTTCAGAAAAAAGAATCTAACCTTACGAATGATGCGCCGGAGGACAAGAAAGTTTCTCCGCCAGAAGAAGACTCTGAAAAAGCTTCGGGTTCCGGGTGTAGACAAAAAGAAGTGCAAACACCTGTTAACAAAACAGCGGATCGCAAAAAGCAGGAGGTCCGCAGGAGTAGTGACGTTGAACGAAGACAGAAACGAGGTGAGTCTACATTAGCAAGTTGCATAATCAACATGGAACTTTGACAGACCATACCAGAGAGAATGTATTCTTTACCATTACATTAGGGAATGCAAAGTTTTGCGTCTGAAATATCAGTAATATTCACTGTAATGTATCCACATAGTAAAAGTGCCGAAGTATGTAGTCAAATAAATGAAAGTAACGGCTACTTTTGCAGGTAGTAAATATAGTTTTATTATTGCGAAGTGTAGATCTTAGTAGCGTTTGCCAGAGTGCGCCTACATATTTGTGAGTTGCCGGCCCGATCTGGCGTTTCGCCAATCCGTCTTCTGGTCTAAGGGCCCATTCCATTAACAAAATAAACAACTGTTATTGTTGATCTCAATTGATTATTTACTTCTGTGATTGCATTGCAACATTTGCAACTATGACGACATGATTAAAGCGTCACAAATAGCAAAGACATAGTAATATTTTATCTTAATCAACGTGCCCAAAAATTTCGTTTTTAAAGTTTTAATTTTTATCATTTGATGTTAAAATTATGTGTTTTCATCATTATGCTAAATGATTTAAAAATATTTATCATTATAAATATTTTTAAATCATACATTTATAATATTATACCAATTAAAATTATGCGATTGTGAAATCTTGTAATACTTATTATACATAGAAAACATCCAGACCAAGGCAAACAGACATGTTCATGCACACAAATGTATGCCTTGCTCAGGATTCGAACCCGCGGCCCTTGGGATAAAGTGACCATTGCTAGCCACTCGACCACCGGACTTGTCAAATGGATTTTAGTAATAGATTTTTAATGTTATTAGTGGCACTCGATCTGTGTACATTTTATTGATGTTTTCTTTCTAAATAATTGACCCGAGTTTTTTTTCTTTTTTATTTATTCTTTTCTGTTTTCGTGTCGGCACCAGAGGCCGAGAGGACTGGAATGGAAACCAAGTCGAATAACTTGCCCATATTTTTTATCTGTCTGTATATAATATATATATATTTCATTAGGTTACGAACGATAAACATTTTGAATGTTTTAAAAGTATCAATTAGGATTTGATAATTGCCATTGGAGTTATTATTGAAATTGCAATTCATTCAAAAGTAAGCCTACAGGTGAAAGCAAAACTATTAGAAACGTACGTAATGGTACCGCAGAATCTGCGTGTAGAAACGTTATACATATTACATCGAGTGAGCATTACGGCGAATTCCACGGCAGCGCGTCATTCATGTACACATATTCTATTTCACGGAGAGCATTTGGCTATTAATGTCGTAAGGCGTATACGTGCACATTACTTTAGTGTGCGTGACCGATTTTACGAGCGCTTCCGTGGTCACCCACACTAACATAATGTGGATGTGAACGTTACAATATTCATAGCCGAACCCCCTTCGTGAAATAGAATATATGTAGGTACAGTGAGATTAATTAAACAAAACGAACATTTGGAATCAATACATATTCACTGATAGGCATATCGTGTAAATGAAGTGTTTATGATGTGTAAGAATTATTGTAATGAAGACATTATAAAATCAGCTGACTCTATTTGCGTGAACTGTCTCTGTTTTATTTTGATTGCGATAGAATGATCTTTGTTTTAAGATTTGCGGTCAAAAGTCTAATAGTACATTCACATGCTACTTTTTTCAGTGTGGGATGTTTTTGATGTTTCTTAAGAGTGTTTACGCCTTGCGCAGATTTTCATATGGAGCGTTTATATGATGTGCGCGCAGGGTTTTTTAATAGATTTCAAATATTTATAGAAAAATAATAACACTAAATTATTTAACATTGAAAGCGAATGTTTGACTTTAATCTATATTAAAAAGCTATTATTATAAAAAAAAAATGAAAAGAATTCGGCGATAAAATCATTTAAACTGGATATTTCTCATTTTTTGAATTTTAATTTCTTAATGTTAAATCGATAAATCCAAAAATGTTTTTAACTAACTATTGACTTAACGATCTTTGTAATTGATTATTAATTTTTGCTAATTAGATTTGTAGGGGAAATTAAGAAAAATTCTCTTAAGTTATCTTGATAGAATCAACAAATACTCTATTAGTCAAAACAAATTTTCAACTATTTAGATGGCAAAATTATCTATAGTTATTAGTAACTACCATATTTGTAATATAACTGGTTGATAATATTAAGAGGTTCGAAAAAACATGCTCAGGGATTTGATAAAATACATAGCTTCTATAATGGCCTGGTATTATTTTCGATAATAAGCCGTCTCGTAAGCGCATCCTTTATTTGAAGTAAAATTATGATAAAGATCAAAAAGAAATCTGTTATCTAGCGCGTTGTAGCGGCATCTGTCTGTAGAGGGCACAAGATTTCCGCCAGATAAAAATATTAAGTTGACAATTCCAGTAACGGTATTTAGTTATAAATATTAAGTATTTATAACTAAATACCGTTTTACTGTTAATTAATAAATAATATGTTCTATACAATTCATGAGGAGGAGTAAGTTAGGCTTAACCAGCTTCTGTTATGGGTACCAAACAACCAATATATTACTGTAAATATATACTTATAATATATAGAAAACATCAAGACTCGAGAACAAACACATAAAGGCGCTGTCCCACTGCTGTGCACGAAGAGGCTACGCACGTGTGTTAAGCTTTGCTTTGCAAGAGGATGTACGTGATTGTGTCCACTGCAACCCACAGACACGTTAACCAACAAGTGACGTCATTGATACACGCGTGGCTTGCTCAACGTAGCTCAACGCTGTCAACGCCATGCACGCAGTGAATGCGGTACACAGCTTGTTCCACAAAGCGTGCACATCGCTGCGCACGCTGTGCACGAACACGTGGTTCAATGCTCCGACACCAACCAAAAACTATGACAATCAATGCGTAGCCTCTCCGTGCGCCGTGGTGGGCCATACTACAGCTGTACATAGTCGTGGTTTTATATTGGTGTATAGCTTGTACTGCAGTGGAAACGTAGACCCACGTAGTCATCCACGCAGCTGTAATGTGCCACGTGGCCCACGTGTTCGTGCGCAGCGTGCGCAGCAGTGGGACAGCGCCTTACATGTTTGCTCCGAGCGGGAATCTAACCTCCGCTACGCTCCCTATGGTGCCGGAGTTAGGTATTAGCTACTAACGCACTGTCAAAATATACATATAAGGTATGAATTTTGTTATCTATCATTCTCTCATTATTTGCTCTGGTGGTCGTTAACTCTTATCTTTTGCCTTCAATATGACATGCGCGCCGACCGAACACACGTTACTAGTAAATAAAAATAATATTCAAGAGTGTACTTACAAATGTTTATATCTGGTTGTTTAATTTAATCCAGCCAGCCCTTTTGGTGTTTAGTATGTATGTACGTCATAAAATATGTAGTCACTTGTCATCTTGTCACTATATCATGTTGACATGTTCATTCAAGTCTTCTGTAATTAAAATTAATACATGGTGCTAAAGTGACAACATATTTATGCCGCTGACTATAAAAATATACAAGGATAATTTTATTATTCGTGATTTAAGAAAATAAAATTCAAACGGCACTTCCTCGATAATATTTGATTTACTTAATTAAAATACATAAGTACAGAAAATGTCTTAAAAAAATATTTTCGATTTTTATTTTTTTTATTTATAATTTTCTGTCATACACCTACCAAAAATAAGGATTTGGACATAGAGAAAAATGTTAGGAAACTTAAATATTAGGAATTGTTAATGAAAACGGACTTTCAATGTATAAAAGCGCTTTTTTATAGGGGCGATGTGTCTTATGTTTGAATATATTTCGCTTATATAATGTCATATTATTTAAAATGCAAGCAGATGAAGACGATGACCTTGATTACATGTGTTACAGAACAACGGTTGGATGCAGCTATTACACGTAGCACGCAGTCGGTCGGCGAGCGCAAGAGACGGGGCTCGGCAGACGAGGGGCAGGCTCACCCTATGTACCAACAGACGATTCATGGTAAATCCTTTGTCCTACTCTGTATAAACTTGATGTAATAAAACCTGCATGGATGGTTTTGGAATTTGATTTGATTAAATTCAGTTCCAATGTCTCTCTGGTACGTAGTTGTTTGTGAACGTTTCAAGTGTATTTTGAATCTACTGGATTCTGACTGTCGGCTGAGACATTTTCAAGTCAATGCTCACAACCAAGTAAGTTTCAGTACGAGACCACATGAGCGTGCGTCGTCGCGCGTTACCGCCGAAGTGTGCGTGTCGGGACAACCCCCCCACAAATTCCCACCGTTGTGTCTCCTGTAGCCAGGATCAACGACGGCGACTATTAGATTGACAAAGCAATGAAGCTTATTAACGTCCCTGGGGAGTAACTACAGCTGTCTCACTCACTCACAACGAATTTAATCAAAAAGAAAAGTGTGTAAAAATTCATAAGCTTGCGTTGTATCTCATGCTCATGTGAACCATTAGTTAAAGTTATATAGATCTTGAAGAGATCTTGCCTTTGCATACCTCGCGCTGAGAACTCGGTTAGAAAAATAAATAAGTAGGTACACTATGTACCAATAAAATTCATTCATGGTACTTATATGCATATTTGTAATAATTTTAAATAATAGAACTGGTACGAATCGCAACAGCAGATTATGTTGATTGCCTTTGTGTGCGCACGTCACTTTGAAATTCCGTAATTTGCGGCGGTCGTACAATTCACCATGTTACTGTAATCTGTATGACTGGTTGTTAATTAAAGATTTTTTTGCGAATTCCACAAAAAGCAATCTAACTTTTATAGCAATGCAATGATCAAAGCCACCTTGTAACAGCTCGATATATTTTGAGCTCAGCTTAATAATTCTTTAACCGACTTTTAAGACATTTTTAAAGAAATGAGGTCCCTGTGTAATTTTATTACTCATCTCGTAATTTCGAATTTATAGCTCATTGTAAAGGCAAATGCTAATTGACTATTTCTCAATGTAATATTTTACTTGCGAAAAAAAGTTTTCATTTTTGTATTATAAAAAAACACTATATTCAAAACTAATTATATCATTTACTTATTATAGTAGCAAGAATTCGAGGTTTCCTTTTGATAACATTCAAGTATTCGTGTTGTAGACAACGATAAGTGCATCCATACGTGATTATAATAAACGTGCTTGCCATATTATTTTCACTATAAATAATTTAATTTGAAAACCCCAATTGTAGAAGTAACAATTGTGCCAAATTAGTTATTAAATAATTTAAAAGTTAAATTTTTTTTTAGGTACAACCGGGGTATCCCGCAGGCCTGCACTCTTTGATATCTTCAAGTCACGGCAACGTGCTGACACGAAAAAACAACCCTCCATCATGAAACAAGTGAAGGCGGCAGTTCAGGTATGAGAAGACATAAGACGATTTATGTTAGAACGTACTTCGGACGTTGCATGAATACAAAACCTACATAACCACAAATATTTAATGTAACACTGTTTGCGCTAAAAATACTATCAGCAATAAAAATAGATACAGCTTTTGGTAATAAAGATATACATTTGCTGGTAGTAGTTTGAATCTTTATAATGACGGGACACTAAAATGATAATCTAGTTCGGTTGCTGACCGTACTGTTACGGGGTGGGTCGAAAGAGTTTAAAAAAAACCTAGGTTGGTTGCACTAGTGGTAAGTTTAGTAAAAAAACTTCACAAGATTTATAAATAAGAAAAATAAAAATAGGAAAATAAATTATATAGAAGATATTGAAGTAGTCAGGGTTGATGTCCTGTTATGAGTGAATCAAAATTAATGTCCAAAATAAAATGATAGAATAGCAAAATAGCAATTAGATGGCACGAGTTACTGTGTCAGCATTTTAATTTATTGCTGTCGTAACAGTACCATGTGCTGTCGGAGCTTTATCTGTTACTATACAAGGTGACAGGTTTTAAGTCCTATTATATATATTATAAAATTTGTTAATATTTTTATCTTTTTCGAAAGGTCATGAAATTCCGCAGTTATCTACGTAATTTGTACACCAAGTGTCATACATTTTTTCATGTAATCCAAGTCGATGGTAGAACGTGCGAAAAAAATATTTTAAGTTATGTCACTTAAGACCTTATTATTTCGGGGATATTAAACATTTAAAACCCGCATTCTGATTGAAAATAGTTGCTAGTCCATCAGCTTCCAAAAATGTGTCACGTGAGTGCGGAGAAACATAATAATATACTATTTCAGTTAAGGGGGATTTTCCATTCCAAGTCGGAAAATTTCGAAAAAACCTAAAAACACCAATATCTCTTCAACCGGTCACTTTCGACCCCCTATTGATGGGGGCTAATTTGTTGCGAATGATCTCTAGTTTAACCAGTTTAAAGGAATAGGACTTAAAACCTGTCACCCTGTATATCTCGGACAGCGCAGGGCTCGAGCCCGCCATGATCTACAGGTATTCTATTTCACGAGGAGCATTTGGCTGAATGTTGTAAGGCGTGTATGTGCAGTGCACATTACTTTAGTGTGTGTGACCTATTTATTATACGAGCGTTTCCATGGTTGCTTACACTAACACAATGTGTATGTAAACGTTACAACATACATAGCCGAACGCTCTTCGTGAAATAGAACATCTGTACAAAAATCATTTTTGAAAACCGTTGTTTAAAAGCTTGGTTTTTATACCTTCAGACTTTTCTTTTATGATTACAATGAATTGCGGTTAAATACATATTTAGCACGCTGTGAGTTATTCCTCGTGATTTTATTAGGGACATTAGTTGTTTTACAAAAAAAGGAAAAGTTGGAAAAAACGAGTTGCATACTGTCTTGTGAGTTATTTTTAATTTTGTGTAAGATATTAAGCCTTTTGCTGATGGTCAAATAGTTGCCTCTACAAATTGAAGCTTATGCTGCAGTGTGTAATGTTCAAAAATATTTTTTTCACTTCTCATGCTCAGAAATTGCTTATTTGCGCAGGATATAGGCTGCACAAAATCGAATTTTGTGCACAAGGGCAAAAACGTATCTACTCATAAATGTATCTATATTAAGGCAAAGGAAATAAGCCATACAGCCAAACACAACAAAAAGTTCAGAGATAGAATTTGTTATTTTATAATATTTACTTTAATTTATTTGCCTAATGTGTTTTTTAAGTCATAAAAGATATTAAAATTTAAATTAAAGTACGGTAGGTTATTTAATTAATTTAAGAAAATTATTTTATTACAAAATTAATTTAATAGTAGGCTGTATAGGTCTGCAGCCCAAGCCTAATTTCAAAGTCGTAAGATTTAAAAAAAAAGCGGCTGGAAAGGGGAAACAGGTCTTGTTTTTCGTGCGTTTATTTATTTATTTCCTCGCAATCGAAGTGAAAAGCAGAGTTTATTACTCGTCCACAAAACCATTTCTATCCTCGACATTACTATCAGCCCTCGCCTTCGGCTCGGGCTGCTAAAAGTCTCGGATAGAAATGATTCGTTTTGTGCACTTGTTGTAAAATCTACTATTTTTACCACTTCAAAAAATGCTAGGAAGAGTAGAGACGTTGAACAATGAAGAAACTTTTTGTTTGAGCCAGCAGAAAACTTATGAGATGCATTAATAAATTGCTTATGCTGAAAAAAGTTTTAATTTGTGACTGAAACTATTTTGCCACTTGCAAAAGGGCTTGAATAAATGATGTTTGAGAGGTACTACACTGAAAGCCAACGCTCCTGCCACGCGCGCGCAGCCCTAGCGCTTAATTGTTTCATGATTTCGCAGGCCAGTTTATCAATAATTGAGATATATCATTATAGAATAGAATAGAATAGAATAGAATTATTTTTATTGTATATAACTGAGATTACAGAGGGCTAGTTGACATTGCATAGTGGAGGTACATCAGTTTCACCCATGCCGGGCATACAATAACAAAAAATCACACAAAATTTACAGAATACAAAATAGACAACAACAAAATACCAAATACATTATCAATAAAATTAAATTCCAAAAAACTCATTTAAATCATAAAACACATTTTCTATTAACCACATTTTCAATTTACTCTTAAATTTATTATTAGGTAGGTCTTTTAACCAGTCAGGCAGATGGTTGTAGATGCGGATAGCACTGCAATATGTACTTTTCCTATAAATCATCGAATTTACTTTTGGCATGTACAGATTGTCGCGACGTCTCATGGCAGTAGTTCGAGTACGACAGTCGGAGATTTTTTTAAAGCAAGATTCATTGCCTTTTACAAATGAACATGTTTCTAGTATGTATATGCCAGTTAAAGTAAGAAATCTTTTTTCTTTGAAAATTGGACGCAGCGAATCATCCTTATAAAGGTTGTACATTATTCTCAGGCATCTCTTTTGAAGCACAAAGGTATTTCCAACATTTACTGAGTTACCCCAAAAAATTACACCATAAGTCAATAATGGGTACACATTGCCATAATAGACACTACGGGTCACTTCTGTCGTCGAGACATCAGCTAGTACCGATAAGGCATAACAATAACTCGAGATTTTATTATTTATTTTGTCGATATGGGCTTTCCAGTTCATATGCATGTCAAGGGTTACTCCAAGAAATTCTGATTCATTAGTTTCATCAATTTGGGTGTTATCAATTTTTATATTTAAATTCAATTTAATACTATTAAATTTACGCAATTGCATAATTTTAGTTTTTGTAGCGTTAATATTAAGATTTAGGCTCGACAGTTTATTTACAAGTTCTTTCAAAGTTCTACATATTTCCGATTCGAATTCTTTTCCCATTAATCCATTATCTACAAATAATAAGGTAGCATCGTCAGCAAATAAAACACAAGGGTGTTTTGTAAATTTAGGCAAGTCATTTATGTATATAAGGAATAGTAGCGGTCCCAATATACTGCCTTGTGGAATACCTATTTTTGTTTCTAGTAGGGTGGATTTAATTTGTTCTAATGTTCTCGTGTCTCTATTGAGATGTTGGGTGACAGTATATTGTAGTCTATTATTTAGATATGATTCCAACAATTTAAGTGCACTTCCCCTGATTCCAATGCTTTCCAATTGTTTTAAGAGAATTGAGTGAACTACGCTGTCGAAGGCTTTTGACATGTCTAAAAACAATGCCACACATCTTTTTTTATTATTTATTGCGTCCCATACATCATTTAGAAATTGATATATAGCCATAGTTGTAGATCGACCTTGGCGGAAACCAAACTGATTTGAACTGAGAATATTGTTTTTATTTAAAAAAATTAATAGTCTAGAGTAAATTACAGTTTCAAATATTTTAGATATGCTAGGAAGGATCGTGATCGGCCGGTAGTTGTTTGGATCATCTTGTGCGCCTTTTTTGAACATTGGTTTAATAACACCTATTTTTAGAGCGTCTGGGAAAACCCCCGTTTCTATCATTAGGTTTAACAAATACAGAAGAGGTTCCAATAGATACACTGAGCAAGCTTTCATGATTTGTGTGGAAATACCATCCACGCCACAGCTCTTTTTGTTCTTAATTTTTTTCATGATTGCTATAAGTTCTTGTTTGTCTACTGGTTTCAGATATATACTATTACAGACTTGATTAAAATTGGGCTTATAGTAATATGAGTTTACACTTTTATTAATATTTAGTGTCGCGAAATGTTTATTCAGGTAATTTACTATGTCTTCCTGGTCTTTAATAATATTTTGGTCATTTTTTATAGTATTTACGGTTTGTTTGAATTCATTTGTTTCCGCTGTGTGTAATTTTATCAAACCCCAGGTAGCTTTGGTTTTATTTGTAGAATTTTTTATATAGTTTAAGTTTGCTTGACGTTTAGAATTACGAATTGCCAGTTTTAAAGTTTTTTTATATTTTTTGTAATGAGTTTTATTTGCTTTTTTACGTTGGAGTAGAGTGTTTAATTTTCTTTTGTAACGACATGATTTACCAATTCCCTTTGTAAGCCAGTTGGGTTTTTTTCTGTAAGAGACCCTAGTACATTCTACTGGGATGCATAGATCATGGACCATTTTCAGCAATTCCAAAAATGTATTGTATGCTGTGTTGACATCAGTGGTCTCATAGACATCAGTGAAATTGATCTGCGACATGTATTTTACAAAAACGTCGAGGTAAATGTCCGTTTTTCTTTTATTTTCAAACCAGTATTTCCTAATATCAATATTTATAGATTTAAATTTTATTAATTGTGCAGTATGGTCAGATAAGCCATTGTCTAATACTGTTGAGTGGTACTTGGCAATGTTTGTTATAATGTTATCAATACAAGTGCTAGAATGATCAGTTATGCGAGTTGGTTCCTTGATAGTAAATTTCAGATTATATCTTTTTAGAGATTCAGCAAACTGTTTAGTATGTTTGGTCTCTTCCAAAATATTTATATTAAAATCGCCAACTAGAATAAGTTTCCTAGAAAGATTACGACATTTTCGCGTAAGTTTGCTTAGCATTTCATCCAATCTATCAAAGAATGTATCTAATTTAGTGTTCGGAGGTCTATAAATCGTTACAATGTTTAGCTTTAATTCAGGTATGGTAATTCCGCAGCATTCAATTGTTTTTTTAATAGATATATCATTGAGCCAATCTAATCTGTTATATTGAATACATTTTTTCACAAAAATACAAACACCGCCTCTTTCAAGTTTATTTCGGGAAAAGTGGGAAGCTAGTGCATATCCTTCTAGTTTTGCATAGGGTATGTCTTTCTGATGTAAGAAAGTTTCGGTAAAACATAATATATCTGGTTCAGGATTTAGTGATTTTAGATAAACTTCGATTTCGTTCAATTTGGATTTGATACTCATTATGTTCTGGTGAAAGACTGCAAATAATTTTGTATTACTTACGAAAAAAGCTTTCTTCATTAGGTTCAGTTTGTGTCTCTTTTGTGCAAGTTATTTTATTATGGTTAACTTTATTCGATTCGTCTTTTGAATAGGTTCGCAAAGGTATAGTATGCCTAGATTTAAACGTTTTTGTGAGATGCGCGTAGAATTCAAAATATTTGTGTTTGTTACACAAATGTAAAATATCTCTTAAAATATTTCTGCCTAAATTTAGTAGACGATGTCCCGAGGATCTGATCCGCTGACCATCATATGTGTACCCAGTATGCATAGTCCAATTGAACTGCTGACATATTAACCCATAGGTATAATTGATTTCGTTTACGTTTATACAGTGGTTTTTGAATACATTACATAATATTACATTAGTATTTTTCAATTTACTTAAATGATGAAATAGATGTGATTGTAGCTGAAGAGGATTTGTGTCATTGCATCCACCGATAATTACTACATAGTCCATTTTATTTAGGTTAACACAGTGCTGCAAAGACGAATTTAACAGCTGATCCATTCTTGCCCCCGGCGTGGTGATTGCGGTTACGGAGAAATTTTGACCAAGTAGATCTTGCAGCAATCTTCGCATGCCTTTACCTTCATCGTCAGCAAATAATATAACTTTGTGTGCCTCTTTTGGTATTTGCATAGTCTCTTTATCATCTTTGTTTGAATATTCGTCATTTTCTGAAGTCATTGCGGATCGAGCATCGTCTGTTTGGGTATCATTTGGTGTTTTTTCTTCAGTTGTGTCGGTATTTTCATATTTCTTGTTTTTATTTTCTAGGATCTCCTCTGATGAGTCTGAGTCCCTACGACTGTCTTGCTCTTTATTCATGTTTTGTTTTAAAATTCTACGTCTTTTCTTTTTAGTTATAGATTTATTTGGAGTTATAATATTTTCAGCTGGACTACTTAATTGTTTTAGAGTTTGCATTGCTAAGTTATTGTGTTGGATCTTTCGTTTTAGATCATTATTTTCTAACGAGAGTTTATCTATTTCTGCATGAGCAACTTCTAGGCTATTTTTTAATTCTCGCATTTCTTCTTGTAATAGTTCTATTTCAAAGTTCTGAGTAGCGTTGGGTAAGCTTTTTATGGAACTGTCAAGCAATGAGCTACATAAACAACTTTCTTGCAATGACGAATTATTTAATGAGGAATCTAACGAATTTGCTCTAGTTCTACAGATTTTTGTGTTATCGTTTTTTATTGGCTTGTGAATATCCTTTTGAGAATTTGATTGTTCTAGTTCTTTGCTATTATTTTGAATCTTTTTCCCCTTTGATTTAATACATTTAATACATTTCCAATTTTTCTTATTTTCTTTTGTCATTAACAGAAATCTTCTAATTGAAACATTTGCATTATCTAGATTATAATCTTCTTTACAAATGCTGCACTGCAGGTTTAATTCCTGAGCGCTTTCTTCTTTTTTATCATTCCTACTAGTTTTCTTCATTTTTATTAAATCTATTTGATTTCTTTATTATTATTTATGAATTTGTAAGCAAAAAACATAAGGCCATATTAAGCATACAAGTTTGTTAATGCATTTTGGTATAGTTTGTAGGCTTCTTATTTTTCTGGCAGTGATTAGTATGTTTACTCGTATTACTGAACGATGTCTAATATTATATTTTTGTGCATGGCAATATCCACGATATAATGTCAGTGGCTGTCAGTGACAATTTGACTATTTGACAAGTCAGCTGTGATGGATGTTATCAACTTATTCAGTGACTTTCAAAAAAAAAAAAAATGTTGAATGAATTTCATTGTGCACTGTCGTTCAAATTTGAAAAAAAAACGGCAAAGTTCAAAATTGGAGTGATCTCACCAGTTTCTTTATGTGGATAAAATGTACACGAATCTTCACGTCCGAGCAGGAACTGTTTTTAGGTTATGTTCCAATATCCTTAAATTATTATTTTCGCCAACTCATCTCACTGATTATGCACAATAACTATAATATTTAATTTAATTAACAAGGAGCTTTACAAAAGACGTGTTTTGCTTCCAATGACAGATATGGAACACTTTGCAGAGTATGACAAAACCCAATGCATCCGGCAAGGAGCCTTCGAAGTCGGACACAATCAAATCTGAACCACCCAAACCTGAAAGTGGGGCCAGCTCATCAGGCACCACTGTTAAAACTAAGGATGGATCCGCGCATCGACATCCAGGGAGCGATACAAGGGTGAGATTGCTTTTCAGTTCATAAACAACTAGCGAAACCGGCGCAACTTCATTTGCGCGTATTTATCTACAGCAGCGCCATCTACCTTATAAAGCGCCGTGTATACGTTCTGAAATTTACTACAAGTCCTGCTATACCGCTACCGGACGGTCCGGTGGTGTGATACTGGACCAAATTCGATCGTGTAGCGCACGGTGCGCTGCGCCTTATTATTATTGGTTCGGTCAGTAATAATAATGGGCAGTTTTATGTTTCATGCTTTATGAGAAACTAGCACTTCGCACGGGTTTTAATAGGGATCCCTACTTTTTTTTAAAATAGCCTATATCACACGGGGATAGCGTAGCTTCCGAACGTGAACGCGAACGTTGAAAGAATTTTTGATATCGTTCCAGTAGATTTTGAGTTTATTTCGTTACATTCATTATTTCATTCATCATCATCAACCCATAATCATCCCACTGCAGGGATACGGGTCTCCCTTCAATCGAAGGGGATTAGAGCGTACTCTGCCACACTGCTCCAATGCGGATTGGCAGAGGCCGGTGTTTTCAAGCCGCCCCAAGGTCGCCGACTTGGCTTAACGACTGTCATCTACCGATAACATTCGTTACATACAAAATTACAAATCTTTCCTTTTTATGATATTAGTGATAAACATTGTTATTATTTTCTTTCCAAAGTACTACCATACCGTGACGGCGGGTACAAGTCGACGTCCCAGTGCGATGGCAAAAGTCATGGACATCTTCCGCAGCCGTGCTTCTGTACCAGGACAGAGCAGCCCGGTAGAGGCCGCTGAACGAAGGAAAGCCGTAAGTAGCTGATGTTGTTTTATATTATTTTTTTAATTTGAAAAACGGAAATGTTTACAAGGCTCCAATTAGTCTATCTAAAGGATTATATCCACGAGCGAGAGAATCGCGACGAGTCAATGAAAATCGCCGTGATGAAGTCGCCGCGATGAGATCGCCTTGTGACGTTCTAAGACACTGTATAGAATTAGGTTGCACGACGATATTATCCTCGCGATTCTCTCGCTCGTGTGGAGATGGTCCCTGAGTAAGCTGGGAGCTTCTTTCTCGGTTGTGAAATCCTACTCCTAGTTCAAGAAATTATATTCTGAAAGACTTGTGGTTTAAGAGTTGTTTTAAGAACTGGTTTTCCTCTGGATCCACGATCCAGCTAATAAAAACCGATTCTAATTCGATTCAAATTCAATCGCAGTCTCACTCATACAAAATAGGAATTGAACGGGACAGCGAGTGAGTTTGAATCGAAATAGAATCGGTTTTGGTTACAAGAATTGGGGGCATGAGGTCAGTCGCTCCACGTAAAAATTATCTACGACAATCTTCTAGATAGTTTAAACCGTTAAGCCTATCCCGTTAATATTTTTTGGTTAGGTACTTTATTTCGAAACTAAAGGGTGAGTTATAAAGTTCTGTATTTTTAGTTGCAGCTAGTGTTCTTGCTATTGCATACAGGAATATTCATTAGGATTAACGGTTTCAACTCCTAATGAATGAGGAAACCGAATAACGCAGGAAGTTGAACGCTCAAATAATGAGATCTTTCACTTGTTCATAGACATTGACGACCTCCGTGGCGTAATGGTTACCACGCCAGACCGCCACCCAGGAGGTCCCGGGTTCGATCCCCGGTCGGGTCATGATGAAAAACGAACTTTTTCTGATTGGCCTCGGGTCTTGGATGTTTATCTATATATGTATTTGTTATAAAAATATAATATCGTTGAGTTAGTATCCCATAACACAAGTTTCGAACTTACTTTGGGGCTAGCTCAATCTGTATGAATTGTCCCTATATAGAACGCGAATTCGCTGCGAACACGTCGCGTATTCGCACGACGCAATATACTAGGGTCTAGTCCACGCGAGTATAATTTGCGCATAAAGATTCTCCACGAATTTGCTCTTCGTGCATCGGCAACAATTTGCACATGTTATTGCTAATTCAAATTATCCTTACTAATATTATAAATGAGAAAGTGAGTGAGTTTGTTTGTTTATTTGTTATTCCTTCACGGCTTAACTAATCAGCCGATCATTATGAAATTTTTTATATAAATTGTCAGGGGTACAGAGCCCAACATAGGCTACTTTTTATCTCGTGAAAATATGCCGTTCCAATGGGATAATAATTTTTCTACTATAGAGGGCGCTGTATCGGCCAACAGATGGCGCCACAAGTCGCGCTATGGGTTGTTTTGTTGTCAAACGAGATCTATACAGTCATAAAATTCACGCGAGCGAAGCCGCGGGGAAAAGCTAGTATAGTATAAAATGTACAATTACCTGCAGTAAATTAGCGTGGTATATACTTTATACCCAGCAGTTGATGAATAAAGGCTGAATAAAATAATACTAGTGATATCTACGACTGGAGTTATTCCTAAGCATCTGCATCACTCTTTAAAACTGTTAGATCTTAATCCTACTACCTACCTACATTAATATGCAAAAAGCGGCAATCCTAAACACATGCAGGATAGTAAGGAAGGTCATGGACGTTAACGCTGACATAAATATCCCAATAGCTACAAATCCCAATGCCACACACTTGGCTCTCGCCCGTGGGTGTCATTTAACACCAGCTTAAAAATTAAGCTGAGAAAACGTAAAACCTCATAATCATTCTAATATTATAAATGAGAATGTGAGTTTGTTTGTTTGTCTTCACGGCTTGACTAAGCAGCCGATCATTATGAAAATTTGTATACATATTGTCAGGGGTACAGAGCCCAACATAGGCAAATTTTAACTAGAGGGTAACAGCTAGTAATAATATTTTATTTAGTAAAAAAAATACCTTCACCTTGAGCTCTAGGATCCTTTATCCAAAATTAGATAGTACGTTCCACACAGTGAAAATCCCCGCGCTTACTAACTACGGAGCGGTTCGGCAAAGTTCGGCGTTTGGTGCCATTTCTGGCACCAGGTGAGGTGTATCCAAACGGGTGCACAGACACTCCTTCTATATCTTATTATTCTATGGTGATCTATTAATTCGGCATTTTTATAAATAATCCGGTCAAATTAGACCAAAAAATAATAGTGAAGCAACATTAACTTACAACAAGCTGAAAATCGGTAAACTCGTTCAAAATATAATTATGAAAAATTATTGATACATTTTTTATAGATATTTTTATGATCTACATATTTGTCTAAAAACTTACCGATTTGCTGAAAATCGCGAAAATCTTTTTTTTTTTTTTACTTTTGGCTAATTAACACTTTTTTCCAAACAGGTGAAAGATGGGTGTAATGTATGGAATGAAAGACGGACTATCGCATACTGATTTATTGTACGAAACGTTTGAGTGACAATGTTATAATTAAGTGGGTAGGTAGTTTTAATAAAGTTTTTCAGTTACCCACATACAAACATTACATTTTTCTCCTCTTAAAACTAACATATCTAAATATTACCTATATATAACAAACCATGTATTTCTATAATGTATCATTCTGATCTATACATAGGCATAAGTTTTTATAAATAGCAAAATAGCTATTTTAATATTGGAGCGACTAAATATTATACAATGAAAATCAAATTATTTTACTCTTTTTTCTTTCGCGGTCTCAAAGTCATACCAAGCGGACCAATAGTGCGGTGCTCTTTTGAACTAATATTATCATTGCGTTGATTCCGTTCGATTATCGACGTTGCTGCAGACAGCTGTGCTTCGTGTACACTGTGCGGACTGCTGGTGCTAATATCTGCATTGGGTGACTGCCCTATGCTAGAACGAGGAGATTGGTTTAAAGGCGTTGACCAACCATCAGGCTCGGGCTGCTCATAGTCATTTTCCTTTTGAGAAAATGTCGTCCCTGGATTATCCCGGCAAGTTACGGAATACCGCGATTTAGTGCCGCTTTTATTAATAATTTGATCAATGTGACGTTTATGTAAACCTTCTTTAGCTTGAACTACATATGAAACAGGACCGGATTTCTTTACTATAGTGCCTTCCTTCCATTTGCAATCTTTATTATTATAATCACGCATCATCACTACCTCTCCATGAGCTATTTCTCGTATTTTACTATTTCGACGCGACTCCTGACGGTCTTGTTGTTCGCGAACTATCTCCTTAGTATTCGGTCGTAATAAATCTAATCTACCACGCAGCCTATGCCCCATTAAAGCCACTGCTGGTTCTTTTTGAGTAGTGCAGTGTTCGGTGTTTCGATAAGAAAACAAAAATTTACACAGTGCCTCATTGTAATCTACACCTTCTAGGGTTGCCTTTTTAAGTACTTGTTTTATAGTACGCACTGCGTTTTCAGCAGCTCCGTTACTAGATGGATGGTACGGAGCTACTAATATTCTTTTGATTCCATTTTTCTCTAAATACTTTAAATATTCTGCTGAAGAAAATGGAGGCCCATTATCACTGACTATACTCTTTGGAATACCGAAACGTGCGAAAATTTTTCTTAAACTATTTAAAACTGAAGATGCGGATGTGCTAAATACGTTATCGACTTCAATCCACTTGGAATGGGCGTCTACTAGAACAAGAAAATATTTGTTGCGATAAGGGCCTAAAAAGTCAACGTTAAGACGTGTCCATTTCTCCGTAGGCCATGCCCAGGAGTGTAACGGGGCGGGCGGCGGCTGATCCCGCTGAGCGGCACAAGCTGAACATTCACGACACATTCGTTCAATGTCAGCATCTAATCCCTCCCACCAAACGTAATTTCTGGCTAATTGTTTCATTTTAATTACGCCTATGTGTCCACTATGTAACTCTTCTAAAATAGTACCGCGTAACGAAGACGGTATGACAATACGATACCCCCAAACTAAACAGTCATGTTCTAAAAATAAATTTTCTTTTTTCATAAAATAGATTTTGTCTTTCTCCTCTTCGTAACTATTTGGCCAACCGAATTTAATGAAACCCGCAATTCTATTTAATTGATTATCACGTTTCGTCTCTTGTTTAACTTCATGAAACGTAATGGGCAATTCATCTTTGATAAAATTTAAATAACTGTTTGCGTGGCAACTTTCCTTAATTGAATACGCTAAAGGTAAACGTGATAAAGCATCCGCAAAACAGTTATTTTTAGAATTAATGAATTCAATATCAAAATTATATGCGGCTAATCTAACAGCATACCTTTGTAAACGGCTGGCAGCCGTCTGAGGTATCCCTTTATTTTTACCAAATATATAACTTAAAGCTCGATGATCGCTACGCAATAAGAAATGTCTACCGTATAAGTATTGATGGTGTTTTGAAACACCAAACACAATGGCTAATGCCTCTTTATCAAGTTGTGAATAGTTACGTTCGGCCGCATTGAGTGTACGCGAGGCACAGCTGATAGGGCGCTCCGAGCCGTCGGGGTACCGGTGCGCAAGCACGCCACCTATCCCATACGCGCTACTATCGACAGATAATATAAGCGGCAGACTCGGGTCATAATGTGCTAGCACCGGACTATTACTCAACATTTTCTTAATTTTATTAAAAGCTATTTCACACTGGTCGTTCCATTGCCATTTAACATCTTTTTTTAGCAAATTATATAAAGGGTGTAAAATATCACTACTGTTTGCACAAAACTTTGAATAAAAATTAGTAAGGCCCAAAAAACTCTTCAGTTGTGTTACATCTTGAGGAGTGGGCGCTGCCACAATGGCTTCAACTTTTTTATTGTCGGTATGAAGACCTTCTTTATCTATACGATAGCCCAAGTATGTAACACTATTTTGAAAAAACTCACATTTTGACCAATTAACACGTAATCCAGTGTCTTGCAATCTAGTTAACACTGCCCGTAGATTTTCAAAATGTGTTTTTTATCTTTTCCTGTAACACAAATATCGTCTTGGAAAACCACCGTTGACGGCAAACCACTCAGTGCTTCTTCAATTAATTTTTGAAAATTTTCTGGGATACATTTTATACCAAAAGGAACACGCTTATAAACAAATGTACCTACGTGAGTAGTGATTGCTGTCATCGGCTGTGATTCTTCCGATAATAATGCTTGCTGATAGGCACTGGTAAGATCCAATTTTGAATACTGCTCCCCACCAGCGAGATTGGCAAAAATGTCTTCAATACGCGGGAGGGGATAGTGAAAATCTTTTAACAAAGGATTTATTGTAACTTTGTAGTCACCGCAAATGCGTATACTACCATTTTTTTTAACTATTGGAACAATCGGTGTCCCATAATCTGAACGTTCCACTTTATAAATGACGTCATCGCGTTGCAGACGTTCAAGTTCGCGTTCGACCGGGCCGCGCATAGCGAGCGGCAGTGGACGAGCCTTAAAAAAAACCGGGGTGGTGTCCTTCAAATGTAACTGTATTCTAGATTTATTATAAGTACCTAACCCGTCAGCAAACACCTCAGGAAATTCTTTTTTTAACATATTGACTGATTCATAATCAGTGCTGTCGTCGGCCATACTATAACAAGGTGTAAATGTCTTTAAATTTAAACATCTAATCCAGGTACGGCCAAGCAATGGAGGGCCGCCGTTTTCAATAACAAATAATTTTAAGTTTTCTTTTATTCCGCCATAAATAACCGAAACTGTGACATAGCCAAGAGGACTAATTATGCTGCCAGTGTAAGATTTTAATCTAAGCCTTTCATTAACCAATTTAACATGTGTAAACCATTTATCATAACATGATTTAGATATAGCCGATATTTTACTACCTGTGTCGATTTCGAATTTTATCATTCGACTTTCAACCATAACATTCACGAAATAGGGTTCGTCTTTGCCTTTGCACGATAACATAAAAAAATCGATATCACTTTCCGAACTAGATTCATTTAAAAAAAACTGACCTTTGGTTGCTAGTGACTTACGACACACTGCCTTCAAGTGTCCTTTTTCTCCGCACCGGTCACATGTATACATCTTGAATCGGCACCTAGAGGGCGCGTGGCCTTCCTTGCCACACCTGCCGCATCGCGCGCCGCCGCCGCCGCCAACGCTGCCGCCAGGGGCCAGCTGCGCATGCGCCGCGCCCGCTCCATCCGCGCCGCCCGCGCTGCCGCCGCCGCTCACCCGCCAGCGCGAGCCACGCGCCCGCGCCACGCGGTGCATGCCCTCGGCCGCGCCGCCGCTCGTTCCGCCGCTCGAGGTGCCGGACGCCGCCAATGCCGCGTGCCTGTCCGCCGCTTCGAGTGCGAGTGCAAGCTCCACTGCCCGTTTGTAATCGAGCTCTCGTTCAGCAAAAAGCCTGGATCTCATATCCTCATGAAGCAGACCAGACACAAATTGATCTCGTAAGTTCACTTCCAACGTAGTTCCAAAGTTGCAAGTTTTAGCGAGATGTTTCAAACTCTGAAGGTATTCGTTAATATTCTCGTCCTGCCCCTGCTTCCGTTGCCGAAACACGTGTCTTTCTGCGATCTCCGACCTTTGTGGCTCCAGATGTTCCTTCACTATACGTTCGAGTTCCTCGAAAGATTTGGTTTCAGGTGCCGAAGGTGCGCATAAATCGCACATTAATTCGTAACAAGCAATGCCGACATGTGTTACTAACGTGGCCACATGAAGTTCTTCTGCAATGCTGTTAAGTGCAATAAACTGTTTCATACGCCTACAATATGCATCCCAATTGTGTGCACCTATTATGAAAGGTTCAATTTTTCCAATAGGCATGTTTAACACTTGCACTAACACAAACTAAAACACCGTTATTCGTCGTATTTCGACTGCGCCAATGTAATGTATGGAATGAAAGACGGACTATCGCATACTGATTTATTGTACGAAACGTTTGAGTGACAATGTTATAATTAAGTGGGTAGGTAGTTTTAATAAAGTTTTTCAGTTACCCACATACAAACATTACAATGGGGAACTTTCAAATTTTATTCATAACTAGCTGCCCGGCCCGGCTTCGCCCGGGTACTGTTTCGTTTTTTTTTCAATCTTTCTGAGAGATTTTCTTAATATTTTTTTCCGTAAGAACCTTGTACAGAGTATTAGAAAACTACAAAAATAAATCAGCCAAATCGGTCAAGCCGTTTTCATGTTATGTCGTGACAACGGAAAACGGGTTTCATTTTTATATATATAGAATATATATAGATTATTATATTTTGAACGATTTTAACTATTTTCAGTTGTTGTAAATTAATGTAACTTCGAATGTTTAGATTGACCAGGCTAATAGTACACTCTGTTAACCTTCACATAACCAAATATATTGTTACAAAAACACGATAACTTCGTTTATTTTGACTATGTTAATAATTTTGTTTACGCATACTGTATCTGGCTGGACATTTACAAACGGCAATGTGTTTATTGTCACCTACTGCGATTATTGTGTCTGGTACGTTTTTTTTAAATAATTACCTCATATTTAATTTTAACTCTAAAATTTTACTCAGGATGCTGTATAATTTTTTTATTGTTATCACTGGATGAATGTCTCTCGAGCTCTCTCATCTTAAGTCCTTGACGACTAAAGACCTGACTGTTTGCCACCTATGACTGTTGACGGTTTGCGGGAACTATTGATATTACAACGTGCTTCATCACCCTGAGATAGTTTAAAAACAATTTGATATTTTTCACCACAGCCCTAGCGTATGTAACTTTAGTATGGTAAGAATTACATTAGTAAGGTGTGCTGTGATATAAATTACTATTAAAATCTTCATATAAACATTTGTCATTAAGACCAAAATAGAGATATACATATATGACCAATTAAAAAAAAAAAAAATAGTGCAGCTTCCTAACGGTGAAAGATTTTTTCAAATCGGTTCAGTAGTTTTGGAGTTTATTCGTTGCAAACAAAAATACGAAATCTTTTCTTCATTATAATATTAGTATAGTTATTATATTTATCCTTAATTTTGTATGGTGCGGCAATTAATCACATAAATAAAATGTACTCAGTATTCGCTACTTCATGTATCGAGGTGATCATATTTGCATGTCAATTCTACGCTTATGTGAATTTCAGGGATATTTAAGCTCATGCTAGTGTGCTACTAAAATTATGTGTACCTATAACCTTGTGAACGTGTGTTCACATGACGATACAATCGCACTATCGTCTTGACACACGGTATCGTCATCTCATACAGTATTTACAGAATTAAGTAGAACAACGATAATATCACTGAGATTCACCACGTGGAGGTGACACCACCTTTTGCAGAACGTGCTATATTGTTTGTGTCATAAATTTGTGGCGCAATCCTTTGTTATGGTTCTAAATTAGGCGATTCGATGGCGATAAGAGTGCACTCTCGCGCACTTACTTCCCAGTTCCTCATCGGAACAGACCAACGACGGATATCGGCGTAGGTACCTACATAGCGTTGCATAACCACGTCTCGTGACAAACACGCTATCGTTCAGTACTTACAGAGATGCCTTCGAGGTACAACCTCAGCGCATTTATTGAAACATGCGTGAACAGCTGACTTTTTCGCCCAATTTATCGACTTGTAGGATGTTGAGTGATTTGTTTTAGTGAATGGCCCGCAATGGCAAACTATTTTAGATGGAAAAAGGGAAAAAGAGACGAGGATGTGTTCTATTCTGAAAAGCCTCGGAGCAGGTCTCTCGATCCACGATCTTTAGAGCTCAGTGGTATAAGACTGGTCGCCCAATATCATCATCAGCAACAGCAGGTAAATATTATTACCAATAAGCACTTGCGAAATACGCTATCACAATTACAACATGATTAATAGTGTACGTGAACATGTAGTCTGCGATTAAATGGCATTCACATTTTGTAACTTTGTTGTTTTCTTTAGAATTGTTCCCAAGTGATGTTTTGCTCGAATGATCTTTGGATCATGATGTTTGTCACTCCGTTGTTTTCAACCGAATTTATTAGTCTTAACAGAAAGAATAGACGGAGTAAGTATAGGTACCTACATTAAACGTTTTCCCCCTTATTAATAAAAATACTATCCGTGCCAAAAAATAATGGGAAAGAGAAGAAAAATCTCAAATTACTTAATTTCCTTTGTGTGTACTGTTGCTAAATATAACAATATGATAAATGTCTCATCAAAATCGATGCAATATAGTTTATTTTATTTTTAATTAATTTACGCTACATTATTTGTTGCTTATCTTCACTTGACCTCGAAGCTTATCAATTTTTTATTTTAAGCATCTTATTATTACATTGTAAGAAATTTTCACTTGCGTTTATCATTATAGTCATAATAATAATGCGTTTAATTGAACGATTGCCTCTTGTATGACAATAATAAAGTATAAGAATAATGATGGCGCAGTTTCGATTCCCGCTCGGGGCAAAGATTTTAATAGAACAAACACAAGTTTGTTCTCGAGTCTGGGTGTTTTCTTTGTATTATAAGTAAGTAAATAGTTACAATAATATATCCCTTGTCTGGTACTCATGACACAAGCAGTAAGCCTGGCTTACTTTGGGACCAGGTGGCGCTGCGAATTGTGTAGAATTTAATTATTATTTAATGAACGAAACGTCGTATGCCAATTCATTTTCTGGCTTTCGTTTAAAAAAAATATATATAATTTTTTACAATATGAAATCAGCGTATTTCACTTATACGATTCACGATTTGATAATATAAAGATTACTCATATCTACGATAAAAACAATCTTTGAAAAAAATACGCGACTGCGACAGACATTATCTATGCGTGGAGAACATTTATTTATTATAATGATTTACGAATGTCAATAGAACAATGGAGTTGAAAGTTGTTTATTTAAATTAACCAAAAATATCTGTCAAAACTACAGGAAAATTACGCAAATGCTGTTATTGAATATATGTTTAGGTGTATGTGTTAAAATATATGTGCTTAATAGCTTAAAGGTGTCGTGTTTGTACAACTGTACATATAAAAAACTGTTTATAAACGTTGTAAAATTGGTTTTAGAATTAATCTCTATAATGTTAGTTTATCTATGTTTGTGGTGATCTCAGAATCTATTTAACTGAATTGAATGTGGTCTTCATTGCTGCGTCGTGTCAATTTCTCAGTAGTGTCCGTTTCATTGACGCAACATTCGTTGACATAGTATGGACTGTTTCTCCCTTACTGATCGTTCTTGCGGATGGAGTCGTTGTAACAGCAAACATCATAAACCACGACATAGGGTTTCCATTTAATCCTCTGATGACGTCTATATCTGTCAGTTTATCTACACGCATAATCCTTTCTAATATTATAAATGCGAAAGTGTGTTTGTTCTTGTTTCACATCGAAAGTACGGATTGTCATGATTTTTTTGGGGGTTAGGTTACGGTCTGGAGACTGGCATAGGCTGCTGTTTATTCTGGAAAAAAAGTCTATTCCCACAGCAAAAATATAGTTTGTTATTATTTGAATGATCACCTGGACCACGCGGGCGAAGCCGCGGGTATTAGCCAGTACTGTCATAATTATCCAAGCAAGCCAAGTACCTACATGCAGTTTTGCCATTATCGAAGTATCGATGATGTCACAGTATTCGTCATAAAAACATTTCAATATGATGATTATATCAATAACTATATGAATAATGAACCAGGAGGGCTACTACGGAACGTTAATCTGATACTTCGGCCGAAGTATTGGAAGAATTTTATTACAAGACATTTCATGATTATAATTCATCGAACTACTAATATAAAGTACAAGGTATTTCATGGATAAAATTCAAGGAATTACTAAAATAACCATGAACTACCTTGTATTTTATGGCTAAAATTCTTCCGATACTTCGGCCGAAGTATCGAATTTACGTTTCGAAGTAGCCGTCCAGGTTATTAACCGACTAGCATAGTTAGTGGAATAGTTAGCATTAAATTGGAGTTTTCGAATTTAAGTAGCTACATATTTGTAATTATCATTTACTAGCCCGTAGGTAAAGGAAAATATTGAGAGGAAACTCGCACGTCCAAGTAATTATATTTCGAATGACGTGTGACCTTAGTTTAGGTCTAGATTGCCCTCTGAGTTGTAGATGTCTGGTGGCAATACACGTAAATTTGTATCTTCGCCAATTCCGTAGGCGTATTTCCATGTAATGACTAAATAAAACAACATATAGTAAGTACATAATACTTATCTGTAACTTTGTAACCATTTCACTAATCTATCAAGGTTGTAAATGACGTTAACTTTAAATAGACGTAGTCGTACTACAACAAACATTTTCCCCTTTCAAAATACTATCCGTGCTAAATAAGAATGGAAAAGTGCTAGCATAATTAGTGTATTAGCAACAAAGAGGCCTTATTGCTAAAGCTTTTCTTCTTTTTGTTTTGATATTTATTGTTTTCACTTCTATTCTTATATAGAGCAGATAGTTGATCAGTGACTTTGTGAGTGGCTGTGAGCTTAGCAAAAACCTGTCACTGTCATTATTGAGGAGAATTGTAGGCGCGTAGGTATATGAGTGACATGTAACGTTGAGTTTTTTTGTTACTTTTATCAAGCTAAAGGATGTGCCACAAACTTATTTGTGCCGGTGGCCAAAACTAGAACTAATGAATACGCCTTGAATACCTTGATGGCTTGATAGCTTGATGGCGATCCTAGCGCCCCCTAGGGCCTATACAGTGCGATGCGGATCCGCGACGGATTGTCGAATGTATGAAATCCGCGAAATGCGTTCAGTGCGACGCGGAGGGCCCGCTAATTGAGCGCTCGATGATCTACGTTTATTTTAAGTTAATAACCTTAATGAAAGTTTAGTGGCCTGGCCTAGCTGTGGCTTGACACAATTAGGAACGTGTGGCACTTTATTACATATTTATTTTCGTGTTATCATAATTTGCGATCAATCACGATGATGACACTTGATTCTACTTTACACTATCATACTTTTACAGTTGCCCGCATGTTTTAATATTTTTGTGATGAAATCTATATATATAAAAGGAGAAGCTAACTGATTGACTGACTGACTTACGTAGGGGAGCACTAAGACTGAATTTTTCAAAATTCCCACGGGAAAGCGAGATATACGCAAACGAAGTTGCGCGGGTTTCACTAGTTGTCTATAATTTCCAAGAAAGATCGATGCGATTGTTCCCCGCGTGCTTCGGAGGACACGTTCAGCCGTCGGTCCCGGCTGCTGTCGATGGGTGACAGCCTGTTAAGCCAAGTTGGTGACCTTCAGGCGGCTACTGCCTTAAAAAACTGACCTCTGCTAATCCGCATTGGAGCAGCGTGGCAGGGTACGATCTAATCCCCTTCGATTGAAGGGAGACCCGTATCCGTACTGTGTGTTTTGAACCCGCTCGAAGGCCACTGACTGGGCTTAACGACTGTTACCCACTGACAACAGCCGGGACCGACGGCTTAACATGTCCTCCGAAGCTTGGGATAACGAAATAAATAAATAAATAAATATTCTTGGACAAATCACACAACGCCATCTAGTTCCAAACTAAGCATAGCTTGTACTATGGATACTAGATTGCTGATAAATATACTTAAATACTTTTTTTTTGTAAATAAATACTTATTATACATAGAAAACACCCAGACCCAGGCAAACAGACATGTTCATGCACACAAATGTTTGCCTTGCGCAGGATTCGAACCCGCGGCCCTTGGGATAAAGTGACCATTGCTAGCCACTCGACCACCGGCCTGTCCATCCAAACACTGGCTGGAGTCGACGTAGATTAACTTGCGTGTTCGTTTTCCAGTGCGACACACTGCGACGCCATAGAGCTCCTCACATTTAACATATTATAATACTGTACCAGTACTACATGATATCTAAAGTTGTTAATTCAAATTAATAGTGCCATTAAGTGGTTTTACTTCTTGTCTGGCGCCATTAAATGTTCCAAGTATGTATGTACGTGACATATAACCGTTTCTAGTACTTATTGTTTAGCTAATACCTATATTTAAACATGTTTTGTACGAGTAAAAGTTAGCAGACAGGAATATATAGTAGTATGTATAATACTTTAGGTACATGAAATCAAATTCTATTATCACCTCACTTTCAGTCGACAATACTTGTCAGAATATTTTACTACGTGCATAGTATATGTAAGTTTATTATTATAATATATTTTTTATATGTGAAGATATGTTTAAAGCCGTAATATGATTAATTCTTAGGTAACCAGTAAATATTTGCTTTCAATTTTGTCCCGCCAACAATATTTCTGCATTACGCGATGGTTGACTGTAGAGAATGCCTTTAGGCATTAAGTCAATCGTGCAATAAAGAATAAATAAAATAATAAATAATATAGAGGCACAAAATAATAGCAGTAAGAGATGTATGGGAATGGTAGTTTACGTTACACTAGGCCATTCACAAAAAAATCACGACTGGCTAAATAAAGATTAAAAGTGTTACTAGCCGGGCTAACATGACAAAGGCGACAATTTTTTCTCGATCCGCTCTGCCAATAGCGTATAGCGTATCTCGTTATGTCTACAGCAGACAAAACAGTGCTATTGGCTAAGAAGCTTTGTCGCGTGCGAGAAACTATCTCGAGTGTAAGCATGTTAGGCCCGGACCGTAATAAGATCAAGTTTTCTAGTTAGTAAAAGAATTTACTCAAATTGTTATTTATCAATAGTTTCGCGGGATACAGGATTCGAACCCGCGGCCCTAGGGATAAAGTGACCGTTGCTAGCCACTGGACCACCAGACCTGTCAACATAAACCTTTTGGTACATGGCTTCTTAACCTCGTTTTTGTTCTAAAGGAGTTGCGCCCGTGCCTCTAGACGTGCGACGCGACGACATCACAATGACGTCGAGGGCGCACTTCTATTTTACGACAAAAACTATAAAGGTGCTCCTCAGGTGCTCCTTCACCGGGCCGGGACCATTCGCGTGTAATGTAACGCTCAGATTCGAGCATTACAGCAGTGAGGGAGGCGAACGCTCGTCGGTCAGGGAGGTAGTATTGTAATGTAATTCTCAAAGTCGAATCTAAAATGTTACATTACACGCGAATGCTCGCGGTGAAGGAGCACCAGGTTTATAGCTGCATTTATTTATTTATTCACATACAAATAAAAGTGTTTGAAATCATTTTGGGGTAGTTTAGTTGTTAGTTAAAAATTTAATGTTAGTTTAATCATTGTAATTTTAGGTACGCATTATATCACTATTACTTACAAAAAAAGGTTAATTCAAGATTTATAGTGTGTTACTTCGTTTGACTATCCGCCACCGCCACATGTCGTCGCTACTTCTCTTCTGTATAAAAGCGCCTTTATTCATCTGTTCTGCATAATGCAAGGTACTTGTAGCCGAAGACAATGGTAAACGAATCCTCAACAATACTTTACATCTCTTGAATGTTTTAATGCCAAGAATATGTTTATAGGAATTTATCTTTGATATGCAGATACGGGGTTGTTCATTTATTACCTAAACATAATTATTTTAATACACAATAGAATATTATTGAGTACTAGCTTTCCCCGCGGTTTCGCTCGCGTTAATTTTATGACAGATCTCGTTTGACAACAAAACAACCCATAGCGCGACTTGTGGCGCCATCTGTTGGCCGATAGCATCCCATACAGCGCCTCTATATGTAGTAGAAAAAATATTTTCCTATTGGAATGACATACTTTCACGGGATAAAAAGTAGCTTATGTCGGGGTCTGTACCCCTGACCACTGACAATATGTATACAAATCATAATGATCGGCTGCTTATTGAAGCCGTGAAGGAATAATAAACAAACGAACTCACTTTTTTATTTATAATATAAGTATAATAAATACGCAACTATTATATATAAGATCGTACTAATATTATAAATGAGGTGAGTTTTTTTTGTTATTCTTAGATGGCGCTGCAATTGCGATGTCGGCTAACAAATGGCGCCACAAGTCGCGCTATGGGTTGTTTTGTTGTCAAACGAGATCTATGTTATAAAATTAACCGCGAGCGAAGCCGCGTGGAAAAGCTAGTTATAACTATTTTAGAGATAACTACTGTCGTGTGTCGTTATTATGTTCATGACACGTTACTATTGGTCGACCCAACTACTGTTTAATTTACCTGTATTAAATACAATTAAAATTAATCATACCAATAGCCACTTGCCGAAACTTATTTCAATCTTATTTCCACATAAAGTCTCAAGCTATTACTTTTTTCCTTATTCATTTTGATTGTGACCGCTAAAAGATAATAATTAAGTTAATGTTTTCTATTCAAAAACAACTCATCGAAACAATTTATTATCTAATGGTTTTTTACTTTTTTAAGATATTTAATGTTCCAAACATCGCAAAGGTTGACTCTTCTACGATTTATCAATACTGAGCGCCGCACTGGATTGTTTGCTATAAATTTAATATTAGCCTAGATTGTTCCACTGCTGGGAAAATATTTTATGTAAGTAGTAAAATATGTGTCATTTTGTAATAGAAAAAAAGAGGTCCCAAAGAAAAAAAAAAATCGTACGGCGGCGTTCGGTAAAGAAAACATTCGGAAGGAATAAATAAATAATAGATGCGTTTGGAAAATTTAAGTATTTTTTTAATGTAATTTCTTGAGGAATTTATTTTTTATAATTTGAAAAATGTAACATACTTCTTTCATCTTGATTTTGTTATCTGCTTTTTCGTTATTTCGATTTTGATCATGCATCTGATATTTATTCCTTTCTTTTTAAATTAATTAACAATCCACTATGAAAATATAACTTTACACGCACAACTAACATTTAACACTTTTTAAAATTAATGACTGTAAATCTGGCACTGTTTATAGCAATGTTTCATTAATAAAATTTTGAAATATTTCTACTACTCGCTGGCGCAAAAGGCAAAACTTATAACAATAGTGGCAACCCTAATAATATATTTTAAAGCTCCGATTATCGTGTTGCTAAATCATAACATCGATTTAATTTATCAAAAGTTTAGTCTCATTTTTTACGTTTATATTTTTTTTGTTAAATAAGAAAACTGGCTAAAGAATTCTGGTACTCTGTTAAAAAGATAACTGATAACATACAGTGATGATTTCAAAATCAGATTTGTGTACAATAGGCTTTAATTGTTATCAAGGAAAAGCTGTTGACATTGAAGTAAGGCTACTTATTACTCAATTGGTTGTAGTTATCAACATAAGTAAATAATGGCATGTTATTTATTCAAGGAAAATGTACAGCACAGTCATGATAATAAGTTATCAATTACAAATAGCATCATGCATATAGAGGCATCAATAGGCTTCCGCGGCACACATCATCATCGCAGCTGTAAGAAATCGACAGCTGCTTGCTGGACATAGTTTCCCAAATGTGACGACCTCCGTGGCGTAATGGTTACCACGCCAGACCGCCACCCAGGAGGTCCCGGGTTCGATCCCCGTTCGGGTCATGATGAAAATCGAACTTTTTCTGATTGGCCTCGGGTCTTGGATGTTTATCTATATATGTATTTGTTATAAAATATAATATCGTTGAGTTAGTATCCCATAACACAAGTTTCGAACTTACTTTGTGGCTAGCTCAATCTGTATGAATTGTCCCTATAAATTTATTTATTATTTATTATTATTATTTATAATGTTTCCGGCCGGTTGGAAGTAGTCTGTATCCAGAGACTTCCTGCGAATATCCTTTATGTCGTACGGCCATCAAAACCTTCCAGCTCCTGTGGCTATCGGTTCTTCGCGCTATGTGCCTATGTGCCTTACCCACTGCCACTTCAGTTTACTAATCAGTTGAGCTATGTCGGTTACTTTCGTTTTGCTGCGGATTTCCTCATTTGTGATTATCTTGTAGAGATAAACAAAGTTTAGCTCTCTCCATAGCGCGTTGGTTGACCTTAAGTCGCACATACCATCAAACCCAGACTCGATGTGTCCAAATCTTAACGCCCTGTGTGTAAAATTCTCTATACTTTGTCAGTATGAGACCACCGGGAAAGTACCACTCTCTCACAGAATAGCGGCGTGAAGAAGCAATGTTAATAACAGAACAGCGTCTCGTCTCAGAACTCTCATAGGTCTCTACCTTAAAATTCCTAGACTCGAGACAACTTAATACGTCCCTGAATTTCAAGCCCTTATTCGAAACCATTTTTTTAAATTCACACATCCTTACCAACTTTCGCATTCATAATATTATAGGGAATAGTATAATACCTACTTTCCAAAACTTAAGATTAACGAAATGCTGCTATAATTTCCACGGTGTAACCACTCACAGCATAGATAACAAAAAAAAAACATCGTATTATTTTACATTCACTCTACAGATTCTTAACACGTGGCATTTCATACTGCTTGCATTTGCTACATGCGAAATCATCATAGTCGACCATAATCAATCTGAATTAAAAATATAAATTACTTATACCGGAAAATACAGAGCTTACCATGAGATAACAATTGAAGAATTTAGGGCCCCTTAACACTTAACACTAGCGATTGTCTGCGAAGGTGTTCGATGAACGTATGCGCAGGGCTAACTTACCCAAATAAATTAAGTACGTCAAGATTACGGGAAAAGGTTAAAACACGATAGATAGTAGTGCGCCATTATTTATGAATTCTCATAGTAAAACTCTGACATTAGTTTTTTTTTTCCAAATGGTATAGTCAGCGAATGAAATAGGTAAACACAGCCGTATATTTGATTAAAATTTTCCAAATATTGCGTGAAGGGATTTACTCGATTTTTTGTTCATCAATAGTATTCGTATTGTACTTATGTAATTACAAAGTTTCATGACGATAATGATGCTTACATTATTATCTTTGTTCTTCTCTTTCATCGGTTGATTTTACATTCAGAATTTATTTAAGTTAAATTTTCTCCTGCTCAATTTGTAATAGCAACTTTTTGAACATTTTCACTTTAAACAACTTTGTTATTTCAGTATCATAGAAATTATTTCTGTTTAATAGTTTATGTAAATTTTTACTATTTAACACCAGTTTAGATTGTTTTTAGGGTTCCGTAGTAAACTACAAGGAACCCTTATAGTTAAGCCATGTCCGTCTGTCTGTCTGTCTGTCTGTCCGCGGTCTAGCGCCTAGACGCTTATTGCTATAAAGCTGTAATTTGGTATGTATATGTTACTGTAAAAGCTCGAACCACGGTAAATCTTAAGATTTAAAAGTAAGTCTTAGGATTTACCGACATGAGTTGGTAAATGTAAGTATTTCTGAAAATGGGACGATTTTTTCGGGCTTTTACTATTCGAATTCTGTATATGCTAGGTTTTACCACTGTCAGCTGGTAGATGTTGGTTTTAGGAATAAAACAATAAGTAATTCTTAATCATTTATTTGAATTAACTATGAGTCAAAACCTTAGGTAAGTACTTATATTATATAGGTATCAAACGATAGTAATTAAATAACTAATCCTAATCTATTTAAATTATTTTCATTTCGGATATTATTTTATTAATAAATTTAGGAACAGTTGGTACGAGGGCGACACTGAAAGTTTTTAGAACTGGCCACTTGTAAATAATATAATTAAAAAAATAAGTTTAAATTTTGAAAATGGAACTCTTTGTCAATGTTAACGAGTATGTTTTTTTTTATTTTTCTTTTGTTTTACGTTTTGGCGGCAAATTGAAAATTTCCCGAATCACGTCAGCATGAATTTAACGCGAGTAAATTTTCGTGCCATGATTTTTTATGACTTTCGATGTCATTTAAGTCAACAAGAATGTTATAATAGACTTCGAATGGCCTTTCATGATGAAGCCCCATCCCGTGCCACAATTTACAACTGATATAATGAGTTCAAACGTGGTCGCACTATTCTTACGGATGATCTGCGTGAAGGACGGCTTTCTACAGCGACGACTGAAGTTAACATCAGTGTTGTGCGGCGTATGATAGAGAATGACAAACAAGTGACCTATCAGCAAATTCGGATAAGCTTAGACATCGGGAAAACTGCTTTGCTCAGTGGTTTCTTCGGATGCAACGATACATTGATGTGAAGGGACACTATTTTGAAAAGATTCAAAAAATTCAAAAATTCAAAATTTCTTTATTTCTGCCAAGTTACTTATAATATACAATGAATTGGGGCCAACCTAGTAGGCGATTTAAAAAAGCCTGTGGCAGGAGGCCCGAAGATATATATATAAAACTAATAACTTTTATTTTTGTCCAGTTTTTTATTTTCTAAGAACTTTCAGTTTGACCCTCGTAAAACTCATTGTCCTTTACATCTATCACAACTGCAATAATGCTTTTTGGGTCAGTTTTAGCTCTGTCAATATCAGATACTTTCAGTCTACATATAAATGAAAATAATTTAAATAGATTAGGATTAGTTATTTAATTACTATCGTTTGATACCTATATAATATAAGCACTTACCTAAGGTTTTGACTGATAGTTAATTCAAATAAATGATTAAGAATTACTTAATGTTTTATTCCTAAAACCAACATCTACCAGCTGACAGTGGTAAAACCTAGCATATACAGAATTCGAATGGTAAAAGCCCGAAAAAATCGTCCCATTTTCAGAAATACTTACATTTACCAACTCATGTCGGTAAATCCTAAGACTTACTTTTAAATCTTAAGATTTACCGTGGTTCGAGCTTTTACAGTAACATATACACATATTAATAATGCTAACAGTGCTGGAACAAAATTTTGAAAAAAATTTATTTGGGTTGCCTCCCCTACATGTTAAGAGGAAATGATTCCCCCCCCCCACCCCATGTTGTGTGGTATCGTTAGATAGCTCTCTTTGAAACATTGAGGATGTGGAAAAATCATTTTGCGATACAATGATCCGTTCGGGAATTATTTACATTTATCGTGTCAATTTTCGTTTTATACGGTGGTCCCCCCCCCATCTATCTCCGAAAGTATTATGTTTAGAAATAAAATAAAAAAACATGGTCAATGAAAACTATAACGGTTAATTAAGCTCTAAAATTTCTTTGATGAAAACTTACAAATTTAATAGAATTTGATATTGGACTCAACTGAAGGCCATCAAAGGACAGCAAATACGGAACACTACATTGTGCGTGGCCCGACACGTACTTGCCCGGTTTTTATTACAAAAATCATTCTTAAAAGGGAACCAACCGGTACTGCGCGAAAACTCCAGTTTGTTGGCTTGTATAATTTACATATTATAGTTCTTTGCGACTTAACTTGTACTCGTTGCAATATGACACATTAAGATGTTATTTTGAACTAACAATTGTCTGTAATCAGTCATTCCAAGAATGGGTCAGGTGTAGTTGATAAATGGTAACGTGATCTTTATTCCTCGTATCCTATAATTCTAACCTTGGTTCTATATGACTCGCGAAGTTGATCGAAGTTAGGCGAATACGATGTTTAAAAAGGAATCCTATCCGTTTTTTTATACTATGTTCATACTCCACAGTCCACACTTTCATTGCGCGCGCATTGGAAGCGCTCGTGGCGTTGCTAATGTTCATAGCCGCAGTGACCACTCAGGTTGCTTGTTTGTAGTCACATGTCATAAAAAAAGACTATGACCACTATATTGTCATAGTAGATAGATACATAGTTTCATTTTTGGTACATGGCTTCTTAACCTCGTTTTTGTTCTAAAGGAGTTGCGCCCGTGCCTCTAGACGTGCGACGCGACGACATCACAATGACGTCGAGGGCGCACTTCTATTTTACGACAAAAACTATAAAGGTGCTCCTCAGGTGCTCCTTCACCGGGCCGGGACCATTCGCGTGTAATGTAACGCTCAGATTCGAGCATTACAGCAGTGAGGGAGGCGAACGCTCGTCGGTCAGGGAGGTAGTATTGTAATGTAATTCTCAAAGTCGAATCTAAAATGTTACATTACACGCGAATGCTCGCGGTGAAGGAGCACCAGGTTTATAGCTGCATTTATTTATTTATTCACATACAAATAAAAGTGTTTGAAATCATTTTGGGGTAGTTTAGTTGTTAGTTAAAAATTTAATGTTAGTTTAATCATTGTAATTTTAGGTACGCATTATATCACTATTACTTACAAAAAAAGGTTAATTCAAGATTTATAGTGTGTTACTTCGTTTGACTATCCGCCACCGCCACATGTCGTCGCTACTTCTCTTCTGTATAAAAGCGCCTTTATTCATCTGTTCTGCATAATGCAAGGTACTTGTAGCCGAAGACAATGGTAAACGAATCCTCAACAATACTTTACATCTCTTGAATGTTTTAATGCCAAGAATATGTTTATAGGAATTTATCTTTGATATGCAGATACGGGGTTGTTCATTTATTACCTAAACATAATTATTTTAATACACAATAGAATATTATTGAGTACTAGCTTTCCCCGCGGTTTCGCTCGCGTTAATTTTATGACAGATCTCGTTTGACAACAAAACAACCCATAGCGCGACTTGTGGCGCCATCTGTTGGCCGATAGCATCCCATACAGCGCCTCTATATGTAGTAGAAAAAATATTTTCCTATTGGAATGACATACTTTCACGGGATAAAAAGTAGCTTATGTCGGGGTCTGTACCCCTGACCACTGACAATATGTATACAAATCATAATGATCGGCTGCTTATTGAAGCCGTGAAGGAATAATAAACAAACGAACTCACTTTTTTATTTATAATATAAGTATAATAAATACGCAACTATTATATATAAGATCGTACTAATATTATAAATGAGGTGAGTTTTTTTTGTTATTCTTAGATGGCGCTGCAATTGCGATGTCGGCTAACAAATGGCGCCACAAGTCGCGCTATGGGTTGTTTTGTTGTCAAACGAGATCTATGTTATAAAATTAACCGCGAGCGAAGCCGCGTGGAAAAGCTAGTTATAACTATTTTAGAGATAACTACTGTCGTGTGTCGTTATTATGTTCATGACACGTTACTATTGGTCGACCCAACTACTGTTTAATTTACCTGTATTAAATACAATTAAAATTAATCATACCAATAGCCACTTGCCGAAACTTATTTCAATCTTATTTCCACATAAAGTCTCAAGCTATTACTTTTTTCCTTATTCATTTTGATTGTGACCGCTAAAAGATAATAATTAAGTTAATGTTTTCTATTCAAAAACAACTCATCGAAACAATTTATTATCTAATGGTTTTTTACTTTTTTAAGATATTTAATGTTCCAAACATCGCAAAGGTTGACTCTTCTACGATTTATCAATACTGAGCGCCGCACTGGATTGTTTGCTATAAATTTAATATTAGCCTAGATTGTTCCACTGCTGGGAAAATATTTTATGTAAGTAGTAAAATATGTGTCATTTTGTAATAGAAAAAAAGAGGTCCCAAAGAAAAAAAAAAATCGTACGGCGGCGTTCGGTAAAGAAAACATTCGGAAGGAATAAATAAATAATAGATGCGTTTGGAAAATTTAAGTATTTTTTTAATGTAATTTCTTGAGGAATTTATTTTTTATAATTTGAAAAATGTAACATACTTCTTTCATCTTGATTTTGTTATCTGCTTTTTCGTTATTTCGATTTTGATCATGCATCTGATATTTATTCCTTTCTTTTTAAATTAATTAACAATCCACTATGAAAATATAACTTTACACGCACAACTAACATTTAACACTTTTTAAAATTAATGACTGTAAATCTGGCACTGTTTATAGCAATGTTTCATTAATAAAATTTTGAAATATTTCTACTACTCGCTGGCGCAAAAGGCAAAACTTATAACAATAGTGGCAACCCTAATAATATATTTTAAAGCTCCGATTATCGTGTTGCTAAATCATAACATCGATTTAATTTATCAAAAGTTTAGTCTCATTTTTTACGTTTATATTTTTTTTGTTAAATAAGAAAACTGGCTAAAGAATTCTGGTACTCTGTTAAAAAGATAACTGATAACATACAGTGATGATTTCAAAATCAGATTTGTGTACAATAGGCTTTAATTGTTATCAAGGAAAAGCTGTTGACATTGAAGTAAGGCTACTTATTACTCAATTGGTTGTAGTTATCAACATAAGTAAATAATGGCATGTTATTTATTCAAGGAAAATGTACAGCACAGTCATGATAATAAGTTATCAATTACAAATAGCATCATGCATATAGAGGCATCAATAGGCTTCCGCGGCACACATCATCATCGCAGCTGTAAGAAATCGACAGCTGCTTGCTGGACATAGTTTCCCAAATGTGACGACCTCCGTGGCGTAATGGTTACCACGCCAGACCGCCACCCAGGAGGTCCCGGGTTCGATCCCCGTTCGGGTCATGATGAAAATCGAACTTTTTCTGATTGGCCTCGGGTCTTGGATGTTTATCTATATATGTATTTGTTATAAAATATAATATCGTTGAGTTAGTATCCCATAACACAAGTTTCGAACTTACTTTGTGGCTAGCTCAATCTGTATGAATTGTCCCTATAAATTTATTTATTATTTATTATTATTATTTATAATGTTTCCGGCCGGTTGGAAGTAGTCTGTATCCAGAGACTTCCTGCGAATATCCTTTATGTCGTACGGCCATCAAAACCTTCCAGCTCCTGTGGCTATCGGTTCTTCGCGCTATGTGCCTATGTGCCTTACCCACTGCCACTTCAGTTTACTAATCAGTTGAGCTATGTCGGTTACTTTCGTTTTGCTGCGGATTTCCTCATTTGTGATTATCTTGTAGAGATAAACAAAGTTTAGCTCTCTCCATAGCGCGTTGGTTGACCTTAAGTCGCACATACCATCAAACCCAGACTCGATGTGTCCAAATCTTAACGCCCTGTGTGTAAAATTCTCTATACTTTGTCAGTATGAGACCACCGGGAAAGTACCACTCTCTCACAGAATAGCGGCGTGAAGAAGCAATGTTAATAACAGAACAGCGTCTCGTCTCAGAACTCTCATAGGTCTCTACCTTAAAATTCCTAGACTCGAGACAACTTAATACGTCCCTGAATTTCAAGCCCTTATTCGAAACCATTTTTTTAAATTCACACATCCTTACCAACTTTCGCATTCATAATATTATAGGGAATAGTATAATACCTACTTTCCAAAACTTAAGATTAACGAAATGCTGCTATAATTTCCACGGTGTAACCACTCACAGCATAGATAACAAAAAAAAAACATCGTATTATTTTACATTCACTCTACAGATTCTTAACACGTGGCATTTCATACTGCTTGCATTTGCTACATGCGAAATCATCATAGTCGACCATAATCAATCTGAATTAAAAATATAAATTACTTATACCGGAAAATACAGAGCTTACCATGAGATAACAATTGAAGAATTTAGGGCCCCTTAACACTTAACACTAGCGATTGTCTGCGAAGGTGTTCGATGAACGTATGCGCAGGGCTAACTTACCCAAATAAATTAAGTACGTCAAGATTACGGGAAAAGGTTAAAACACGATAGATAGTAGTGCGCCATTATTTATGAATTCTCATAGTAAAACTCTGACATTAGTTTTTTTTTTCCAAATGGTATAGTCAGCGAATGAAATAGGTAAACACAGCCGTATATTTGATTAAAATTTTCCAAATATTGCGTGAAGGGATTTACTCGATTTTTTGTTCATCAATAGTATTCGTATTGTACTTATGTAATTACAAAGTTTCATGACGATAATGATGCTTACATTATTATCTTTGTTCTTCTCTTTCATCGGTTGATTTTACATTCAGAATTTATTTAAGTTAAATTTTCTCCTGCTCAATTTGTAATAGCAACTTTTTGAACATTTTCACTTTAAACAACTTTGTTATTTCAGTATCATAGAAATTATTTCTGTTTAATAGTTTATGTAAATTTTTACTATTTAACACCAGTTTAGATTGTTTTTAGGGTTCCGTAGTAAACTACAAGGAACCCTTATAGTTAAGCCATGTCCGTCTGTCTGTCTGTCTGTCTGTCCGCGGTCTAGCGCCTAGACGCTTATTGCTATAAAGCTGTAATTTGGTATGTATATGTTACTGTAAAAGCTCGAACCACGGTAAATCTTAAGATTTAAAAGTAAGTCTTAGGATTTACCGACATGAGTTGGTAAATGTAAGTATTTCTGAAAATGGGACGATTTTTTCGGGCTTTTACTATTCGAATTCTGTATATGCTAGGTTTTACCACTGTCAGCTGGTAGATGTTGGTTTTAGGAATAAAACAATAAGTAATTCTTAATCATTTATTTGAATTAACTATGAGTCAAAACCTTAGGTAAGTACTTATATTATATAGGTATCAAACGATAGTAATTAAATAACTAATCCTAATCTATTTAAATTATTTTCATTTCGGATATTATTTTATTAATAAATTTAGGAACAGTTGGTACGAGGGCGACACTGAAAGTTTTTAGAACTGGCCACTTGTAAATAATATAATTAAAAAAATAAGTTTAAATTTTGAAAATGGAACTCTTTGTCAATGTTAACGAGTATGTTTTTTTTTATTTTTCTTTTGTTTTACGTTTTGGCGGCAAATTGAAAATTTCCCGAATCACGTCAGCATGAATTTAACGCGAGTAAATTTTCGTGCCATGATTTTTTATGACTTTCGATGTCATTTAAGTCAACAAGAATGTTATAATAGACTTCGAATGGCCTTTCATGATGAAGCCCCATCCCGTGCCACAATTTACAACTGATATAATGAGTTCAAACGTGGTCGCACTATTCTTACGGATGATCTGCGTGAAGGACGGCTTTCTACAGCGACGACTGAAGTTAACATCAGTGTTGTGCGGCGTATGATAGAGAATGACAAACAAGTGACCTATCAGCAAATTCGGATAAGCTTAGACATCGGGAAAACTGCTTTGCTCAGTGGTTTCTTCGGATGCAACGATACATTGATGTGAAGGGACACTATTTTGAAAAGATTCAAAAAATTCAAAAATTCAAAATTTCTTTATTTCTGCCAAGTTACTTATAATATACAATGAATTGGGGCCAACCTAGTAGGCGATTTAAAAAAGCCTGTGGCAGGAGGCCCGAAGATATATATATAAAACTAATAACTTTTATTTTTGTCCAGTTTTTTATTTTCTAAGAACTTTCAGTTTGACCCTCGTAAAACTCATTGTCCTTTACATCTATCACAACTGCAATAATGCTTTTTGGGTCAGTTTTAGCTCTGTCAATATCAGATACTTTCAGTCTACATATAAATGAAAATAATTTAAATAGATTAGGATTAGTTATTTAATTACTATCGTTTGATACCTATATAATATAAGCACTTACCTAAGGTTTTGACTGATAGTTAATTCAAATAAATGATTAAGAATTACTTAATGTTTTATTCCTAAAACCAACATCTACCAGCTGACAGTGGTAAAACCTAGCATATACAGAATTCGAATGGTAAAAGCCCGAAAAAATCGTCCCATTTTCAGAAATACTTACATTTACCAACTCATGTCGGTAAATCCTAAGACTTACTTTTAAATCTTAAGATTTACCGTGGTTCGAGCTTTTACAGTAACATATACACATATTAATAATGCTAACAGTGCTGGAACAAAATTTTGAAAAAAATTTATTTGGGTTGCCTCCCCTACATGTTAAGAGGAAATGATTCCCCCCCCCCACCCCATGTTGTGTGGTATCGTTAGATAGCTCTCTTTGAAACATTGAGGATGTGGAAAAATCATTTTGCGATACAATGATCCGTTCGGGAATTATTTACATTTATCGTGTCAATTTTCGTTTTATACGGTGGTCCCCCCCCCATCTATCTCCGAAAGTATTATGTTTAGAAATAAAATAAAAAAACATGGTCAATGAAAACTATAACGGTTAATTAAGCTCTAAAATTTCTTTGATGAAAACTTACAAATTTAATAGAATTTGATATTGGACTCAACTGAAGGCCATCAAAGGACAGCAAATACGGAACACTACATTGTGCGTGGCCCGACACGTACTTGCCCGGTTTTTATTACAAAAATCATTCTTAAAAGGGAACCAACCGGTACTGCGCGAAAACTCCAGTTTGTTGGCTTGTATAATTTACATATTATAGTTCTTTGCGACTTAACTTGTACTCGTTGCAATATGACACATTAAGATGTTATTTTGAACTAACAATTGTCTGTAATCAGTCATTCCAAGAATGGGTCAGGTGTAGTTGATAAATGGTAACGTGATCTTTATTCCTCGTATCCTATAATTCTAACCTTGGTTCTATATGACTCGCGAAGTTGATCGAAGTTAGGCGAATACGATGTTTAAAAAGGAATCCTATCCGTTTTTTTATACTATGTTCATACTCCACAGTCCACACTTTCATTGCGCGCGCATTGGAAGCGCTCGTGGCGTTGCTAATGTTCATAGCCGCAGTGACCACTCAGGTTGCTTGTTTGTAGTCACATGTCATAAAAAAAGACTATGACCACTATATTGTCATAGTAGATAGATACATAGTTTCATATGTTCTAGTGAACTAACCGTAATTGAGATCGTCACTGGAACGGACGGGCGTATTCAGTACTCGGCCTTGTAATAGTGACCACTAAGAAATAGTCGTGCAGGTACTCAAACTATTTGTGACAATATTCAAATAATTAATTTATATGTCTTCTGCTAAATTACCATAACTATATTTTTTAGGAGCGGTGATAGTGAATAATGTACCAGATCTTTAATTGAGTCGTCATTGGTACAAATTCCTGTGTGCGGCTTGTACCACTAAATTCGACATTTGCTCAGTAGTCAAGGACAACAGGGGCCCGATTCTACTAACATAAATGCACCAATAGACTCTCAATGGTGTCTCAATCGTGTCTCAAAAGAATGCCGATAGTGTATCAGTGGAATAGTTTTTCACATTTGTTATGGACCTACGTAGTACTATTATCTATTCTGTGCAATAACATTATGTTATTGTTTAACAATAACATAACTTTTCAATATCAAACAATACTAATTGACTGAGCCGTAGAATGACACAGGCAGGACTGAGGTGGTTGGCGTACAAAATGAGAGGTCTATGCTTAGCAGTGGGCAGAAACAGACTGAGTGAGATGATGAGCCGTAGTTGCGCGTCTTGCATGTCTTTTCTCATAATACTTAAACAATAACATTATGTTATTGTTTAAGTTTATAACAAATGTGAAAAACTATTCCACTGATACGCTATCGGCATTCTTTTGAGACACGACTTAAACAATAACATGATGTTATTGTTTAAGTCCATAACAAATGTGAAAAACTATTCCACATTATCGGCATTCTTTTGAGACACGATTGAGACACCATTGAGAGTCCATTGGTGCATTAATGTTAGTAGAATCGGGCCCCTGGTCTTAAAATTTTTCAATGACAGTATGCAAAAATCTATAATGTATCATTATAATTATTATTTTAATTTGATTTAATTTACTGTAATTTTATTTTTATATTATTATAACTTTGTCAATGTGTCAATTTGATAAATTGATGTTAATTTATATAGCCTACATTGTTGCGTTCGGAATTGTAATCTGTTTATGACATAGTAATGAATAAATAAATAAATCGTGAGAAAATGCGCACGACCAAGATTTAATTTATATAGATGTCTCGTATGACCTAACCTAAGTCTGAGTTCTCATTTGGGTTGTGATGTGAGCCAGTCGCTCCACGTAAAAACCAGTTATATTAGGCTGGTTTTAGAGTTGCGCTGACAGCACGCTGACCGTGTCGGCGCTGACAGCCGAGAACGTATGAACTACCTAGGAAGCGTTTTTGAATAGCGCATAGTTATTAGCGCGGACGGGTCATACATTTTGCTGTCAGCGCCGACGACGGTCAGCGTGAGGTCATCTCGACTTTAAAACCAGCCTTAGATGGCGGATCCCATCAATCAAGATTTTTTTTTAAACTGCGACAACGCAATAGATAAACTTTCAAATCATATGTTATAACTTTTCAATATCAAACAATACTAATTGACTGAGCCTTAGAATGGCACAGGCAGGTCTGAGTTGGTTGGCGTACAAAATGAGAGGTCTATGCTTAGCAGTGGACAGAAACGGACTGAGATGATGAGCCGTAGTTGCGCGTCTTGCATGTCTTTTCTCATAATAGTAACAATACATTGTTAGATGTGAACTGAAGTTAACAATTGTCCATTTTGTTCGTTGGGTCGTGCAACTGTGTCCTACTTTCAACTTACTATGCTTATCATATTATAGTGTAGTTGATTCGTCATACGATGCGGACTAACTACAAGAATATTAAAAGTTAGATTTATTGTTAGAGTTATTTTTGTTGTTTTTTTTTAGCAAAGAATTTTTAACATGTAACTGTACATAATATAAATTAATTACAAAAAGTAAAAGGAATTTCATGTCCAAGCCCTTATTAATATCCTATGAATATAAGGAACTCATGGAATGGGGGTTGGGAAGCCTTTGCTGCCTTTGCTCCCATTCCATGAGCAGTGGAGCAATTATGCATAGTACAAGCTTTGCATAGTTTGGGTCTAGAAGGCGTTAATTGATTTCTATATGTGATTAATTCCAGGATATTGTGACAGACAATATAGTGAACAACTAAAGCTTTCGTCAAACTACATTTAATAATCTACGTGTAGGTAGTATTGTATAAATCGCACCTTTGGTAGAGCTCACAGCTCTACCAAAGGTGTGATTTATACATGTCTCCAGTTTTTTTTGTATTAAATTGATATTTTTGCCCCTTCAGTTGTGAAGCGTTAAATTGGCAAAGCGTATGTTCCTAACATTTTTTTTTTGCTATTTTTCTCAATTTATCATTCAAAGTAATGGTATTTAAGAGAGGTAGGGCACTGTGGATAATCCGCTAATAAGTCTGTGATATGTTTGTTACTTCCTCATGCTCAAATGGCTGGGAAAATTTTCTGTGATATTTGGTACGTTGGTAGCTAATACCTTGGATTAACGCATAGGGTACTTTTTATTCCGAAAAGTACGCGATTCCCGTAGCATTTGGTCAAAAGACTGATGTAGATGGCGCTGCTGCAGGTAACACCGCGGGCATCAGCTAGGTAGTATGAAATATATCTATTGTCTCAAGTAATGTTGAGAAGCTAAGGCATGTTAACTCTATAATACTACGGCCACCCACATCGCAGTTTCTTGCATTTAATCTTAGCCCTCCTCCTCCACATTTCTTATCTCTTTGATTAAGTCTTATCAACAGTTGGTATTGTGATAATAGTAAATTGAGATGACACCGCGTATGTCGCTTTAGTGCTTATGAGTGGTAGAAGCCTTATGCCCGTTTTCACCAAAATTTCTTAAAATATAAAAGTCTCTTAGCAGTTTTCTCTATGCCCAAATCCTTGTTTTTGGTACGTGTAAGACATATAAAATTATCGAATCGAATACAATTTTAAAAAATCGATAATTTTAAGAATGTTTTATGAAGACAAAAATTTTAAGAATGGTGAAAGCGGGCATCAGTGTTTTTAAATTACTAATCACAGTAATCACCTGCAAAAACTTGACCTGGCAATAAGTATTTTCTACCCCTATATGCTTTATTTTAAGCACTATTTTTTATTTACCTTTTAATTTTTTTTATTATTAAGAACCAATATTCGAAACATTACCTACTGTAATCCTATTTATATGTCGTAGGTTTATGATGAAATCAGGTTTTTGATCAAAAACCTAGGCTTCTGATCAAGATCCGCAAGAAGACAAAATCATTGCTTTGTTTTATCATAAACCTGAAAATATAAACAAAAACTAAAAACCTACACTGGATTAGTTTTATGATAAAACTAATGGCAAAATACTTGACTGGTTTAGTTTTAAGATGGTCACAACGCGGAATCGTAAGAAAAACTCGGTGTTATGATCACAAGATAACCCTAACAAACAACATTGGTGGGTTAGGTTAGGGTTATATTGTGATACCCATCTAGGTGGATGAGGTGGCAGTCAGTCAGGTTTTTAGTCGGTATACCCGACATACCCCCGCCGGTCCCCAAGCGGCGGGGCATGCAGTAATGCATTTTCCTACTTAAAAAAAAAAGGGTTATCTTGTGATCATAGCCCAGCGCGTGCGAATTTTTCTTAAGGTTCAATCAACGCGTTATGCATATTTTCCGCAACGGCCACAAAACGCGTTGTGGTTAGTTTTAAGATGGTTAAAACTAAACCAGTCGAGGATTTTGCCATTAGTTTTATGATAAAACGAACTCAGTCTAGGTTTTTGATGAAAAAACTGGATATTTTCAGGTTTATGATTTGGTACATAGAGAAAACTGCAAAGAGACTTTTAAATTTTAAGAACATAAACCTACGACATAGGTATATAAAAAAAGCAAACAAAAATCTTCGGTGAAGTATCTACTAGTCAGATTCCCGCATCGATTTCGTAATTTTCGTATGATACGTTCCTACCGTTAGAAAACTGTTGCCCCCATAATTAACAAGTAGCCGAGTAGGTACTTAGTATGTGTGAAGTATTTTGAAAATACTTTCAGCTTGATCAATACACGCCTTCCTGACAACAAGGGCTTTGACAGACAGACGGACAACGGACAACAATTGTAGTCTTATAAAAGTTTATTTTTTTTTCTTTTGAGACACGGAACCGGAATAGTCAACAATTCCAAATCTGTTCCGTGACGTAAACAGTCGTAAACCTATTTTGTTGTAGACTATGTTTTGAATTACATCTTCGATGAAATACACACCGGCAAAATTAGTTGAACACAAAAAAAAACGATTTTTCTAATTTTGTGGGGTATCTTGACAATTGGTTTATGCTTAAGTGTTTAAACATAATATTTAATAGCAAATTAATTCATAAAAGGTAAAACTATTATTCGAAAAAATCCATATACGGGTATTTGAACTCATATTGAATTTGTGAATATACACACACCGGCAAAATTAGGGGAGCACAAAAAAAAAAGTTAAATTTTTTCCAATTTTGTTGGGTATCTTGACAATAAAATTTGAGTGTTAATACCCTCACACCACAACGAAGTATTCTATGTCACATAAAATACTTAAGCAAAAAAGCATAATTGTCAAGATATCCAACAAAAAAAAAAAAAAAACAATCTTTTTTTTGTGTTCCCCTAATTTTGCCGGTGTGTGTATATTAACAAATTCAATATGAGTTCAAATACCCGTATATGGGTTTTTTCGAATAATAGTTTCACCTTTTATGAATTAATTTGCTATTAAATATTATGTATACATTTGTTACATAAGTGAAAAAAATGTGTTAATATCCGACCTATGACCTTTCTTTGTTCAGCTTCTAATGTCATTACCTCTTATGGTACGGTACAGATATACGACGACATAATCGAAGCAAATGTCGACACTGGTGTTGATTGCATACTGTGATTGCATATTATATTTGCAACTAAGTGTCGCGGCAGTGGACACATCAACAGTTTACGTGGTTTGTGTTAATTGATGTGTTTCTCCCCTATTCGCGTTAGTACCTTTAAGTACCTACCTAATTAGTTTTAGTAGTAGACATACTACTTCGACTGACAGACGGGATTTTATCTGTCATCTGTCAAACAATTTGACAATAAATTAAATAAATTATAGCACTAATCTTAGTCGCCTAATAAATATAACGACTTTGCAACACGCCAAATTGTTTTTCATTTAAAATTTATTTCCAATATTTCGGGGACTGCTTACCATCAGGCAGGCCGTATGATTGTTTGCCACCTTAGTAATATAAAAAAATATGTTTCATTGGTTTTTCATTTCATAATTATTTTCAATTTATTTTTTTAATTAAGTTTTATTATTTTAGATTTGGTTATATTTTGTTTTTTTCATTCTTTACAGAGGGCGATAGCTCAACAACAACTTTATGGCACAGGTGAGCATATTTATTTATTTAATGACGCCTTATTTAAAGGTAGCATCCTATTCTAGCGACAGGGATGTGCGACCGCGACCGGGTTGCGGGACTCACTCACTGCTTAGTATGAATCGAATATAGGGACTGGCCACGCCCTTCGGTTGCGCGGCACGATCGCTGGGATTTGTCAGTGCTCCATAATAATTATAATTCGCATGACTCGGTGACGAGAATCAGAATGCTACCTATACATACGTATCGAAAAAGTGTACTAAATAAATAATTTAAAAATTCCGCAGGTAAATTTTGTGAATGAATAATAGTTGTTTAAAAATTGTGTATTTATATATTCAGTATAGATATGTTCAAAGGCGCGCTTCTCTTATATTTAACCTGTTTATTATGTACTATCTGACCCGTGCCCACTTCGTTGGGCATAATGTAAAAGCCTTTTTATTTTTTGGTTTTTTATATAACCTATGACACTCAGCAATAATGTGGCTTTCTACTGGTGAAAGAATTTTTAAAATCGGTTCAGTAGATACCGAGATTACCCCTTACAATTTAACAAATACACAAACTTTACCTCTTTATAATATTAGCATAGATAATGTGTTGATGTGTCTTTATCAGAGATCAGAATATTCTGTCGTCGGCCAACCTTTATCATAATAAACGGGAGCACTCAACTGGAACTCAAAGATCCGCATGAACAGGAGTGGTGGTATTTTCACTGTAACTGGTTTTCTATCGCCGTTTCTTTTACCAGTGGTCATTTTGTTTTTTTTTTTTCTCCGAAATGGTAGTAGCTTGTAGAGTAGATTAATTACTCAAATAATTTATTACTGTATGACGACAGAAAGTGTGAAAACAAAAAAATAGCCTATGTCACTCTCCAGACCTTAAACTATCCCCAATAAAAAAATCATATCAATCCGTTGTTCATTACTTTCGACGTGAAGGGAGGAGAAACAAACAAACACACTTTCACATTTATAATATTAATATGGATAAACATTTTAATAGTTAAAATCAATAAGTGGCAAATTGTGCCGTAAGAAAACAAGCATTTCAAGCCGGTTTCTTTTTTCTTCACAAGAGAGACAGATTAAAGAAAACCTGGCTAGAGGTCGACCAACAAGTAGCTCAATTTTTAACGGGACACGCAAACTTTAAGGCCAAGTTATTTTATTTCAAGGTTGTACCTTCTCCTTTCTGTGAGTGTTCTACCGCGAATACGAGAGTAGAACAAACAGCTCACACGTTCTGTGGGAGTGTGATCTTTGGCATGACGAACGCGTAATCATGTTGGATTCTTTACATGTCACTTCGGGCGTAGTTTATTATTCTGATCTCGTAGCAAGCAGAGAAAATTATCAGGCATTTACAAGTTTTGCAATACATATTATTGGAATCAAAATAGTAAACAACAGCTCATAGCATTAAGTCTAAATAGTAATGTAACAAAAGACCGTGGTGCTCGGCAATCGAGCCTCACTTGGTTTGCCATCTCTCTAGGGTATAATGCCTTTTGCTTCAAATTGCTGTTTCTCACGTAGTTGTTAAGTAGGGAAGTCCTTTCAATACTTTCTACTCCGACTATCTTATTTCTGATTAAATTCGTTGTGAGTTCCAAGACAGCTGTAGTTTTCTTCCCCCGGACGTCAATAAGCTTCATTGCTTATTGTCTATCTGAGGTCGCCGTTGTTGATCCTGGCTACACAGGAAACACAGTGGTGGGCTTGGCCCCAAAAAAAAAAATACGAGCCCAGCTTGTGAAAACAGGCGTTCAGAATATACGGAACTAGACAGAGAAACAAGAAGTTTCTTTACAAGTTTGTATTCAAGTTGTGTGTTCAAGAATGGGAAAAAGTGAGCTATTTCGACCCCACCAGTCGTGAGGGCTAGTGTTTAGAGGTGCTCTTGTTTTCAACCGACTTCAAAAAAGGAGGAGGTTCTCAATTCGACCCGTATGTTTTTTTTTTTTGACAAATATAGTTTAATTTCTTTAGCAGCGGTTTTTTTTTCCGCTCGTTCTTGCAGTACCTCTGTTTTGTCTGGTTCTTCACCTGATTCATTGAAACGCATCTTACATGTGTGCGCGCCAAAATGCCTAATGAATACCGTTCGGCCGGGTTGCGAACAGTCCGGTATTTTAAAACCGAACGGTTCGCGACCCGGGCGGTCCGGTATAGTTAAGGTTCGCTGCATCTCTAGCGTGAAGACCCGCTCCGTAAATAAAGGTTTACGCTGAACTCACAGCGCACAGCGTTTATGGCAGAGCACGGCCATATTGCAGTATTGTGTTTTCTTGAAAACTAATATAAATCTTTGTTATGCAAATGTAGCGACACATATTATTCACCAAGAATGACGTTACAGGTTTCTTATTATTTTTTAAAATGGGTAGGCAGGCAACATTCATTACTAATGAGTAATACGTAAAAGCAATGGCTTTTACGTATTTATTGTAACGTTGCCAAAATTACATTTATTTTTACTATATGTAATCAAACTTGAAGGATAAGGTTAGCTATTGGGATGATTAACGAGCGGTTTAGATAAATAATCAAGTAATAAAGAGATCAAACTGGCATAGAGATATACAATTTGTTCTTGTTTTGATATTTTGAAGTGCACTGAGTAGTTTATAAATTAATTTAAACAAACAACTACAGGATAATCCACAAGAAATTACTCATCATACAGTCCACAAACGCTTTAAAATATAATAAAGGAGGAAAGCTCAAGTTAAATTCGTCTTGAAAGATACAATTAGTGCTTTGTTAGCTGACGGAAACAATCTCTGACGGTAAAACTTTTGTTACATAATAACTACGAGAGCTGTTAGCGCGTCCTAAACGACGAATATACAAGAATATTTCATTTAAAGATAAAATATGGATTGCTTTCAGTTTAACGGCTAAGATAGGCTATTTTCCTAAATTACGACAGTTTCAGGTAAACGGCTAAGATACGCCATTTTTCTAAATTACGGCAGTTTCAGGTAAACGGCTAAGATACGCTATTTTTCTAAATTACGGAGGCTATTTTTCTAAATTACGGCAGTTTCCGGTAAACGGCTAAGCTATACGCTATTTTTCTAAATTACGGCAGTTTCAGGTAAACGGCTAAGCTATACGCTATTTTTCTACATTACGGCAGTTTCAGGTAAACGGCTGAGATACGCTATTTTTCTAAAGTACGGCAGTTTCAGGTAAACGGCTAAGATACGCTATTTTTCTAAATTACGGCAGTTTCAGGTAAACGGCTAAAATACGCTATTTTTCTAAATTACAATATCTTACGATATCGAGGGATATGGAAAGATGTTAAGATACATTATAAGATGTAAAATACATCGTATAAATTCAGGCAAGTCTCCGAAAGAATGATTCGTGCGAGTATATTGTCGTATCCTAACCGTTTGCAGTATTATAAGATACTATAATATTTTATATCCAGATTAATCTTATCATTTTATGAAAACATGTTGTTATGCCATAACTAAATTGTACATAACACACACAATCAAGTTGGTACAGTTGATTATGATTTATTCCTATATTTACTTACAACTTTTTATTTAAATAGTAATGTTAGCCCAGACCATTTATAGCAGAGTATGCACTAACCTCAAATCATTTATAGTAGTTATATAAACATTTAATTCATATATCGTTTTATTGAATTTGGTGTTAACAAATTTATAAAATATAAATATAAAGGGACAATTCATACACATTGAGCTAGCCACAAAGTAAGTTCGAAACTTGTGTTATGGGATACTAACTCAACGATATTATATTTTTATAACAAATATATATTTATAGATAAACATCCAAGACCCGAGGCCAATAAGAATAAAGTTCGTTTTTCATCATGACCCGACCGGGGATCGAACCCGGGACCTCCTGGGTGGCGGTCTGGCGTGCTAACCATTACGCCACGGAGGTCGTCGAAATGCTAGATTATACTTCAATTTGCACCTGTACAATCAATTCTAAAAGTATATTGAGTCAGTGCTCCATACTTCGCTGTTCTCTAGACTTACTACAATGAAATTACTTTGTGTATGAGATCAAACTTTTGTTTTTCATTGAAATATTTTTTATAAATAGAAACTAATTAGAATATAATTAAAACCACTGGAGTTGTCTCGGGCGTGTTCTGTGTAAAAGTTTCTATGACACAGCTGTGTGAAAATGGGTCTGTCACGGTAGAAAAGATTGAAAAGGACGTATCCCTGCAGTGGGATGATTATGGGTTGGTAAGGAGTAAGGATGATGATTATTTTAATGAACATTATATATTTTAAACCATAATGAAATGAGAATATAAAAAATCTATATCTATACTAATATATAAAGCTGTAGAGTTTGTTTGTTTGAACGCGCTAATCTCAGGAACTACTGGTTCGAATTAAATAAATATATAAATAAATATATAGGGACAATTCATACAGATTGAGCTAGCCCCAAAGTAAGTTCGAAACTTGTGTTATGGGATACTAACTCAACGATATTATATTTTATAACAAATACATATTTAGATAAACATCCAAGACCCGAGGCCAATCAGAAAAAGTTAGTTTTTCATCATGACCCGACCGGGGATCGAACCCGGGACCTCCTGGGTGGCGGTCTGGCGTGGTAACCATTACGCCACGGAGGTCGTCAAAAAATTATTTTTGTGTTGGATAGTCCATTTATTGAGGAATGCTTTAAGCTATATAACATTACGCTGCGACCAATAGGAGCGAAGTAAGTGAAAAATGTTGCAAAAACGGGAAAAATTATTCATTTAGGTCAGGTTATCCCTATAAGATGTTGACAAAGATAAAGATGGGGTTTTATAGAATTCCCACGGGAAAGGGAGTACCTAATAAGACTATAAGTATATTATCGCAGACGCTCAACATAGAAAGCTGGAATTTTGTATAGAGGTTCCCTTTATGATGTTGACAAAGATAATGACGGCAATTTGCAGAATTCCCACGGGAAAGGGAGTAATAGGACTGTAAGTGTATTATCGCAGGCGCTCAACCCAGAAAACTGGAATTTTGTATAGAGGTTCCCTTTATGATGTTGACAATGATAAAGACGGAAATTTGTAGAATTCCCACGGGAAAGGGAGTATCCACGCGGGCGAAGCCGCGGGTACAGCTAGTATAGGTAATTATATGATGGAATATGCGCCTGTTTTATACATTTCTCAGGATACGTGTGGTTTTGATTATGTTTGAAATAATATTTTATACAGTTTCTAAATAGCTTTGGAATTGTGTACATTACCTCGGCAAGGTTTCACACATTTCCGGTAACATGAACATAACATTAAGATAAATAATAAAAAATAGATTTATGAATAAACGCGTCGAGCAATTATTGGTTGGCGGCCTATGTAGTAGGCCAATTCAAATGCCTTGGTGAGACTCAAGGGTCTGGCTTTAGTTAGTCTTGATATAGATATAATAATACGTTCCTTTGTGTAAATCTTAAAACAAGCTTAACATTTATGTTTTACTTAACCAACAAATTCTTAATGGACTGTTGTCGTCAAGAGAGTCATGTTTGTGTTAGAAATTAGCAAGTTTAATAGATATGTGCTTGTATTACTGAGTAGGTGTTAGATCGTTGGATGGACAGGCGACGGTAATCGCCACCCACGTAGGACTCAGGGTCGAGGCTATAAAAACATGAGTATTTGTATAATACTTCATAGGTAAGTGCCACCATAGTGACATCTTTTTCAGTTGTTCGCAATTAAGGTTCCAAAATCAAGTTTTATATTTACAAAAACCCTTGAGTGGGCGCAAGTTTTAGTACATATAACGCCAGTGGACGTGTGTATTTGGCCACCAGCTGGAGCCCAATACTACTACCACAAAAGCACCAATGGACTCTCAATAACATAATGTTTAACTTATTGTTTAAGTCCATAACAAAATGTCAAAAACTATTCCACTGCTACACTATCTGCATTCTTTTGAGACACGATTGAGAGTCCATTGGTGCATTTGTGTTAGTAGAATCGGGCCCCTGATTTGCCATCTTCCTAGGTCATAATGCCTTTTGTTTCTAAGGAGGAAAGTTCTTTCTATGCTTCCTATCCTACTCCGTCTATTTTCTTTTTGATAAAAGTTGTGTTCAAGACAACTGTAGTTTCTCCCCGGGACGTCATCGACAATAAGCTTTATTGCTTATTGTCAATCTGAGGTCGCCGTTGTTGATCCTGGCAGGAGATACAGTAGCGGGAATTGTGGTGAGATTGTCTCGATTTTGCCACCATTTTTCATCGCAAATTTTTTATAAGCTTTGGCAAGTCTTACAATGTTCACTGCACAGTATTTATGAGTATCTGCACAATCTATCTTCGTCCATATTTTATTATTTTGGGTTAAGACAATGTTAGGTAAATAAATTTCTACGTGTGACCTAACAAATATTAAGCTATCGTATAAAACACGAGTGGGTGTTTAAAACCGATCTGAGAGAGTTTTATATTATGAAATTCTAATTTAGCTATTTAAAGATACATTAACTCGGTATAATAATTTGACCTCAACTTCTTGAACGCAAGCGGTTTGATACGTATAAGTCCGTATATGACGAGAATCCAGTGATTTCAGTGGCCCGTATTATTCAATGGTTAGTCGTACGTAACGCTGCTGCGGATAAAATTCGGGCCCCACCGTTTACTATAGAATGGTATTGAGGAGGTGTAGCGGTCGTCGCGTACGAAACTTGGCGGCAAGCACGTCACTCGGACTCGGGCGCCTGCCTGTAGCCCGCCACGCGGCCGTACGGTCGCCGGTCGGTGTGCTGAGTCGGTCGCGCGTCTTCTTTAATGCCCTCTCGTTCCCTCTCTTTTAGCTTATTTCACTAAGTTAGTGCTCCCACGACTGCCGCGAGTGAGTGACGTGTCGCGCGCAACTGTATACGTGATAGATAAATAACGATACAATGGACTGTGAATGATATACAATGCACAAGAGTGATATCATGCGTTAAGTACGTCTTTAGTCTTGTCTCGTGGTGATAGAATTATGATGCATTTCTTCTCGGATCTCGTTTGGGCCGGCGTTCCCGCTCTGTTTATGTTGTTTCGTTGCGGCACATGGCATGGTGCACGTACGGCGTCTAATTTAGCTAGCGCAATGCGTCATGCATGCGTAGTAAACAGAAGTGTTGAACGACGATGAAGGACGATCGGACCACGCTCCGAGTCTCAATACATCCTCGTTGACCGAGCAACACCGGAAAACTTAAATAAATATTATATAACTTTTTTTATATATAAATAGCGCGTACCTGCGTTGAACAACATGTTTACAATATATATTTTTTTATTACTAATGTCCAATAAGTTTATATGTGCCATTATGATAATAGTTATGGAAGTTATTCTTTAAAGTAGTTTAAATAAACATAACTAAACGTTTTTTAAGACTAAAAAAATTTGTAATGACAATTAACAAGTAAACATCTTATTAATGTGTGAAAATTAACATTAACATTAATTTAAAAATTTAACTTTATTGATATTATACTTGAAAATATATTTTTGTTTAATTATTTTAGTATAGTACTAAATATTTAAAATTTTTGGAGACAGAATATTTATTTTCTTTTAAATATTTCATGTCTTTAGAAAATAGGGGCAATGAACATACACTATGCTTGATAATTAAATGCTCCGTTATATCGAAACGAGTGAACAATATTTAATAACTTTATATAGTTATTTAATAAATAATTTTAGATCTTGTCTCGTTCTCAGAAAAACTTTAATTAAACTTTGAAGTTGTTGGAAATTTAAGAAAATCAATTATAAACCAACTTATAATTGGGTAAACATCACGACTTACTTTTGAGTAACAGTTGAGTTACTTTATCTTAATATAATCAATTAAACTCTAGATACTTACCTATTTAAATTTTAAAATTCACACTAAAAATAAGTCCTATTTTATTTATAAGACATAAGTATTTTAGTAATCATACACCGCATATAGTGAGCACAAAACCATTTTAAAGATAAATGACACGTATATAAATTAATAACTGGCACTGTGAAATTAAGGTAAAAAAAATTTTTTGCCACTTAAATGTTCAATTACCTTATTTAGCATTTATAAAAAAAAAATATAGTTAATCTGTAAAAAACTGAATTTAAATAACGGATTATCAGGGACTTATAAAATAAAAATATAACGTGGAACTCTCCTCTGATCTTCTAAAATAGTTTCTTGATTAAATTCCTACATTTAGTATTTATAATTGAGATTTACGCACAGAGTTAAAAAGTTACACAAGTTTAAAGTAACGCTGACTTAGAAAGTTATTGGGGAAGGGAGCATGGCAAAGATTCTTTGCCGAGAACCTTTATTTCATTTACTAAGCCATTATTTTTATTAGCCTATAAGCGTTGTGTCCCGCTGCTGGGCAAAGGAAATATTATATCTTGGAAAGGTTTGTAGTTTTGTATGTTTTAAACTCAAAATACTGGACTTTTTTCAAAAATTATTTTATAATGATGAAAGAATAATATAAATTCTTTCTCTCCTTCACTCCTTATTATACAATGTGTTGTTTTGTACAGTTGAAATATTTTTGGAGGCGAATCTAATCTACTGCTGGTGCTAAACACGAAAAATATGTGAAAAAATCATAATAATAAACTTACATTCGATTTCATATTTTTGTAAAAAATATAATAATCCGCCTGCGTCGCATACAATACATTTTATGTTATGAAATCACTCCTTGTGAAAGGGCACAGAGACCCGCCTTTCAGTATGCGGCGGCAACTGCCGCTGCAAGGAAACGCCGCGCCGCAGAAAAATTAGGAAAATTCTTTGATCCTATGGTAAATTGTAATTTTCCATAAAAAACAACATAGGTCGAGACTACATTTATTAAATGACACTATTGACACCAGACTCGCGTCAAGCTGTCAAGCAGTTTCATAAAACAGGCCAGTGACTTTATAAGAAACTCTTTGCTGATAAATACACGAATAATGTCGAGGTCCATTCTGCACACTGATACGAGTATTCAAAAACCTCTCAAATCTTTGTAAATAAAAAATAAATACAGCAATCTGTTTACGGCTTTTTAAATAGAACCGACGAATTATTTACGCCTCTTACGTCTCACTACTTTATTTAAATACTAGCTGTTACCCGCGGCTCCGCCTGCGTGATCAAGCGAAAATGACAATAAGTTCGTTCGGATCTGAAAAAAAAAACGACTTTATCCTTCTCAATAGGTACATCATAAAGGGAATCTCTATTAAAAAATGAGCTTTCTAGGTTGAGCGCTCCCGATAATACGTGTGTAGTCTTATTACTTCGAATCCTGTGGAAATTTTAAAAAATCCTCGTCTTTGTCCTTGTCTACTTTATAAATAACTAAATCAACACCTTATTTAAATAGTTATGTTACACAATAATATTTGTTACTTATTTTACACAATAATATTTGTTTTATAACATTACTGGTCCCCTACTAGAACTTAATAATATATATATAACCCAAGGTTTAAAAAATACGCTGCGGAAAGTGTCGGATAAAACAAAAAAAAAACGGGCAAGTACGTGTCGGGCCACGTACAATGTAGGGTTCCGTATTGGCTAGGTATTTCTTGCTTGCATATGAGTACAATGCCTATGACATTTGTACGTTTTCGTCAAATAAATTTTACTTCATAAGTTCGTCGGCTATTACCTACTCGGTAACTAGTAGTGCCTACTTAACCGTTATAGTTTTCCTTGTTGGTTCACTATATGGACTACTACCATGAACTTTTTCAAATTTCTAAACACAAGACTTTCGGAGATAGTGGGGGGGGGACCACCGTGCAAAACGAAAATTGGCACGTTAAATGTAAATAATTCGCAAACGGATCATTGTATTCATTGTATCGGAAAATGATCTTCCCATACCCTCGATGTTTTTAAGAGACCTATCTGACGATACCCAATAACAAGGAGTCGGCGCGAAAATAAAATTTCACTCCCAAATTTACCCAAAAAAAAAAAATTTTACAAAATTTTGTTCTACCACTTTGTTAGCATTGTTAATAAGTATACATACCAAATTCCAGCTTTGTAGCATCAAGCGTCTAGGCTCTAGACCGCGGTCGGACAGACGGATATGGCGAAACTATAAGGATTCCTTGTAGTTTACTACGGAACCGTAAAATGAGGAGGAGTGATGTGAGAAAGTCCTGTATAATAAAATATATTTAATACACTAAAAAAAAATATTTTTTAAAATATATTTATACGTAAATATTTCATACTAGCCGTGCCCGCGCCCCGAATTAAAAAAAATATATATTTATAGGTACGTAAATATTTCATACAAGCCGTGCCCGCGCCCCGCTATCCCGCTATTCGCATGCAGGGAGTGATTTTCGTGATAAACTCAATTATGTCCGTTCTCGGGCCGGAAACTATCTCCATTCCTCATCTAAATTGGTTTAGCGGTTTTAACGTGAAATGGTGATGAACAGAGTTTCGCATTTATGATGTTATGAATAAATAACTATAGATAATTACATACCAATTATAGAGCTAATGTCTATGTTATGTAGGCTGGTATTATGTTGCGTAATATACATAGAAATAATTAAGTAGTTATATTACATCACTTGAACATTCTTTTAGTTTTACGTCATAATCTTATGATTAGAAGAAATCATTACTGCCACTTTTCAGAATTTTATGATTATATTTAAAACGTACGAGTAAATACATCTTTGTCCCAATTTTTTATTGCACCTAAGTATACATTAAGTAGGTATTTAGTACATTTTATTCCGTTAAAATCTTGCTGCTTTAATTCCCATCAGCATTTCTCTCTCATTAAGAAAAGTATTTAAACTGCAAGTATTTAGTTTCAAGGAGAATCAACACTCAACAGCTACAAAACATAAATTATAACTAGCTTATGCCCGCGGATTTACCCGCGAAATCCCGTTGTTTCCGTTCCCGGACTGATATCCGGGATAAAAACTATCCTATGTTGTAATAATATTAGATGGTTAACAATAAAAATGAGAAAGCCCATTATAGGTTCCCCTGTAGATAAAAATATTGCTACTTGTATCTAATGTTAAACTTTTATTTATTTTTGTGACATGTTGAAGTTTGGAACTTTAAATTCACCTTTTTTTACATCAGGGTAACTCAACATAGAGTCGGCAGTACTACCGACTCTATGTTGAGTTATTTTAACAAGGCATGTTTTGTCAACATTAGGTCAAAAGCCTTTTTTTGCGGAAAAAAATTCATGCTAACTTCAAAGTACCTACTGATTTTTTTTTGTCGAAAATTCTATTCATTTCTCAGTCGCACCATATGACTGACGCTCGTGGTTTTAATTAGCACGTTTGTAACCTTAATTTGATACTAAAAATGGTGATAGTCGTCAGTATCTAATCTTAACCCGGCAATTCAACTTGGAATTATTCCAATAAAATACTGTACTTAATTGAACTATGTTTTGCACATTTTCGAGAGCCGTTATTAATTTGGCAGGTGCCACTCTTTACAGAAGGACGTGTAATAGTGCAACAAAGCTTTTATGAACGTGGCCGAAATAGAACTACAACTCCCGTTCATATTGTATGTCACTTTTCGACAGTTCGCCTTTGACAAAATGTATGAAAATATGACACAGTAACGCCCTCGCACAACCTGTCACTCACATTCATAAATATTGTAGCATTGTAGTGTTGGCGTTAATGTCAATAAGCGACTCGAAAAGCCTTTACGCATTTATTGCGATGATGACTTACCATTAGGTTTATAGTTTGTTTTGTTGTTTATGTTAAGAATAAAAAAACATTGTTGTTTTTGAAAGAGTTAAAAAAAAATAAACAGTAAGGACACAGATAAATGGTAATTCGATAAGATAAAGCACTTGATAGTTGTTCCGATATTGACAAATGTTTATCTGTTATTATCTTCTTTTGGGAATTATCGGCATAGCGAATTTTCAAGTTTGGCCAACGATAATACAACGTGCTTTCCTGAAATAAACATTTTGTTTTTTATTTGACCGTTGTTATTGATTACCAGCGGACCGCCCCGGTTAGGCACGGGTTTAACTAAGGATCCCAATTTTAAAAAAAAATAATATAATAAAGCCCGTGTTATCTAGGGGTGATGTACCTTCCCAATGAGTTTAGTAGGATCCTAAATTTAAAAAAAGTATATTATATAGCCTATGTTACCTAGGGGTAATGTACAGTCAAGAGCAGGTCGACCTTTACATATCGGACTTTGTACCCTTCTTAAGGTCTATGTCATAAGAGCCAAAATTGTACTACAAGTGTAAAGCTCAACGTGCTCCTGACTGTACCATCCCAGCGAATTTTTAAAATCGGTCCAGTAGTTTCGAGTTTATTCGTTACAAACAAAAATATAAATCTTTCCTCTTTATAATATTAGTAAGGATTAGATTATTTTTGCAAAAGCATTATCCTTTTGGAGTCAACCTGTTTGAGTAAGTCCATAATATATTACACCAGTTCAAACTACTTAAATAAATAAGACATAGGTATAAAAAAAAACTGTTTTATAAGAAACTAGCGAATCTTCGTTTGCGTGTATCCCGCTTTCCCGTGGGAATTTGGGAAAGTATTATACAGATAAACCTTCCTCTTTAATCATTCTACTTATTAAAAGAAACCGCATCAAAATCCGTTGCGTAGTTTTAAAGATCTAAGCATACATAGGTACAGACAGACAGGGAAGCGACTTTATTTTATACTATGTAAACATTGTGGCATCGTACCAGTGATTTGCATAATCAATTATATAGTGTTACATGTATTCAGTTTACAATGGACTCAGCATTAACACGGTTTGAACTGTATAATATGTTAATAAAACGAAAAACGCAAAATAATGTCCGTAATATCCACGTATCAAGTTGCTCAATGATTAGATGCCGGTATTATAGTGCGTCGCTAGGAAGTTTTCGCCATTGTTTTGTTCAGTAATGTTCGTACACGCGTCTGTAATATACTTCGATAATTATGATATTGAGGAAAGATTTTAATTTTTAGATTTTAGTTTGTAACGAAGAAAGTCAAAAACTACCTGGACCGATTTCAAAAATTCTATCACCGTTACGAAGGTACGTTACCCCCGGGTAACATAGGCTATATCATATTTTCCAAAAAATTTGGGATCTTTAGTAACACGGGTTTTACTAAAGATCCCAAATTTTTTACCCCGAAGCCGGGGACGTCCGCTGGTTTTAAATAAAAAACGTAAATATTTCTGTGAGAATTGTTCGACATAGGTTTATAATGTTATAATGAACTAGCAATATAATATGGCATTAGCTTATGGTGATATCTTACAAGCTGAGCAGTAATATCTACTTAATATCTATGTATTTCTTTCTATGTAGCTTTTATGTCACGATTTTGATTTTACTGCTTCGTGTCTTAATCGCCCTGCCCACTTGCATCACAATTTCATTACTCTAAAGGCCCTGAACGACGAGCGAGTAAAACCGCGATTTTATGGCTCGGTGGTAAAGCTCGCCAGTGTATCACTGCAAAACCGCGGTTTTAAACACCGACGAGTCCTGGCTCGGCTCGTCATGTAAAACGAGATGGCGAGATAACACAAAGCTTCAGACTCGGAACAAGACATGTTACCTCTCTCATTCAGGCGCGACTGTTTTGCTCGCTAGTCGATCAGCACTAACGAGCCGCGAGTAAAACCGCGGTATAGGCTCGATCGGGGCCTTAAGGTACCCTACGAAAATATTGTTGTCAGCAATAAGGCCGCCTTGTTGCCATTACACTAGCCTGCAAGTAAGTTACCCTACGAAAATATTGTTGTCAGCAATAAGGCCACCTTGTTTCCATTACACTAGCCTGCAAGTTGTCCATTGTTCTGTATTACATTGTTGTATATTTCAAATAAAGCATGCTCTATCTTAGATTAGGGAACGTATTCCTTGTGAAGCATATTGTGCGTACAATTATAGATACACTCGATCAGAGGGTGAAATGTCTCAGACTTGAACTGGAGACAAACAGTTGCCCACTGTTCGCCTAATCAGGACACTGACAGTGTAACACTCAGGTGTTTTTTATGGCCAATAAAAAGTCCAATTCAGTCTATCTTGGTCTCGCATCATTTTTATCTGCATTATACATCACAAACAATGAGTGAGCACGATTATGAATTTATTTAGAATACCATACCTACCTTATCATCGATATTTCAAAAACGAGCAAGAGCGTGTCGGTCTAGAGTGTAAGGTTCCTTATTATTAAGCTTTGCTTGCTTGGAGACAAGCGCAATATCATATTCTAATTTATATGTTTTCATCAAAAAAATTTTTATACTACCGGATCGCTCCGGCTTCGTACGGGTTTTATTAAAGATTTAATTATTAGTATGTATATTACTCGAGTCGAGGGTAATGTTTGTGTCTTCCCAACGGTGAAAGAATTTTTGATATCGGTCCAATAGTTTGAGTTTATTCGCTACAAACAAAAATACATATCTTTCCTCATTATAATTTTTTTTTATTTTTTTTTATTTTTTTATTTTATTTATTACAAAAATCCACAGCCCTTAGAATTAAACAATAAAGATCTTAAATATTACACTGATGGCCAATTACGGATTTCCAATTTTTTGAATTTAATATTATAGAAGTTCGTCAACGAAGACGGTAACTAGCGTTTTCGCGGACGGACAATCGACTTTTATGATAAATGACCTACACCGGAATATATTGTTATTGTATAATTAGATTTTAAATAACTTATTACGGGACCACCATTATTGCATTACTATGCCATTTTACGTCCGAAATTTGACGTACCTAGTTAATATAATAATAATTTCGATTTGCGAATATTAATTAATATTGCAATATATTGACATTTTTGCTAACTACGTGAAGCTTCATGATTCATCGTCGAGTTGGCAAAATGTTAAATATATTTATGGTATAGAGTAGAGCATTATTATTTATATTAGAATCTACGAGCTCTTTTAACCCTTTCCATTAAAGGAAAGAGCGGTCTTGACTCTCAGAACTTGAGAAGATTGGCAAACACAATGCATTAAGACGATTGTATGACCTTTCGGTACTACGACGGCCTATAACAATAAAAAAAGTTATAATATTTTTTCAATAGTATAGAACTGTAATTGTATATGTTACAAAGATAATAATCATATGTTCTATAGCGTGCTAGCAAAGTTACCTCGTTTACTGAAAACAATGCAAAAATAAAAACAATTTCATATAACTGTTAGTACACACTGAACATGTAGCATTAGCATAAAAACATTTTGGACAGTAACAAAAAAAAAAACTTTTTTTTTTAAAGGTAACATTTGTTTATTTTACAGATTTTACGTGTAGTTATTGTATAAAGGCAATATATATATTTCAGTTCCATTAGCGAGCATTAGCGCATCTGCCGGTAGTGCAACTTTGTAAAAAAGAACCAAAATGAGACGCATCTGCTCGCATCACACTCAAGGTGACCCCAAGTGCGCATGCGTCCTGCACCGAAAATATTTTTTGTGCGACGCCGACTCCAAGGCCAATCGTAGGAAACCCTTGCCCATTGCCTGTCTGCCACATGAGCGCGCTCCCCTAAATAGCGGTGACCTCGTAACTCCAAACCAGTTCCGACTCAACATTTCGGTGATTAATACGCGCGTTGTAGATTCTTGATATAGGTATTATCTAATAGCGTTATACCTCGATGGCGATAACTCATATTCAATTAGAAGAAAATAATTGTTATACAAAATTTAGTGTGCAATTTCTAATTAAATCAGTGATAGATACACATACACACCTTATTTTGAATACGTTGTTTCATAACAACACCTAACTTTTTCGTACCTACTTGAGGGAATAAATTTGCATTATTTAATTAGAGTTTTTTTGTTTCGGACAAGTGTCTTGTAGACTAAATAAACTTGATTTACTCAATTATAACTTTGCCGCCATAACTTTAGGGTAAATTCCAAACATACCTAATAATTAAAATTGCTTAATATTATGTTGATTAAATGAAGTGGGTATGGGTATAATATTGAGTTTTACGTGTTGCTGGGTCAATAACATTTTATATTAAGTACGTAGTGCATACAAAACAATGACGCATTCGTCATTAATTCCAAACAGTCATGTGTTTTTAATATTTTGTAAACTAACCGAGATTCGAGCAGAATGTAACAAATAAGTGTGTTAGGTACCTATGCATTCAGTGACTAATATTGCATCGAAAATGTAGAAATTTTATAGTGTAAATTAAAGACTGGACCTCTGATTAAAATGCACGGGCTATCGCATTTCCTACACAAGCACCACTCTCGGGAGTCGACCCCTCCGCCGCTGGAGAAGGAGAATAGCACCGAGAGTTGGTACTCTACAATAAGTTCCACGGATTCCGGCAGCGTGAACTCTGATGGACAAAGTAGAAGTATTCCGATTAACCAAAGAGGCTCATACGCTCAGCGCAGCCTCCGGGGAACTTCTGGGAGTCCCTTCGAGTGCGCATCGAGTCCTCGCGATCGTTATCCAAACTTTGCGAGCTACTTTCGAGAAGTAATTGAGGGTAAAAGTTCACCGACCCAACTCCACTATCACACACATCACCCTGATTACCGGAGGCAGCGGAGCGATGGTGAACGTTATCAAATAGGCGTGAATACGTATCAGGTGCCCCGCCATGATTACCGGCACTTCGTATCGCCTCTTTACAACGACGCGATGGACGACATACAAGAGAACGAATATAGTAAGTGTGAAAGATATGGCGAAATATCAAGCACTAAAATAAGCCACGTTCCATACAAAAATCGCTTCGATAATAAGAGTTTCGCTCAAAAATTGTCGGAATCCGCCAATGTCAGTACCAAAGATCATCATACGACCGAAAGACGAGGGTCAGGGTCGAGCGCGAGCGGCCATCGGCATAAGCATCACTCGATACAAGAGTTGATTCGGACATTTGGGAAAAAAGTAGGCCAATGGCGGCACGATGCAAGTGAAGGCAGACGAGGTTCCTGCGCGGTGCCATCCACGAGTGCAAACGAGGCTCGGGGGACGGACAGCGATGAGTTTCGTTCGCGCTCCAAGTCTCTCGATGGCGACCATCTGCACAAAGTGCTTAGGAGGCCTATTCTCGAAGATTGTGGCGCTACATACCAGATTTTCGACGCCATATTAAAAGAAGGTACTGGAAAAAAAACTATTTAATATTTATATTTCTGTTCATATATATATTTAGAGTATTTTATTTAGTCAAGCTACCAAGGTCACCGAGAGATTTTTATACAGAAATTATTTAATTCACTCTGATAATATTAACGGCTAACGCAAAACATGTTATTTTTTATTTACGATTGATTATTATCAAGGATTTCTAATGGATTTATTGGTTAATAGTGTGATAGTCAAAGACAAGTGATAGTCAAGGTTTTTAGTTAGGAGGCCTTAGTTAGGAGGTTTGTTTACTTAGACTGGCCTGGAATCAGGTGCTGGTCGAATACATGAATGGCAAGTAGAATTTGGTCATAGTTCCAGTTTGTATTCCCATAAAAGCCATGTAATTGAAGCGCACGCAGCTGTGTGATTGTGAAATTAGCTTAGGTTTTGACAAAAATGTCAGTTACGTCTAGGATTTCTGACCCTCCTCGGTAGGTCATCAATAGTCATCATGTAGGGTTTTTTGAACTTGTTGTGTCGGCGACAGTTATCGCCAGTGGGCGCAGGCCCTTATACTTGGCAAAGGGAGCGACACGAGTTTATTTTGAAACCAGACCGTGACATAATACTGTGTTGCGGTCCATGATGTCGAAAAATTATGATTTTATTTTATACTAGCTTTTCCCCGCGGCTTCGCTCGCTTTAATTTTATGACAAAGATCACGTTTGACAACAAAACAACCCATAGCGCGACTTGTGGCGCCACCTGTTGGCCGATACAGCGCCCTCTATGGTAGAAAAAATATTTTCCCATTGGAACGACATACTTTCACGGGATAAAAAGTAGCCTATGTTGCTCTGTAAAGTACCCCTAACAATATGTATCCAAATTTTCATAATGATCGGCTGCTGCAGTCAAGCCGTGAAGGAATAACAAACAAACAAACTCACTTTCTCATTTATAATATTGGTAAGGATTTCTAAACTTTATTAGAAACTTTTGATTTTCGAGTCAATGACTACTCACTCAACAACGGCGACCTCAGATTGACAATAAGCGGTGAAGCTTATTGACGTCCCGCTACACATAGATCGATGGTCCCGGGGGAGTAAACTACAACTGTCTTGGAACTCACAACGAATTTAATCAAAAAGAAGATAGTCGGAGTAGGAAGTATTGAAAGGACTTCCTTCCTTAACAACTACGTGAGAGACAGCAATTTGAAACAAAAGGCATTACACCCTAGAGAGATGGCAAATCATGTGAGGCTCGATTGCCGAGCACCACGGTCTATTGTTACATTACTATTGTTTCCAGCAGTTGATGCCACTGTCTGTTTTATGGTAGTTTTTTCAGGACTTTTGACAGACTCGATTTTTTAAACCCGTCTTAAGTACTGACTGTGGCCTTCGTTGCTTAACTTCGATGTAAATTCATGTCAGTCGTTAATTCAGCGACGACGTCGTCTTCGTCAATGCACACTTGAAAAAGTACACTAAATAATACTTACCCATTGAAAATAATTAGTAATTACAAATCTAAAATTAGGCTTTTGCGAAATATAATGTCATTTGACTTGAATTCTATCAACATTTAAAATGAGTTCACAAATCCTTCGTGGTGTCAGTCGCTGAATTACCCCACATAGGCGTGTTCTAATTTCGGTTCCGGTCATGTGAATGTTAAACACGATTTAATATGATTATGATCAACTATACAATTTCGATATTGTAAGCAAAGAGCGAAGTCGCTGCGCGCCGCGACGACAGTGTTGTTCATTTCATATATACCACACCACACCAATACAATACATTACGTTCTCCACAAGAATCGCGTAAAAACGCATCGAATCTGACATTGCACACGACATATTCGTTAGCATAAATACGAATAGTCTGTATGTATCCAGTAAACACAGTTTTGGTTCAATATAAATATTTCAAAGTCAATTAAATTAATTATTATGGTTGGATTGTTTGTGGATGGAATTCGGGAGGGTAATATAGGTATTTGGTGCACAGACCCACAATAATTTTATTAATATAAAACATTATCAGTCCGGGTTAACGTTAATTAATAATTGTGTATGATACGAAGTTATTTCTTTAGTGCGTTCACACAGTGCGATAACCTAACACAATGTTGCTATCTGCCATTTGCCATTCGAGCCTGTCTGGAATTCGTCTGGTTATTATTTATTGTTTTGTTTGTTTACATAAACTTTTTTAAATAATTAGGGCCTTTTTATCAATATACAAATTTTCACATTTACAAAATTAGTAGGATAAAATTTATTTCAATAAAATTCTCACAATAGACATGAGTTTTAAGATTAAACCCACAAGAAAATGTATTTTAGAGTAACTGTACTAAACCCGTTAAGTAACGTCTTAGTGTCAGTAAATATCTTGCGTAAGGAAAATGAACAAAAACTTGTTACCGAGTTAGATTGCTCTTGTTATGTCACATTTTCAAGCACGGATAGAAGAAACTAATAGATAATCTCTCTGGTCATAAACATTGACAAAATCTACCCAGCTCAGACAAAAACTTCTTATGTTCGTTTTGAATAGGCTTCATTTGTACATTGTATAAAAAAAATGCTTTTATTTTCTCTTTAACTACTGCCTCCGGGATATCATAGATATTATTAGCCTAAGAAAATTAAGCCATATTATTATATAGGCAATCAGGAGAAATAATTCGTCTAGTTAGGAAAATTGGCACAGTTATACCTTTTTTTTTTTTTTTTTTTTTTTTTTTTTTTTTTTTTTTTTTTTTTTTTTTTTTATTAATTGAAAATTTCAGTTTGGGTGTACTAACACCCTCTTCTGAGACACCGGACTGTTGCGGGAGCGTAGGGCTCTCACCGCCAAAAATTTTACAGTGTCTGCCTAGGGGCGCCCCAGAGGGGGGCTCGAACCTCGGCCTATGGCGACACTGGGGGAAGGCGAACGGATTGGAGAGAAGCGGCCGGGCACGTGCCGGTACCGCGAAAACCGAGTCCCTACAGGAAGGTGGCGCGACGCGCGGCCCCGCCGGCGGGGCCGATATGACGGACGTGTGTGTCTAGTTTGTGTCGCGGAATCTAATTGTTTGTACGCCTCGATGGCGACTGTAATGGAGTCGTCCGGGTCGTTGAGGACGTGCCGCGGACGACGTTTGGACCTGCTGGTGCCAGCCGGAGCGGAATAATCCCCTGCGGCTTTCACCAACGGATTTGGGTGATGATTGAGCGAGTCGAAGTATTTGACAGAGCATTGCTTTAGGTGGTGCGAGATGGTCGGCACACCTAAGTCAATGTGGAGGTTTTTGTTCCTAACGAACCAAAGCCCACCGATGGCTTTGCGCAAAAACCTATTCTGAATGGTTTGCAGCCTGTGGATATGAGAGGGCGCGGCGTGAGCGAAAACTGGACTTGCGTATGTCATTATCGGCCTAATGCACGTTGTGTAAACTCTCACCTTATTTCTAAGAGAGAGTTTACTGCGCCCATTAAGCAGACAATGTAAGCGGCCTAGCGCGAAAGCAGCGCGGTCGCGGACAATCTTTATATGATGTTCGAAGGTGAGTCCCCTATCGAGTGTGACACCTAAATAACGGACTTTCTTTTCCCAAGGGATCGGTTGTCCGAACATCTTGACTTTAGTGGAGGGATTTGGCGTAGTACCTCTGGAGAAGAGGATAGCGGCGCTTTTATCTGGATTAACTTCTATGCGCCATTTCCTAAACCAGTCGCCAAGGGAGTTGGCGGCGGCTTGGAGGGACTTTACTATGGCGGGTGTACTAGAAGCCGAACAATAGATGGCTGTATCATCTGCGAAAAGGGCAGTATGAGTCACAAGTGGACTGGGTCTAAATTGGGGGAAGTCGCTTGTGTAAAGCGTGTATAGGAGGGGGGAGAGCACGGATCCTTGTGGTACTCCGGCTCTAATGGTGTGATAGTGCCCCATCCACCCTATAGCGGAAAGAGCGATTCGACAAGTAGTCTCGTATGATGAGCACGAGACGGTTTGGCACATTAAGTTTGTAGACCTTATAGATAAGCCCGTTGTGCCATACTTTGTCGAACGCCTTTGCCACGTCGAAAAAGAGAGCGCCCGTTTTGTGCGGGCGGGATCTGTTCGCTCTCCGGTCCAACACGTGTTCGACTATGCGATGCACTTGTTGGACACAAGAGTGTTTGGCTCTAAAACCAAACTGTGCGTCAGGTAAAAGATTATTAGCAAGGGAAAAATCTTTGAGACGAGCGAGAATAATGCGCTCATAGATCTTTCCTATCGAACTAAGGAGACTGATTGGGCGATAGCTCGAGGGCTGATCTTTGGGCTTGCCGGGTTTTGGAATGCCAATGACGGTGGCTTCCTTCCAAGATTTGGGGAAAATACTGTTTTTTAATGCCGCATTGAAAATGGCGGTCAGAAGGAGAATAAGGTGCGCGGGGAAGAGCTTGACGACTCTATTAGAAATCCCGTCAGGCCCCGGGGCCTTCCTATTATGTAAATCTCTGATAAGGGACTCTACCTCATCGGGGGTTACCGGCTCTATCGGCGGGTCGGCATCTGTGAGAGGGCTCGCGAGATTGTTGAAAACCTCAGTATCGACCTCGAGTAGGTGATCTGGATCAACGGGGAGTGTGCTAGGTGCACATTGTGCCTCAAGACTGGATGCTAAGCATTCAGCTTTTTCCTCGTCCTCGAAGGCGAGGGGGAGGGAGGGATCTGACTGTACTAACGGGGGGGTGGCAGCCACTGTATCTGCCTTAAGGGCTCTGGTGAGGTTCCAGAAGGCTTGTTGAGAGGGGACCATATTTGTAAGTGTCTCGTCCCACTGATCGTTCCTAAGCTGTCTAATGCGACGCTTAACCGCTGATTGGGCAGCGCGCATGCGGACACGGTTCTGCTCAGAGGGAAAAGAGAAGTAAGCCCTTTGAGCTGCGTTTTTTTCAGTTAACAGAGCACGGGCATCTGGCGGCAGTTCCCAGCGACGATGAGCGTTCACTGGGACGCGGCGCGAGCAATCGCTAACCACCTTCTGCACGTGCGCTGTTAATGAGTCAATTGCACCTATCGCGTCGGGAATTGAGACTATCTCGTCTGGAATTGGGTCTAACAAAGGAGATGAGATAGACTTAAGGCCTTCTCCTAGGCTGAACCAGTCAGTCTTGAGTCTTGTGGGGTCTGAGGCTGCCACGTTGGGAATGCTCACTCTGGGCGAGAGGGCAATAACGACAGGCCTATGATCTGAAGTGAGTGCAGAGTGCACTTCTATAGAACTCAATCTAAGATTGATGTTCTTTAGGAGGGCTATGTCTAGGACATCCGGACGATGATTAACATTGTCTGGATAGTGAGTAGGTGACATAGGTGCTACTACGTCGAAGTTGAGGCTCTCTGAGAGTCGCTCGAGTTGTCTACCACGTTGGTTTGTGGTTTGGCTACACCAAGCAAGGTGCTTGGCATTTAGATCGCCCGCTATGATAACAGACGGACCAAGATCTAGAAGGTTTTGTATATCACTGTCAAGTAGTGATCTAGGGCTTGAGGAGCTATTGTTAGTGGGAGCTAGATAGGCTGACACTAAATATATGGATTGATGACCTGTCATTCCTAATCTACAGACAGAGGCTTCGATGTGCACGAGATTTGGTGTATCCACAGGCGTGCAGTGTAATGTCGCTTTGTAGTAAATGAGAGTGCCACCGAAGGCAGAGACTGTGCGATCATTACGAATGATTTTGTAATTCGCGATTTTGGGATCGCGAATTGACGGCTTGAGGAACGTCTCCTGGATGAGGAGAACGTCCAATTGATGGGTGTAGAGAAAATCGGCTACCTCAGACCTTTGGGTACGAAGCCCATTGGCGTTGAAGTAGCCGATTTTTAGGGAGGTCGGTTTGACTCTGCTCGTGTTATGGTGTAGATCCATAACTAAAACCTAAAATTTTTGAGAGTGTCCGTCAGCGCTCTAAAGTCGCGCCTCAGGACTATGACGAGGGCCTCTGAGTTCCCCTGGCATTCTATGATGCGGTCTGCCAAAAGGTCGACTTCGTCAAAGTCGATGGCGTTTAAAACCGACATTACAATTTTGAAATTGTCGACGCTGTCACGGGAGGAGGAGGAGGAGGGTTTCGGCGGCAGCGGTGCCGCTTTCGGCGACGGCGGTGCCGCTTTTGGAGAAGGTGGAGGGGTCGCAACCACAACCACCGCGGGTGCAGGTTGGCCTGAGGGGCTGCCCTGCGGGGGGGGAACCTTATTGGTTCTGTGTCGCCACGAATGCGACACAACTGGTGTAGGCACCGGTGCCTTTGCTGAAGCCGGAGCGGCCGCAGCAGTTTGAGGTTGGGGGGGGCTAACGTAGGCCGCCTTGGGGGCGGCTCGAGTTTTAGGTGGGGAGGGAGCGGGCCTCCGGCTCCTTACCTTGGGTGCTTTTGGGCACCCTCGGTAGTTCGCCGGGTGTCCCACCTCCCCGCAGTTTACGCAGCTCGGAGGTTCCGAGCATAGCGCGCGATCTTTAGGCCGTTGACACTCCGGTGTCGAGTGGGCTCCTAAGCATTTTACACAGCGAGGTGTGTTATGGCAATTCCTTGCGGAATGCCCGTATAATTGGCATCTGTGGCATTGTCCCACAGTGCCTTTTTGGTGTGGGGGCTCGACAACAACCCCAGACAGTCCGCAAACCTTCCGAATGTTGAAGATGGCTTTGGCCTCTTTTAAGTTTGTCCTGTCCAGAATGGCCAGGACCATGTTGAATGGGGCGGAAGGCCCACGGTGCATACGGTGCACCTCTATGACGGGTAGTTTTTGGGCCTTTAGGTCCTCGAGTACGTCTTCGCACCCGATTTCCTTTGGGACCCCCCGAATGACGACGCGGAGGCGCCGGTCTTCTTCCACACTCCACGTGTGGAATGGTATCGACATACCGTCGAGAAGTCGCGTTAGGTTGCGATAGTCGGAGATAGTCTCCGTTTTGAGCCTGATACCCTCAGTGCGGGTTTCAGCAATGAAAAAGATGCCATTGGCATCGCATCGGGCCTTGATGGCCATCCACCTATGGCGGTTCGTGATAACGACCGCCGGTGGGCGCTGGGAGCGCTTGGGAGGGGTGGGGAGAGAAGCTCCCTCGGCACCCTGTTCAGCCGCGGGGGGCGAAGCAGGGGAGTCAGAGGCCGCGGCGGGAGTAATGCCGTCGGCTAATTTAGCGGCCTTTTTTGCGGCGCCTTTGTTGCGCCTGGTGCGCTTTCGGCCTGAGGCCATGACAAATTCGTCCGAGTCGGACGTGGGCTCGGAGGAGGATTCCGAGGACTCGGAAACTACCTCCATTTCTTCGTTTTGGGCCTGACGGGCCGGGGACGAATTAGCGGAGGGCGAGTCGCGCGCGGCGGCGCGCGCGGGGCTTTTGGAGCGCGCGGTGGTGCGCGCGGCGTTCGCAAGGTGCGAGGAGGTCGAGGCGGGGGCGGCGCGCGCAGCGGGTGCGTCGCGCGCGTCGATCTCAGAGGGCGCGGCGGGGCGCGAGGCATTCGCAAGGTGCGAGGAGGTCGAGGCGGGGGCGGCGCGCGCAGCGGGTGCGTCGCGCGCGGCGGCGCGCGCGGCGATCTCGGAGGGCGCTGCGGGGCGCGAGGCGGGCGCGTCGCGCGCGGCGTTTACAGGGGGCGCGACGGCGGCGCAGGGCTCGGTGGCCTGAGGGGCCGGGGAGAGAGAGGCAATTCTCTTTATTTCCTCAATACGAGGCAACATACGGGGATCTTGCTCTAAAATTAGAGCGATGAGGCCATTTATAATGGCGTTTTCGCGCGGGTCGGTCGCCATGGCGACCGGCCTAACTTTAAGGGACCTAACAACTAACGAATTTATCGCAGTTCCTCCCGTCACGTTCCGCAAGGAAGAGTCTGCGAACAAACCTTGCGGCAGTCGTGCCTAATAAAACGCGCTCGGGGGGAACACCCGAGGTGTGTATGCCTAGTCCCCCGCGCCGGGTGAGGCGGGGGGGGTGTAACTGGGTGAGCCCTAAGCTTGTAATCCTCTGACCAATCTCAATGTGTCAGAGGGCCCTAGCTGCTTAGTGATCGGAGGGTAGCTGTGAGCCGAAGCCCTATGCGCCCAAACCGTTCACTAAGAATAGGAAGGGGAAGTGGTAGGTGGGAGGGGGCGACAGCTAGCGTCGGTCAGGGGAGCCCCCTAGGCCGGTGGTGCTAGCCCCGTCCGGGTAACTTGCTTCACCCAGAAGGGGATCAGCGAGTGCCCGGGTCGCACTCCTGGTGTTTGCGCGCGGTTGGCACCGTTAGGTTACGCGCAAAACCAGACCACGAAACTGTGGTTTTAATCAAAAATCGCGCGAAGTTAAAAAGAAACTTCTAAAAACCTGATAATGTTTCTTTGTTTTCAAAAAAACAAAGAAACACGTAATTCGGAGTGGCAGTTACGTAATACGTAAACGGCCGTTGGGAGCGGGGCGTGCAGCGTGGCGCGGAGACACCGGGAACGTGTGGCTCGGGGCGCGTCGCGAGCACGACTGGTTCGTTGAGGGCGCAGTGCTTCGGACGGGAATACTTGTTGACTCGGCGTTGGCCTTCTGGCGACTGCCAGTTATACCTTGTGGAGTCCAGATCAACATATCAAAAGTCCTCGAGGGTGGGGGGAGGGGGTTCTGAGGGTGTGTGGGGGATGAGTAAAAGGTCCCATTTTCTGATTTTTGCTTATATCTTAAAAGTCTGTACAAATAGCATAATGATTACTTCTTACAAATTTTTTAAATACAATTTACCACCGATCAATACTTTAGGTTTAGGAGCTACGAGATAGTGGTGCCTGTATTATGTAAAGTGAGAAAGATTTTTTTTCGCGCTCACCTCTTACTTAATATCGTTAGATAGGTCTCCTAAAAACATTGAGGATGTGGGAATATCATTTTTCGATACAATTATCCGTTTACGAACCATTTAAATTTAAAGTTCCAATCTTCATTTGAAACCGTCCCGTAGCTCCTAAAGTATTGATCGGTGTTAAATTGTATTTAAAAACTTTAGTAAGAAGTAGTCATTATGCTTTTTGTAGGTACAGATTTTTGAGATATAAGCAAAAATCAGAAAAGGGGACCTTTGATTTATCTCTGGGTACTCTGGGTTTTTTTTGTATGAAAAAAGTGCCAGCTCCTTTGTAATGCATATGCTAAACAAAACGTTTCACTTGAAAACTGTCAGTTTGACTTCGCTTTGTACTTATATTTAAAAATACACTGCCAATCAAAGGATCCGGTTCTTTGAGTGCGTAGTTCTTTGTCGTTTATCTTATAGATATTGTTCGCATACAATTTACAGCGAACCATATTTCTATTGAGGAGTAAAACTGTTTCATTGTTCTGTGTTTTCAAGCATCTATAAAAATGTAGATTATCTCGTTCAATTTCGCTCTCTTGAACGTTCTCCGTTTGTTCATCATGTTGTTGAATTATGTCCACGGTCCAAACGCTTACTTTTTAATTAAAAGAATCCAATTTGTCTCTTTTAATTAAAAATATGATCGGATTTTTGATGTCACGTTAAAAGCTTCCGATCTCTTTATCCGCCTCGTCCCGGGAAAATTCAACGAACTCAGCACAGACCTCAAAACATTTTACTTGTTCAATTTTATTATTAATATTTCTTCATGGAATTACACAAGCGCGTAGGTATATCGTAATAGAGGAAATTTGTACGTTTAAATTTAGTAGTGCTATAAATAACATAAGTCGCCTTTTTATATAATTTCTTCTTGTATTTGATGTATTGTGAATAAATCATTGAAAATTGAAGAGCTTGATGGCATCGATGTGTGTAGCTCTTCAAAACGAACACGCAAGTTAAGCACCGTCAACCCTAGTCAGGGGCCCGATTCTACTAACACAAATGCACCAATGGACTCTCAATGGTGTCTCAATCGTGTCTCAAAAGAATGCCGATAGTGTATCAGTGGAATAGTTTTTGACATTTGTTATGGACTTAAACAATAACATAATGTTTAACTTATTGTTTAAGTCTATAACAAATGTCAAAAACTATTCCACTGATACTCTATCGGGTATCGGCATTCTTTTGAGACAAGATTGAGACACCATTCAGAGTCCATTGGTGCATTTGTGTTAGTAGAATCGGGCCCCAGATTGGATGAGTTTCGTTTCTTATCTATGTCATGCCGTGCTTTGGAGGACACGTTAAGCCGTCGCGTCGGCCGGAGCTGTTGTCGATGAATGACAGTCGTTAAGTCAAGTTGGTGGCATTCAGGCAGCTTGAAAACACGGGCCTCCACCTGTTGTAAAGGCTTTGAACTTGCCAAACCTCGGTAAGCGTGTTAACGTAACATTAGAGTGTATAAATTATATTTCTGTTCTGCTCATCATCAGAATTCAAAAGCAAAAATATTACACGAAACACAAGTGATGGCGTCACTTCCGTATGTGGCAGGTTACATTACATGTCAGCTGACTTTTAAAGCCTATTACGAAACGAATATTGTTTTCAGTGTCGTTCAATATTATATTGTTTCGTTTTCTGTTATTCATCGTAATTGTAACGTTTGTTAGTACCATTTTAAAAGAGCAAGTGCTGAGTTTCCTTTCAGTTCTTCTTAGTACAAATCTGCCGTCTGAACTGGTGATAGGAAAAAAATGAGACGATTCGAAAGAGCTTGTAATAGACCCATTTGTATAAGGACGATGAATTATTTCATTACAATAGTTATATTTTGTATACATGTGTATTTATTTTTTACAAGAACACATAAAATGTTAATACGATAATGAGGTTTTCTTTATTCTAAATGGAGTCTAAAGTCAGAGTACATAAAAAAATCTATTAAAACTAGTTCTCGCTATAATTAGAAACAATAATGGATTTTATAATTAAAACAATATTAGCATAAAGACTTTAGATTGTTTAGAATAGAATACTGTATGGGCATCTAAAGTGTGTTACGTTCAAGTGAGAGATTCAAAGAAAGTTGACTAAAAATATTTAGGGCGATAGTTACCACCATTTTCGAAGAGATTATAGTCAAAATAAACAGTTTTTTGACAGATCTAGCATGGTTTTGACCTTAGACTAACTAACATTTAGGCCCAGAACAGACGGTGAAACGCAACTAAAACGCAACTGCAACGAAACCCTTTTGAAACCCAATCACGAGTTTCCTGCATGCCAATTTCAATGAAACTAGTTTGAAACACATTTCAAATCGGTTTGAAACGCGTTGCAAACTAGTTTTACGTGGTTTTACTAAGGTTGATGTGTCCGTCAAAGGAAACTCAAAAGTAACTAGAAGTTGCTCTTTCGTTGCATTTGGGTTTCACCGTCTGTTTTGGACCTAGTCTCAGGCTATCTATTTTTTTCCTTAGTTTATCAATGACTGCTTCTGATTTAAAGTGATAGTGATTCTAAAATGTATTTACTCAACTTTAAAGTTACAAATAACATGTATCTTTTTAATGTAGATGTTGTTGTTATACTGTTTGTTTTTATACTCCAATAACGTTTTCTGCTTGCTTTGGGATAAACCTACCGGATATAACAAAATTGCTGATTATTAGGAAATAGTTGTGATTAGTATACAAAACAATACAAATACAAACTTTGTTATTGCGTAAATGACCTGAGGATAATTCGCGATAAAATATTCTATTATACTTTCACACGATACTTTTATTGTTTCATTATACATTTTCTTATATTTGTAATTTTAAGAATCAATAACAGATTAGGCATTGATCGAATACGTGCAATTTGAACTGGAGGCTGGCGGGCCGACTCTCAGTTGTGGTCGTCTTCTTAGGGACTGGTCTGCTCGTTTTATCAACATCTACATATTCGACATATTTAGGATTTGACCATAGCACTATTTGGATCGACATCCCGCGTCACGCGTTTAGTGCTTAATTTCTGTATGTACCTGTATCTGTATTTTATTTGAAATGTACCTATCTATATATATAAAAGAGAAAATCACTGACTGATTCATCACGAAATCTCCGAAACTACAAGTGCCAGGAGTGTCAAATTTTGCATGGGGGTTCCTTTTGGGGCGTAGGTGCTCACTAAGACTGGATTTTGCGAAATTCAACCCCTAAGGGGGTGAAACGGGGGTGCAAAGTTAGTATGAAACTTTGCCGTTTTTGAAGTTATTCGAATGAAATTCAGCACGAAGGTTCTTTATTGAAAGGTATGAAACACGAGTAAAATATTTTTCTCAAAAATCATCCCTTATGGGGTTAAACGGGGGTGCAAAGTTAGTATGAAACTTTGCCGTTTTTGAAGTTATTCAAATGAAATTCAGCATGAAGGTTCTTTATTGGAAGGCATGAAACACGAGTAAATTAATTTTCTCAAAAATCATCCCTTATGGGGTTAAACGGGGGTGCAAAGTTAGTATGAAACTTTGTCGTTTTTTAAGTTATTGGAATGAAATTCAGCATTAAGGTTCTTTACTGAAAGGTATGAAACACGAGTAAAATATTTTTCTCAAAAATCATCCCTTAATAGGTTAAACGGGGGCGCAAAGTTAGTATGAAACTTTGCCGTTTTTGAAGTTATTCAAATGAAATTCAGCATTAAGGTTCTTTATTGAAGGGTATGAAACACGAGTAAAATATATTTCTCAAAAATCATCCCTTAGGGGGTTAAACGGGGGTGCAAAGTTAGTATGAAACTTTGCCGTTTTTGAAGTTATTTGAATGAAATTCAGCGTGAAGGTTCTTTATTGAAAGGCATGAAACACGAGTAAAATATTTTTCTCAAAAATCATCCCTTATGGGGGCTTAAACGGGGGTCTTAAACGGGGGCGCAAAGTTAGTATGAAACTTTGCCGTTTTTGAAGTTATTCAAATGAAATTCAGCTTTAAGATTCTTTATTGAAAGGTATGTAAACACGAGTAAAATAATTTTCTCAAAAATCATCCCTTATGGGGTTAAACGGGGGCGCAAAGTTAGTATGAAACTTTGCCGTTTTAAAAGTTTTTATTGAAAGGCATGAAACACGAGTAAATTTTTTTTCTCAAAAATTATCCCTTAGGTGTTTAAACGGGGATGCAAAGTTAGTATGAAACTTTCCGAGTCAAAATCTTAATATATAAAAGAGAAAATCACTGACTGATTCATCACGAAATCTCAGAAAATACAAGTGCCAGGAGTCTAAAATTTTGCATTGGGGTTCTTTTGGGGCGTAGGTGCTCACTAAGAAAGGTTTTTTTTTTGAATTCCCACGGGAAAGGGCAGGTGCTCAACCTAGAAAGCTGAAATTTTGTGTACAGGTTCCCTTTATTATGTTGACAAGGATAAAGATGGGGTTTTACGAAATTCCCACGGGAGAGGGAGTAATAGGACTGCAAGTGTATTATAGCAGCCGCTCAACAAAGCTGAAATTTTGTATAGGGGTTCTCATTATGATGTTGACAAGGATAAAGTCGTTTTTTTATTTTTATTCCCACGGGAACGAACTTATTGGCATCTTCGCTTGACCACGCGGGCGGAGCCGCGGGTAACAGCTAGTTGTTATATAAAAAAGGCCGTAACTTGTTTTCTTTCGCCATTTCTTTTACCAGTGGTAATTTTACTTTTCTTTCCGAAATGGTAGTAGTTTATAAGAGTAGATTAATTACATAAATAATTGAATACTGTAATGTAATCATTGACGAGAGAAATTGTTTGTGAACCTACTCGCTGAATAAATATTATGAATTTGAATTTTGAACGAGTAGCTATTAACAATTCCAGCATAACTTTTTGTTTTTCATCTCATCGTAATTTATAAATAAACAATAAATAAATATTCTTGGACGAATCACACAACGCCATCCAGTCCCAAACTAAGCAACTTGTACTACGGGTACAAGATTTCTGATAAATAATATGCTTAAATACCTACTTTTCTTTGTAAATAAATACTTATTATACATAGAAAACACCCAGACCAAGGCAAATAACATGTCTGTTTGCAAAAAAGGTAAGCTCGTAGCCAAGTGTAGGCAGCAATTTCAAAAAATAAATAGGTAGGTATTGTACGTTCTAAATAAGAATAAGAATGAGCAGAACAATTAGTGTCAAAATAACTGGTAACAATTTTTTTTTAAATACTATGCAGTTCATCACTTTTTTCCCCTCTAATTCCTATCTTAAGGGGCTCCATATAGCCGATGACCTTGAAGATTTGACCTCTAAGTAACGTTACTTCACCCCTTCACCTCGCTTTAATATTACGTAAAATGCCAAAAACTTGACATCTATTGAGCCTTTTGTAGTACTAAGTTTTGTTAAAAACCTTGCCTTTTTCACCACTAGAGGGCTGGCAATGACGCGTGGCGCGGTAATATTAACGACATCTAGTTGAGAAACCAATTATTAAAATATTTGAACACTTTCCATAGACCTCTAGAACTAAACAATATCAGTTGACACTTTTAAAATGATATATGGATTATGATAGAACTAAATATATATTATTAAAAACAAATCTTAACATTGCAAATGAAATTTTGCAGGCGATGTAAGTTATGTCGTATTTGGTTGGTTACACAAAATTATTTAACAAATCCCGTTTTTTTGGTCTAGTTGTACCATACTATCTCAGGAACTATAAGCCCTATCAAAATATGGATTAGACAGAAAAATTGGGTATTTTTCTCTGATTCACATTCAATGAAAAAGGTCATTTTGCTACAACTCGTGTTGTACCGGTTTTCACACATTTTTTTAAATATTGATCGGCTGGATTTTACTATCGATACAGTACCAAAATAATCATTTTCAACAAAAAAAAAAAACTGTACGTCTGCGTGTTAAACCGTATCACGCAAAAACCACTGAATTTAAAGAATGAATTTTGATGAAATTTTACACGGAGATCTCGAGTCAACATTTAGAGTTGTGCTTTTTATCCCAGAAATGCGTAAAACTAGAAAAACCAAACTCCACGCAGGCGAAGCCGCAGGCACCCACTAGTATGGTATGAAAGGCACTATTAGTCAAATAAATGACGTAATCTATATCATAATTTTATTTGCGACATACAATACATAGTTAAATTTCGCCACATCTCTTATTGTTTACTATGGCTTTGTGGTAAATAATGTCTAGTGTCGAAGTTCAATCCTTAGTTGGTGCTCATGTTTTTTATTTGATTTTTACACTTCTTTTTAGCAATATAATTTTATGTTTTACTTTTTACCTACCTAACAATAAGTTACGTACGAGCAGTAAAAAAATATTATAATAAAAATGTCCTCAAAATTTTAAATTGGTATCTGATATTGTCTATTTTTATACACATTAGTAAATAATATTTTTCGTTTTATCTCTTTTTTTTCTCGTCTAAAAAGAGATAAAAAGAAAAATATAATTTTAATGTGTATAAAAATACTTCGACAATTTCAGATTCCTATTTAAAAAATTTAATGCATTTTATTACATATTTTTATTATAGTTTTTTACTGCTTGCAATTGTAGGTAGGTAAAAAGTAAAACATAAAATTTTATTGTAAAAAAAAGTTTAAAAATCAAAAAGCATGAACACCAACCTAAGGATCGAACCAGGAGACACTGGACTAAAACTAGCGATTTGTTGAATCTACGTTTGACGACCTCCGTGGCGTAATGGTTCCCACGCCAGACCGCCACCCAGGAGGTCCCGGGTTCGATCCCCGGTCGGGTCATGATGAAAAACGAACTTTTACTGATTGGCCTCGGGTCTTGAATGTTTATCTATATATGTATTTGTTATAAAACATAATATCGTTGAGTTAGTATCCCATAACACAAGTTTCGAACTTACTTTGGGGCTAGCTCATTCTGTATGAATCTGTATGACGAAAATATCCAAATATAAAAAATATCAACTAAAAAAAATACAATAAATGCATGAAAGTTATTTATCTTTTTAAAAATAAAATAAAATATTTATTTTATAAAGATAAATAACTTTCATGCATTTATTGTATTTTTTTAGTTGATATTTTTTTTATTTGGATATTTTCGTCATAATAATAAAAAATCGAGAGCATGCATGGTGCAGCGAAAATTTGGCACACGTCCATCCATCCGAAAGCGTGGGAGCGCACTGATTACCTTGTGTCCAGTCACCAGCGATCCAGAAATTACGTAATTGACGGAAAATTGCTTGTGACTTGGTGGAAATACACTCAAATTCAAAAACCAAACAACAAATAAGTAGATAATATTATTGCCTATGTATTAATGTAAATTTTACACGAATCGATGCATAAATACCCAAGTTGAATCGCATTCTTTCTTTGATTACTAGGTTCCTTAAATATTTTATTACTCCATAAATATTCAGTAATTTCAAATTTCGAACAGCATAAATGTAGTACAATGACTATAGCACAACATATATTTTTTTGGTGGTTATTCGTTATGGTAGCTAGGAGTAGAGACAACTTGAAAAACAGCAAAATTTTAGCGAAATTTGTTGGTACAGCCTTAATGAACGAATAATATGTTCTATAATGATATTGATGTAATGTTACGGCTCTCAGAATAGGAGGAAGGAAATGCTTATTATAAATCCAATTCAATTTATTGGTATCAATTCCACGACGGATATTCAATCATTCGTGCGATGCGCCTTGCTAAATTAGACTCAATTACATTTCATTACGATCTTTTATTCATCTTCACTTTTGCATAACTGATACTTTAACATGTAAATCGAATGTTAACACCAACGAACTTTGGCTTATCTGATTCATTTTGACCTGACTGACTTAGGAGTTTGTAAAGTGAACATGAGATAGTAACGACGAAGACCGTCGAGATTAGGTTTGTTTTTATGTGCCTTAACGTAGTTTTAGATGATCGCCAGGATCTAATTATGAAAGATGTATACTTGTAGCAACACAGTACATTTTTTTTTTATACATTTAAGAAATTTCTTTAATATGTCATCATCATCTCAGCCCGTTTCTGCCCACTGCTGAGCATAGGCCTCTGTTTTCGTACGGCAACTTACTTGGTCCTGTGCCTTTCTCATCCAGTTACGACCTGCGACTTAGCTATATTGTCGGATTATCTTGCTCCTGGACGTCCGACACCTCTTTCACTATTCCGAGTACTATATCCGACCTGATTTTTTATAGTCCATAATAAATAATATGTTATGTACCTAATATGTATAAGTTGACGACCTTCGTGGCGTAATGTTCACCACCGCCGCGGACCGCCACCCAGGAGGTCCCGGGTACGAATCCCGGTCGGGCGAGTCATGATGAAAAACGAACTTTTTCTGATTGGCCTCGGGTCTTGGATGTTTATCTATATATGTATTTATTATAATATATAGTATCGTTGAGTTAGTATCCCATAACACAAGTTTCCAACTATTTTGGGGTTAGCTCAATCTGTGTGGTTTGTCCCTATATATATATTTATTAATAAGTGTCTGTTCGTTCATTGAAATTATACACCGATACACCGTGCAATGAGTTGTATTCTATTCTCAGTTAGATGTCAGTCTAATTTCCCTTAGGAACAAAAGGCAGATAATGGGATAAACTGCGAGTGTCTGTTGTTTCTATAATTATACAATCATCATTTGACAGCCCGGTGGCGCAGTTGGTAATGACTACCTGTCCTAGATGTACATTAATGAATACTGTGTATAATTAATTAATATATTGTATACTTACTTAGTTTTTGTGGTTTCCAGTAAGATTTATATTTTGCGTTTTTAAATTAAATGATATTTGATACTTATTATTTATGTTTTGCAATCGGCGCGGTAAGACGCGATTTTATTAGGACTACATATTATATAGTTTTTTGGCTAAGAAATGCAAACAGGCAAATTTGTTTTTTTCCTTTAATTTTTTTCAGTAGTTACCTATATGTATTATACCTACTGATTTAAAAATTCTGTTATATTTTTTCTCGTAAGTACTCTTTTATTTTCAATATGACCATTTTTTCTTGTTGTATTGTCCATTACCTATAATGTAGTTGGCACTAAGAGTATACGAGTTGGCATGAATATATTAATGCAGTTTTTCGGAAACGTTCGTAAAATCAGTCACTCACACGTAAAACAATGTGCATGTGCACGGCTCAACATTCATAACCGCGAACGCTCTTCGTGAAAAAGATATCTGTACCGGCAAGATTAAGATTGAGTCAATTAAGACGACGCATATATTATGTGGTAGTTGACGGGTGTCAATTTAGTTAAACTGTAAAATTAATTCGATCAGATCAGCGACAGGTCTGGTGGTCGAGTGGCTAGAAATGGTAACTTTATCCCAAAGGCCGCGGGTTCGAATTCAAGGCAAACATTTGTGTGTATGAATATGTCTGTTTGCCTTGGTCTGGGTGTTTTCTATGTATAATAAGTATTTATTTACAAAAAGCAATCTAGTACCCATAGTACAAGATCGTTTCCTTGCTCTCTTTTAGTGTAACGACATTATATCCTATGTATGTATGTTTATATTGTAATAAGTATATATTGACAATTATATATGTATATATGTATGTATGTATTAGTAAGTATATAAGTTATATTTAAAAATTATATCGATAATGTCCTGCTGATTACTGTCTTGCGGGTCCTGCCCACTCCATGCTGAAATTCGTTACCGTAAGGTTGCCTTGAAAAGATTGCTTTCAGCAATAAGGCCGCCTTGTTGCTTAAACACTGTCTGTACCTTTTTACCGTTTACTGTATCACTTGTTTGTGTTTTGCAAATAAAGTGTATTCTATCTATCTATCTATCTACAAGCTTAGTTGCTTAGTTTGGGACTAGATGGCGTTGTGTGGTTCGTCCAAGAATATTTATTTATTTAATTTTAAGGAAGTTGCCCAATTATTTTAATTGTAAAGTAATGGAATTTACTACATTATTTTCCTTGCTATAAATAACTTCCGTGACTTCTAATAATTTTCTTATACATCTATAATTTTCTTATTCTTATGAAAGCACAGCTTAAAGCGCTGATCCTGACTTGGTGGGTGTGTTCTTTGCATCACCTAGGCATGTAATACGATGATTTTTCGTCCCACGAGAAAGCGGAATAAAAGCGAACGATGCACCCTTTGACTACCCTCAATGGCGTACTATTACATTTTCTCGTCTTTTTGCTTTAAAGATTTTGATCTACCTAACCGTTATTCAGATTTTTTCGTAAATACACACTTGAGAAGGTCAAATTGTCAACGAAATCTCAAAGCCATACAATAGTCTAGACTAGATACAGCCAATCAAGTGAAGCTCAACTACCGATCACAAAGAAGGTCGCATTTTTAGGTTTTTTACTTTTATGGTATCTCGAAAACGGGGCGTCATATGAAATTTTGTTGTACTACATAATGAAACCTGATAAAATTTTCAACAACTTTGGCTTTCACACTTTTTATTTTAATGGAAAACATAGAAGTATTATTACTATTTCATATAGATCAGCGAAAAGTGTTGGGTCTCCGAATCTATCACTCGCCGAACGAACCACATTGCTGAATCATACTGATATCACCTGATATACTACGAGAGAGAGGGTGGTACTTCCTCGATCGAGCTAGTATAAAATGTACTATCAATCCGAAACTTAAACATAAATTGAACAATTAAGTCGTCAACGAAAATTTACATTTCCAAGCATCGAAGTCTATCTCGCTCTTACAAAATGTAAAGTGAGCGAGACAGCGATAACATTGTTACTTCACTAACGTTATTAAAAGACCTATTTTCGTAACAAAAACAGTTACAATCTCATGTCGATCTCATGCCCTGTCTCACTCATACAAAATAGGAATTGAACCGGATAGTACGTGAATTTGAGATGAGTTTTTGTTACGAAAATAGAGCGACAGATATACAGATATTTAAATTAATATTTATTTACATAATGTCTTTGAATTTTCGACGAGAAATGTAAATTGTTGGTTTATTACTGGCTTTTAGATTGACCGGATAATTAAATAACCCTTGGGTAAAGACAAATAGAAATTAATTTTATGTGTAATTAATTTCATGATATATATAATTACATTTTTTATCAACTGATAAAAAAATTACATATTTCTTTCATATTTGTGAGTAGCAGAGTAGGTAGGTACTATCTTTTTTGGAAATACCACAGATAAGATAATAGTTACCATCAGTTATATGTAATGAGCTCGATGGCATCACTGTATATCGCACTCTGAAACGAACTTGCAAGTTAAGCGACGACGACCCTAGCCAGCGTTTGGATGGGTTTCGTTATCTCGAACCCTCCGTGCTTCGGAGGGCACGTTAAGCCGTCGAATGTTGTCGATGGGTTATAGACATGGCCTCCACCAATCCGCATTAGAGCTGCGTGGCAGAATACGCTCTATTCTAAGCCCATTCGATTGACGGGAGACCTGTATTCCTGCAGTGAGATGATTATGGATTGATATAATAAATATTAGGATACGTGCCAGTTCCTGAAAATAATTAGAAATGTTAATATATTCTAAACAAAATTAATACAAAATCATTATTTTGACTTGAACTATCAATATCGTTAGAAAAACTGCCTAATCTCATGGCATATTCCATAAATTTAAGAAATTTTAAACCTAAATGCAATTATTTAAAGGTTTTATTTGCTAGAATATGTCTAATGATATGCAATACAGTAATACAATGTTTTCTCCACAGGTGCTTATTTGCGACGAACTGTTTCTCAAGAGGCTGAGAAGCGTCGGTCTTCGCTCGGAAACGTACCTACAATACGTCATCGTGCCTCGGACGCTTTTCTTGATCCACACCATGCTGCTATACTGTTCAGGGACTCGCGAGGGGTAAGTAACGCCGTCATTATAAAAATCTTCTTCTAAAGGAGGTGATACAATTCCCTTAGTAGAAAAACCCACAACAAGGGGGCCACCAACCACCACCACAAAAGGAAATTCCCATTGAAAATACGGACTGACTTTTTCAACCTTATTTTAGTTGGCCTTAACCTTTACCTTAGCTAGTTATGTCTTTTTTGACAGGACTACGTATTTCGTTGTTTCGGATTTTAATATGAACGCCTACAACCCTTTATGAGCAGTTAGCCTCCCGATAGAGAGATAGTGATAGTTTAGAATAGTATTTATAAATATCCTCTAAAATCTGCAATACCTACAAAAATTTTGCACCGGAGCCTGGGTTTGTTGGATCACCTCTTTTAAGAATGGTGAAACTTTTCATGAAAATGGCAAATAGTTATTTTAGTGATAAAGTAGCTTAATTTGCACAAGTTTTACTTAACCTATAAAAAAAAAAATATTTCTTGTAATTGCTTTTTATTAAGTTTATTTTATTGCTTTCGTCATCCGTAAATTAATTTTATAATCGTACGAAAGAGAATTAATTATTTTAATTATATATTACAAAACTTTTTCTTAGATAACGCGTTCACTGTAAAATACATGGTAGAATCTAACTTTCTTTGTTATATTAGTCACCCACAGTTAACCTATTTTCAGGGTTACCCATGCGCCATTTCCCGGGGGTCTCGGGAAGATCAATAGGCTTTGGCGACACAAAATGGAGATTACTAATCAAAATAATCCATAATAATAGGTATTATAAAAAAAAGTGTCCTTCTTTCACGTCGAATGTAGCTACTTTTTATCTTGGAAAAACATCTAATTCCCACGGGAAAAAATAAAAGACCTCGCGTGCGAGGCCGCGGATAATAGCTAGTGGCTAATAAATTTATAAATGCGAAAGTATTTTTTTTCTTAGAATTACCTACTGACTTGATGAATTTTGATATGTGTACATTACATAGTTTTGTTTGATCTTGTTGCCTAGAGCAAAGACTAGACGAGTTGTAAGGGTTAACTTATGTTTTTGTCATTTGACTATGTGCCAACACTGAACTATAACATTTTGTTTTTGAATTTGAAATAATTTTGATTATATTGTTTATATTGTATAGTTTTCATTGTACCTACGATATATTTTTAAATGACAAAAAGGCCGTAACTGATTTTCTTTCGTCATTTCTTTTGCCAGTGGTCATTTTGCTTTTATTTCCGAAATGGTAGTCACTGGAAAAAAGTGTTTATAGAGTAGTTTAATTATACAAATCATATAATATTGTATGTACTCTTTGACAAGAGAACGTGTTTGTAAAAACTTATTCTCTGAATAAAAGTTTTTAATTGAATTTTGAATAATGCTAGCTTTACACTCTCGGCAAGTTGAGCGAAGTAAGGTGAATTGTAGTTAGGCACGAAGTTAGAAAACAAATATAAAAATATTAATAATTTATTTTGGCTTCTTTCAGTTGCCGGTTGCAGATCCATTTTTAGAAAAAGTAAATCTGTCCGACCTGGGTAAGTGTTGTTTTTTTTTTTCATTTAATGTTTTATCATGTAAATTACCAATCCTAATAATCCCAATCCTAATAACTTATCCCAAGGGACACAGGTTCGAATTGAAAATAATGTTTGTCTCGGTTCAGAACTTCAGACTTAGATAGAGGAAGTACGTATAAAAAGTAGGTATAATATTTATCAGCGATCTAGTACTTTGCTTATTTTGAAACTTGATGACGTTGTGTGATTCGTATAAGAATAATTGATTTATTTTATTTACGTAATATAATATTGTAAAAACGTTTTATTTTGATAACAAAGTTAAGTAGGTATTACATAGACAAGTTTAATGGAGAATTAAATTTCGTAAACTAATTCCTTTTAATGAGTAATTTAGTACGATACTAAGACGATACTCATTTATTTTCGCCTTCCTTGAAAGTTTTCAACGATGTTGTTACTTTTAAATTGTTTTGTTAGCTAAGAGTTACTGTTAATGAAAATCTGGAGTTATAAAAACTGTGAGTTAACATTTTATTTAACGGACCACTTAATTGTAAGCGATTACTACTGTTTACAATCTTAAAGGTGATTAGGTGTGCTCACATAAAGAGAACATAATTTATTGAGACGTCTTTAATATTTCTCCCATATTTCCAAAGTTAATTTGCCCAGCAGTGGGACATAAATGGCTAGTAAAAAAGAAACAAAAAAAAAACAAAGTTACATAATATTTTGTGACGGCACCAATAAACTGATGACAAATCTACTTAACCTTAATGATAGAAGCTATTAAAATATTAAGGTGGTACGTTTCAGTCCGAGCGGGAAATTCAGATTTTTGGGGGTTTTTCAAATTCCATCCCAATCATTGATAGAATTTTCGTGAAAATTGATTTGGCGACAACAAATACAATATATCTACTGAATAATTATCAAATAAATTATAAATATTAGCTTTTCTTATTATGAATGTCCACGATGCACCTTTTTTTCCTTCAAACGTGCATTATGCGCATTCATAATGAGAAATTTCTCATTTACTCATTGAGAAATTTGTCGGGTAAAGTCGAATTTTAGTGCTCATACACATAAAGACGATATCTTTAGCCGATGTCGCGTCGTAGCACGATAGGACGTGCGTCGCAATGTGTTTATACACATGAGCTCTTAGTAGTATATGAATGAAGTGGTAACGTTCCTGTACTGACCTCGGAATGCATGACATCCAGTGCATATTAATGAGTGGAGAATGACCAATGAAAGGGCCAAATAATTAAGGGGTTCATTTGGTGTGATTATGTTCATTGTTAATGGCAATTTGCTGTGGTAAATGCACAGTTTACTAGTTAATCGTGAACATAAGTGTGTAATCATCCGATTTAGCGGACAGTAACTGAGTTATGAGATATTTACTGCGCTATTATTCATTAATTAGTAATATCGGTGAATACAAATTAGCGGTGTGCGTTGTCACATTAAATTAATTTAAAATGTTTTATGAAACTCTATATATAGTTTTACCTCGACTCTACACCACTCTATGAGCGAAGCGAAGTTTAAAGACAAATGAAAATTTAGATGAAATAAAACAAAGTGCCCTCTCCACACAAGTGATGGGGTTCACTTTGGAAGTAATTTATTTATTTAGCTTTTCGACAATGTGTACACCATTACTTTCAAGAAGCCCCATTAGTTATGGAAAAGCACTGCATGTAATGTGAAGCTATGGTAAAATTACACGGAAAACAAGGCCTTAGGTACCAAATTATTATGAATCTGTGGTAACTAGTGTGTGGTGTGGTGTGTGGAATGTTGGTGGAACTCTGGTTTGTAGATAGGCTCTTGCCACACAAACATCCACTTTCTGAAACACATTTTTAAAGTTAATGTCACATAGTTATAGCTGTCAACTGTCAAACTAAACGAGAAAAAGAGGTAATTTGAAACTTAATGTGGAGTGAAACTTAAAATGAAATGTGTTTCCAAAACGAGCTGAAAATGAATGACCGCGAAGAAAAAATCGTTGAATAGTCGACGAACGGGATTTTATAACATCAAATAAGGGTTAGCTTCCTTTATATTACGCGATATTTAAAATTTGTATATTCATTGATGTTTATTGAGACGGACGGGGCCAAACCTTTGCTATAAATAAATCCACCGTTTCAGGCAATGTACGTGTTTATGTACAAAAAATAAAACAATATACCAAAAAGGTTTGTTAAATTAGAGAATTTAATGTCTTCTACACAGTAAAAAAAAGTTTTATGAAGTTATTTTAAACAAGCTTTGCCTGTGGCATAATAATGAACTGCCTTATCAGGCAGGCGAACATGCAAGGTTTAGAAGGAAAACAATAATTGAATATCATTTTTATTTTCTTTAACATTTATTACCATTATATAAAGGCATTTTATTCGGTTTAACTTAAACCTTATCTTAAGCCGGGGTCATACATAGCGAATACTCGCTGCGAAAGTCTACTCTCCGCGAGTATTCGCCGTATCTGACAGGCTATTCGCTGAGAATAGTCTTACTGGCTGCGAGTTGAATTCGCCGCGATTTGAATTGAGCATGTTCAATTTTACTCTCGGCGAATACGCATTCGCCGCGAGAATTCGCTGTGTGTGACAGGGTGGGTACTCGCTGCGAATAGCCATTCCGCGCGCCGCGCCGCTCTAGACTAGACTAGACACGTCTGTGCTACAGGTTTCGTCGCTGCATAGACGAGTATAGTATAATGATGAGTCAACCAAAAAAAGATTCTCTAAATAATAAATTTTGAATTTGTGCACCAACAGACTGTCGAAATTCTCGTGTAGCACTCGATGTGTGTGACAGGCAGGTAGCGAATTGTCGCTGCGACTATTATTCGCGGCGAATGCACTCGCAGCGAGTTTTCGCTATGTGTGACCCCGGCTTAACAGCTGAAGTGTCATACCAAGTTACTTGTTTATTTTTATATTTAGGGCCGATTTTTCAATGCTCAGATAAACCATCAAATAACGGCTTATCTGAGGAATAAATTTATCTGCCTGTTCGACGGCCAGATATTGGCTTAATCGACAGTTAATTTGACGTTTGAGTCGTTGACATTTACCGTTTACCAATTGTGCGTGCTATTTCAATTATATTTTTGTATTTGTCCATCAAACTTACAAGTAATTGAATCTCAGCAGTAATAAAATTAAAGGAACGCTCCCTTTTCTTCGCTTCCATTGCGATTTGCGATCAAAATATAACCAACAAATAAAAATCACCATGGCACGGCACAATTTGTGTTTTGTTAAAATCGCGTACGCGAAATGAATGCCAATGTCAAACAAGAATGACATTTGATAGTGACAGAAAAAAAAAATTGTCCTGCTCTAACATCATATATTTTCATGATCAATATATTTGTTTCACCTCTTTGAAGTTAGTGACGCTCGAGTTGATCTTTTCTCGAGATAGCTTATCAGTGGAGTAAATATGAATTGAAAAATTGGTATTCAAATATTCGGCCGTTTAACTGTCTGGTAAATTTATTCATCGAATAGTTATTAGCCGTTTTATCTGAGCATTGAAAAATCGCCCCAGTAAAATATAGAATTATGATCTACTAACAATAAAATCATTCCTCTTTATAAGTACCTACAAGACAAGGTAAACATTTATGTATGGAATGCATGTTTTTCTTGGTCTGCATTGTTGTATTATGTTTATTAATTACCTATTTATTAAGTTATAAAAGTTGGTCTACATAATTAGACTAGTTGACATTTTGTGCTCATTCACAAAAGATAATCAAAAATAAAACAAATATTACGGTTTCTCCCGTCAAATAAACTGACAGTTCTTATATGGATCACTTTCGTGGATTTGGCCGTCTTTTGGCAGTTATTACCTGACAAATAGGCTATCTAGAACTTTTAGGCGGTGAAACAGGCCCTAGGTCCTTTTAAAGAAGTGCTGTTGCACAATTTCGTTCTTTCTGTAAGTTTTGTAACTCATGCAGCCTTTTATGCTGTAAAAGGAATACAACGCCCACGTATACACATAACACCATACTTAATAGAATATTAACAAACAAATTCTTTAAATAGTATTATTTCCTAATACCACTGTTCACGGGGCAATTCACGTAACAAAAACCGATTCTAGTTCGATTCAACGACACTCGCTGTCTCACTCATACAAAATAAGAATTGAACGGGACAGCGAGTGTCGTTGAATCGAACTAGAATCGGTTCTTGTTACGTGAATTGCCCCATTGCATTAATTTCTCTCAATTCTGCAATAAGAGATTCAGCCATGGGTTGGGCATAAAAAAGTGGCTTTTTTAGAAGTTTCATGATTTTGTAGTTCATACAAGGCAACCTACCAATCAAATTAGCGTTATTTTATTTTGCGAGGGTATCTGTTGGGCTCTAGAAAAAAAGGTTTATTCTGTGACAATATTGTACCTACACACAAAATACAAATAATATAAAAGTACAACAAAATCTTATAAAACTAAAGCTTATTGGGGGGCATAACCTAACTTTCTGTCACCTTTCCGACTTTCCGGAAACCCCGTCGACGACCGCCCAAAGACGCATCTTGTCCTCAACATTGTGGCGGTGATTGCATGGCGCGCCGCTTTACGTGGGGACTCTTCCGTCCACAGACCATTTTAAGACAAAATAAATTTTTCTATTATGATAGTGGAACACAAAAAAAAACTAACTCTGTCTGTTTCTAACGGTTTTATTATTTACATCTCGATAAAGTTCTGGAATAAAAATTGGCACGACAAAATTAGTTATTTATAAAGGTGAAATTATATCAGAATGCGTCACACATGTGCAGGCAGTGCACACAAGAACAGATAGTTCGCTATTTAGGCATAGAAGCAGTATACAGGTAATACTACAAACAATGACTAGTCCTAACACTCACTTCTTGAAAACATATCACAATAGAAAAAAAATATATATTTACATTTTGACAATACACGTTCCAAAACATTAGGAGTAAATGTTTTTGACAAATTAGTTAAAATTTTAATGAATATGAGATGAAAGAGATCAACGGACGGACGACTCTTCCGTATCGTAACTGGCAAGCTTACTTTTAGTTTGCTAAACATAGATCGATGGGTGGAATTAGTCGAGTTAGACCATGCACGTTTTACTGGGAATTACTCACTATTATTTTTTCGTGTTCGTCTGGGATACCTTTTTGACTTTTTAATGTTTATTTTCATTGTTTACGCTCGAGGTGTCCCGGAACTAAACGGTTACATCACAGATCAAATATACCAATGAGAACGCTTCTTCAGACACTGCATCCAGTATAATAAATTATGTGAGTGAGTGTTGAGCTCATCTGATAAATGGATTCTTTTAAAAGTGGGGTAAATTAATGTTGTTCATAATTTTGTAATCAATAAATTAATTTTATACGTAAATAATATTAGTCATAATCAGAATTTAAAAATAATTTGGAACAAGTTTCCATCCAACCAAAAACCAACAACCAACCAAAAGACAAAAAGAAAAAATATAACGATGGCTCCACCGAACACTTACACGAAAAACGAAAAGGATGTCATTAGCTCTTCGTTTATTCATCGGAGCCAATAAATGAATTTAGTTAAGTTTTGGTGGTTAACAAGAGTCGCATCTCCTCGTGAATAGAGGGTGGGCGTGGGCAGCGGCAGACAGCCAAACGGCGGCGCTGGCGCGGCACGGCTGCGGCGGCGGTGTCAAGTTCGGCGCGTCTCCCGCAGGCGGCGGGACGCACGCCGTGTATAATTAGCAGTGAGCCGTAGGAGGCGCGGCGGGCCGCACCGACAGCGGCGGGCGATGCGCCGCCCGGGCCCCGCGCATGCTGCGCCTACACTATTTCTCGGACAACCCCGGACTCGTCGCCGGCGACGACGAAGAGTCCGTATACTCTATCGAGCTGATCAAGGAGTTCGAGTCGGTCGGACGCGCATGGAAGGCGTTCCTGGCTGATTGGCTCCTCAAAGGTGTTTGTTTATGTCACCCACGCGACTTGACCGTCCATTGTTATTGTTTTTCTCTTACGGATACTTGCCGGGAATACACGAATTTTTGTGCGTTTGATACAATGTACATAAAATGTAAATTGATATTTTATGGGCCATGTTCATATTAATTTTGACTGATGACTTGAGTGGTGAAGCAATGTGGCGTCCCAGATTTATTCCCGATAGGCAAAATAGATTGTGATCGAAATACAAAATGATGGATGTCTGTGTTCCGAACCCTGTTCAATCATGTTAATGCATATTGTTCTGAGCCAAATGAGTAAAATTCATCACTATCCATGACTAATTTAAAAAAATGATTTTTTCTAAAAATAGATGGAACGTGCTTTGTTTGCAATACACAACAAAGTAATACGTTAACACAGATAACTTACAGACTAGTGCATTAGTAACAAGGCGGTCTTATTGCTAAAAGCAATCTTTTCAAAGCAACCTTAAGATGTGGAGTGGTTTCACTTGGCAGGGCTAGCAACGTAAGAAGAAACAGAATAAGTTGTAGTATACTTAAGATAAAATATATGCTAAACTATTTCAATAAATTCTGCATAATATATTTATAATCTCCATTAGGTAGAAGTTAAAATTTGTACTCGTAATACGAGGCGACCGACGCAATATGCGTCTTTAGCGACAGGCGTATGTTTGTTTTGCAAGCTGGACTACCGGTGTCCGAGTGCCAAGGGTACACAAACGTTCATATATTATTGAAATCACTCTGTGAATATTAGGATTAAATATATTTCAATTGGGTTTTAATACTGTGATTTGGTTTAAAGGTTAGAAATCCTATACTCTATTTTGACTTTGGTGTTGCGTTGCCTATCGTCAGAGTGTGTGATAGCGTATAGTGTATAAAAGACGACGCATTCTTCATCTATTTTACGAATCAATCATTTATATTATCTCATAAGATCATCAAAACCTTCTTCTTGCTACCCTTATCATACTTTACGTGGGTTCGGTACAGCATCGTAAATCTTATCCACTTCGCCATATCATTCCTCGTCTCGACTCGATTCTTTCTTCACATATCATCCTTCACACACTCGATCAATCTTTTCTTTGGCATTCCCTTATTTCTAACTTCGCCAGTTTTCATGTCTAATAGCCTTCTAACGACATACCCTTGTTCCCTTCTCATAACATGCTCATACCATCCCAATCTACCACTCCGCATCTTGCTACTATTGGTACTACATTTGAACTCCCACTCACATACTTTTCCTTACTTTATGTCTTTTAGTCACTCCACCTTAACATTCTTAAGATTATAAAAACCAAAGTAATGAATAACCCGATGATATTTTAATGTAACAACCCATAGAAACGTACTGTCGAGGTAAAGATTTTCTGTCATTCCGGTAACAGAGTCGTTTAACGTTTAGAGAATAGAGGGTCATATGTTTTGGTGTATAGTTGACAGGCGACGTTGTATGTAACTCCAAGTCGACAGGTAGTACACCTCTTGAGAAATAAAGTGCAGTACTGCCATTTCTGCAAACACACAAAAATATCAAAGCAACACGATTACTGTGCACTAAAGCCTATCGTGTTGCCTTTTTGCACGGCCTCAATTGTTATTCGATCCGCTAATACTGGTGTACTATAACTAGCACACTTTACACAGCCTAGTGCATATCACATTCACAATATTTTTCGGGTCATGTATTGTCACATCCGTTTAAACTATCTTTAGCACAATAGGCCACAGATCAAGTGTTACCTGTTGACCTTTAGTCCTTATGTCGTTGTAATAATAGGTAACTGTTTTTGTATTTCTCTCTACCTATAGTCTGTCAACTAGATAAACACACTAGCATAAGATATATCAGGTCTTCGCAGTCGTCTTGAATGCATTCTTTAATTTACTTTGGTTTACCGCAATTAGTATCAATTTTAGATTAGCTGGTGGTAAAATTGGCTTTAAAAGGCGGAGCACACCGCATGCAGCGCAGCGCAGCGCAGCGCGTTGCAGCTTATGGCGTTGTAATCTATGCAATATTATGAGAAAGGACACACCAAACGCACGATGCTGTGCAGCTCTGCGCAGCTACGCGTCGTGCGTATGGTGTGTCCTTTCTCATAATATTGCATAGATTACAACGCCATAAGCTGTCAACACGCTGTGCTGCGCTGCACAGCATCAAAGATGAAAAAGTAAAATAATGTAAAAAACAAAAATGGCCGTTTTTTTCTCAACTCGTTATTTATCGAAACAGCAACATTTGAAATGTTAACAAAGTGATATAAATATACTTCATCGTCTATTCGAATGCGTAATAGTACATTATTTTATTTTTTCATCTTCGTTTACCAGCTATCACTCATCTTTCAAATGGCGGCGCTAGTGGACGGAATCGCATAATGTTATGATGTTATAGATTAGCTGAAGTGTCAGGTATGATATAAACTAATTTATAGGTAATTGAATAAGTGACGTCGAAACGTGTTCGTTCATGTTATGACGATTATAACTTTTACAAACTTTAACTTGTATAACTTTTAACGATTGAAATTGTTCAATCGTTATATCTCAGAAATGGTGGCTCGTAGGAAAAAAGTATTGTTTTTTTTTATAGATAACTAGCTGTCACCCGCGGCTTCGCCGGCGTAAAAATTTATAAGGCCTATGTTGGGCTCTGTACCCCTGACAAGCCAAGCCGTGAAGGAATAACAAACAGACAGACAGACAAAAAACAAACAAACTCACTTTCTCATTTATAATATTAGTAGGCCTTGAATAAAATAAATTCGGGACGGAGACGGTATATGCGTTTGGGGTGAGAAGAGAATGTTTGTTGTGCAACCCATGTTGCCATTTATCTTCAAAACTACTAGTCCGATTTTGATGCGGTTTTCAGTGATAGGTTCGGGTTTGATTCTTGAGCATGTTCTTAGAAAGGTGTTACGGTGACAACTCACCAGGTGGCGCTGCAGTAAACATTGTCTGTGCAAACCAATGTTGCCATTTATAGATTACAATTTATATAATACCCATGCTTGCTCTCTAAAAAGTTTGAAATAAAAAAGCAAAATTAAATTTTTTGAAAAAACCCACGACTGTGGTTTAATTGTAGTTGAAAAAGGATAAAATAATTTTGAAACCCCCGACTTAAAGAATTTATGCCATGAATGAATTTAATAAAAATAACCCAAGAAAATCCGTCGGGGGCTGCCATCTCTATTTTAAATTTCAACATAAATATAAATACGTACCTATTCAAGTTACTATAAAACTGCTAGACTAGTTCTTTAATGGCAGCCCCCGACGGATTTTCTTGGGTTATTTTTATTAAATTCATAGGATAAATTCTTTAAGTCGGGGTGTTCAAAATTATTTGATCCTTTTTCAACTACGTCTAAAACGTCGTGGGTTTTTTCAAAAATTTTAATTTGCTTTTATATTAATGATTTTGCCTATTTTCAGCTTGTTGTGAATTAATGTAACGTGTTTAGATTTGATTGATGTTTAGATTGACCGGGCTAGTACCTAACCCTGTATAAAAGACATTACCTACATCAAAGTCTCACATGTATAGAATTTACGCTGTTCTTGCACAATGCATCTTATGTGAAATTGTATTTCGATGCATTCCCATAGATCAAATTGCTTCCCACTGTGTCGTTTCTAGAATGTGCTTGTAAGGTTTACACTTACAGCCAACATTTTTCTCGAGATTACAATAAAAAGATTTTTTGCCCTTACAATCGGTTCAGTTAGGGGAAGGGGCAGACTCGGTCCAGCCTTTCAAGGGAGATTTACTCTCCCTCCGTGTCTCTTTGTACCTGTCCAAGCTCATGCATGGCTATAGTACTTAATGTAAATGGACAATATTATATTATATACATTGTTGTATGTTCTTCTCAAAACTGTTACTATTTCGCTGGTATTGTTCCAGTAAGGAATGAATATTTCAATAAATTTGGTAGTTATTTAAATGTGTGCTTGTACTTTAACCTGCGGATGAGTCAGTGTCCGTGAACAAGGTCGGCCACCAGGCACACATGTTTACTGCATCATTAATAGAAAAAAAATCAAAACCCTCATCGTTCCTAAAAATAATTTTAAACTAGCTGCTGCCCGCGGTGTTACCCGCGTTTAATTTCATGCAAAGCAGCGCCATCTATATCAGACTGGACCAAATCCTACCGAAATCGCGGAATTTTACGGAATAAAAAGTATCATATGTGTTAATCCAAGGTATCAGCTACCTACGCGCCATATATCAAAAAAATTGGCCCAGCCATTTGAGCATGAAGAAGTAACAAACATACACACAAACTTTTGTCTTTATATTATTAGTGGGATTAAATGTAAAATTCTAAGTTAATATAATAACCCAAATATTACAACTGGACTTCGCCGCAATCCATTGACTGGTTTTTGTTGCTTATAATCCCCCCAACCTCCAATAAGCGCGTTCTGGTTACCTATACATACTTACGTCGAATTGCAAGTAACCCTGTAAGTAATAATCACTAGAAATACGAGTAAGTAAATGCTGTTGTTGTCTTGTGTCTCATGTGCTGTATAAAATAAATGTTTTTCTTTCTTTCTTTAGAAGAAACTCATTTCGTATCAGGCACTTTTCATATTAGGGTTCCGCAAACTCCTCATTGTTTAGCTTCTTCGTTGTTATATATGAAGACAGATAATAATATGTCAAAACAGCTACATTGGTTCCACAGATTAAAAACTTAGCCTACATATAAAAAAAATATCTTAATCATTCTCTTTTTTTTATAATAGCCGCATAGATTTTTTACTTTATTAAATACTAGCTGCCTGCCCGCGGTGTTACCCGCGTTTAATTTTATGCACTGCAGCGCCATCTATATCAGACTTGACCAAATCCTGCGAGAATCGCGTAGTTTTCGGGATAAAAAATACCCTATGAGTTAATCCAATGTAACAGCTACCTACATACCAAATATAAAAATTGGCCCAGCCATTTGCGCGTGAAGGGGTAACAAACATACACACAAACTTTGGCGTTTGTAATATTACAATACAATACAATACAAAACACTTTATTGCACCAAAGAACAAATACAACAATACAAATAAAGCTTAGTAATACACGGTACAATAGGCGGTCTTATATTAGTAGGATTAAAAATGAATCTATTAATTTAATTTGTAGCATTGGCAAATATCTGACAGATTTGATAATACGCTCGTATTTAAGAACCGGATGTTTGTTGGTTTTAGCACTTAAGGCCATCCTTATTTTTATTTCGATATAGATTCAAAATTAGGTTACCTTTTTTTATTTGTTAAAACGTAAATTCCTCAATAGAAAAAATATTAAAGATAACACTATTTTGTTATTATTATTTGACGACCTCCGTGATGGTTACGATGCCGGACCGCCACCCAGGAGGTCCCGGGTTCGAATCCCGGTCGTGTCATGTAGAAAAACGAACTTTTTCTTATTGGCCTGGGTCTTGGATGTTTATCTATATATGTATTTGTTATGAAATATAGTATAGTATCCCATAACACAAGTCTCGAACTTTCCTTGGGGGCTAGCTCAATCTGTGTGATTTGTTATTGATTTATTTACAATTAAATCGTTTTATTCTCATTTATGGGCTGCGATCGGCTTGTGTGAAAAGGTTAAGTTTAATTCTGGTCATGAAAACATAATGTGTAATAAAACAGTTTATCGTCGGTCGTCAGTAATTATCAAAGTTGTTCCAGAATATAAGTGGTAATGTGAGTACGAAGGACGGAGCCTGGGACGACAATATACCTGGGACGGAGCCTGGGACGTATATTCATGTTTGAAATTCAATAAAATATAAAAAAAAAAGAATTGCAAATTGAAATATAAAAAACCGGGCAAGTACGTGTCGGTCGGGCCACGCACAACGTAGGGTTCCGTATTAGCTTCGCATTTCTTGCTTACAGATGAGTACAATGCCATTTTATATGACATTAGCGAAACCCGCGCAACTTCGTTTGCGTATATCTCGCTTTCCCGTGGGAATTATGAAAAATCCTTTCTTAGTGCTCCCCTACGTTATAAAAGGAACCCCTGTGAAAAATTTCAAGTTTCTAACCCTTATAGTTTATGCCCTGCGTTGATAGTCAGTCAGTCAGTCAGCTTCTCCTTTTATATATATAGATTTGTACGTTTTCGTTAAAGAAATTTTACTTCATAAGTTCGTCGGATATTACTCGGTAACTAGTAGTGCCTACTTAACCGTTAATCTAAGATCGTGTTTAAGATATTTTATTTAATACTGTGTCCTACTGTTGTGAATTGCAAATAAAGCATATTATAATCTAATATTTATGTAGATATGTCTTTCTTGTAATAAGGCATCGTAGATATATATATCAATCAGTTTAAATGTAGCTTTACGTCAGCCTCGATTTATTGATGGCAAAGCTAACGTTGACCTTTGAGCACCAAGTAAGACATTATTAGTTATAAACTTATGATTTATAATATAACCTGGTTATCATTCTAGAAAACAATGTGTCTTACAGGAAGACAATATGTCCTCGATAAAAATCAATGTCTCATATTGTTTTCCTATAAGACACATTGTTTTCTATAGAAATAAAATATAGTAATATATGGTTCTGATATGGATTTAACCAACACAAAAATTCGCCAAATGATGCCGACTTGCTTATGTGTATAGCAACCCGCATACAACAGTACAACTCTTGTGAAAACAAGTTATATAAAATTTGTATTAAAATTAGTTATTCTCAAACTGAAATAACAGATACGGGACAAAGTTAAGCAATTAGTCCTACATTGTCTTGGAAGTTGTATCTCAAATAATATAATTTACCTGAAAGCGAATAAATTGAAGTTAAAATCTTATTCAAATAATACATAACGTCTTATAGTGGTAGAGCATTTGTGAAATGGGTTAACTCAATCTAGGAATCTCGCAGAATTTCGGCGTAAAGCAGGAATGCTTTTCGTTCGTTTAGTTTACACCGTGGTCCGAATCACACTTGCTGCGAAACGCATACTGATCCCGCGTAGGTACATGGTTAAAATAAACCTTTATTATTCACTGGCCTGGTGGTCGAGTGGCCAGCAATGATCACTCTATCTCGAGGGCCGCGGGTTTGATTCCTGCGCAAGGTAAACATTTGTGTGCATGAACATGTCTGTTTGCCTTAGTCTAGTTGTTTTCTATGTATAATAATTATTTAAATACAAAAAAAAGTATTCAAGTATATTTATCAGCAATCTAGTACCCATAGCACATGAGTAAATAAACTGACGGACAGAGGCTGCACTTCCATACAACGTCGCGCGCCGAGGACACGCACACAAGCATGAGGCGCGTGTATTGCGTGTCCTCAAAGCGCTCGTCACGTACACATGCTTGTGTGCGTGTACTCATCGCAGTGACATTGTATGAAGTTTAGCCTCTGTTCCGCGGTTTATTTTTACTCATGTGCCCATAGTACAAGCTTAGTTGCTTTATAGTTTGGGACCAGATGGCAATTGTGATGCGTCCAAGAATATTTATATTTAATTATTATTCATGAAACTTACAGTTAGGGTAACAATAGGTAATTACTTGAATCTTTTTGTGAATTACAAATTACTCACTGTTTCAATATATTTGATATGACCTGGGTCGAGTTACCTATGCTCCCTTCCGTTTTACGATATCGCATTTCAATATAGGTATTACTGCTTGATTTGCGGAAACATGGATGACAACCTTGGCTAATGAGTGCGTATGTTAACGGTTGAATACACTTTTGTATCATATGACTCCATACTAAAGCTAACGCTAGAAATACATTTCAGTACTCCATACTCCATTTTTACCAAAAAAGAACACACCTGAAAAACAAAGAATATTAAAACCCGTAACACAGATGGATTTGATGCGATGGATGGAGCGGGACGAGCGCGTCTATATACCGTTAGGTTTATTAATATGAACGTCGACATTGTCAATACACGGTACATACGTAGTTCATTTATATTGGCGTTTCCGACCCCCTCTCGTCCTCTTCAGGTATAAATTATGGTACTCAGTTTCAACGCCCGCCACGCTGCTAAAAGATAGAAATCGGACGAATCTCATAAGAAAAATCTAGCTTATAAAATGTACCACTGTACGTTTTAAAGAGGCCCATTTAGACGACGCTAGTTTCTTGTACATTCAAGAGCAATAATTGCATGCAATCTAGTTTGAGCAATAATTTGTCCGTTAAAAATTGTAAGCAAGTGTCGTTTAGACGATGCATGTCAATTACTTATTGCTATAACATTGTGTGCAACTGGCAATAAACTGGCGTCGTGTAAATGTTCATTTAGGCTAATTTTGCTGGTTTTATGCTTGGTTCATATGGCATAACGTCATTAACTGTATTTTACCTTTTCCAATGAATTTTAGGTAGTTAACCTATATAAAATGTTGAAATCCTTGAACACTAGAATAGAATGCTTAATAGTGAACGGAAGTATCTATATGTATGAAGGTTATGGCCAATAAATTTTTGCATAATTAATAATTATTGCATAATTAATAATTATTGCATTTGGTGATAATTAAATATTCTATTCTAATTTAGGGTGAATACCTAGTCCCGGGACATGCCTAGTGGTGGGACAGTTCATTTTCTTTTGCCTCATTTACATTCAGCCCATGCCACTGCCCATCGCGCTGCCGGCAATAATTCCCTGAATAATGCCGCAGCATGATCGAGAGCAATGTGTGTTTACATACTGCCCTACTACTGACCACTCCCACTCACTTCGCGTTAGAGTTTCGACAATGGCCGACGTCGAAATAATTACAGCAAATACTATAGAAGACTAATACCCACAGCTTTGGAAGAATTCGGGCAAGACGCGACACTAGCGCCCCTACGGCATGAGGGCGGCATGAGGTGAACGATTTCAAAACTTTTGTGCGTTTTGTATGCAAAATGTTATAGCGCCCCTAGCGGCATGAGGTGAACGGAGGTTTTTTGTATGCAAAATGTTACAGCGCCCCTAGCGGCATGAGGTGAACGGAGGTTGCCAAGTCATTGTATGAGAAACGTCAAGAGCTGTGGGTAAAGTGGGTATTAGTCTTCTATAGTATTTGATTACAGTTAAATAAATGCATTCAAATACAGTATAATCGAATGTATGTCAAGAAACTGCATTCGTTAGCGAGTATTCCGTATTTAAATATTTTAATAACTTGCAGAAAACCTCTTCTAAGATTTAATTCTTCTGACAGAAATAGTATGAATAGAATTTTGGTTTTACATGTAAAACTTTTGAGCAATATAAATTTATCATTAACGTTTTATACTTAGTCATTTGTTTTATCATTAAAAATATTAATTATTTAAAATAATGTTGACTATAAAATAGATAGATTAAATACTCATTAAATTCACCTGTTTAAACAATAGTAGTATTTTTTATTATTCGGGGAGAAGTGTACAAATAATATTGATTTGTTGAAATATATCTACTCTATAAATATTACCACCATTTCGGGAACAAAATCAAACTTTCCACTGGTAAAAGAAATGGCGAATAATATAAAACCATTTGTTTGTTACAGAAGAGGATGAGTCCCAGATATTCGTGAAGTTCTTCAAATTTCATAAATGCTATGACCTGATCCCAACGTCGGCCAAGCTGGTGGTGTTCGATACACAGCTCCTCGTGAAGAAGGCTTTCTTCGCTCTTGTCTATAATGGTAAGTCCAGAAAACTACATAAGGTACATGATATAGTAAGCGCCAACATTCGTGGTCCGTGTCGGGTCCTGTGGGTCTATTCCCATACCTAATAAAAACAGTTAAAATCTAACCCTCACCCGTTTTATATCTTTGTATGAGATTGAGACTAGATTTTAACAGAGTGTTTATACGAGTTTTTTGATCACATTCGAACGTGTTAACGTTTACAAGCCGACGGAATTGAAAGAAAAGTGTCATATTGTCAATTTACTAGACGCGTGTTATATATTCAAATTGTCAATACACTTCAAAATGTGAGCAATTAAGACACCTAATTTTGATATGTAACACGCGTCTAGTAAATTCGCAACATGAGAATTCTTCTCTATCTGGTCGGTTTATTTACTTTGACATTATCGAATGTGACCAAAAAAACTCGGTACTAAGTAGGTACTCTGTTTTATTACTAGAACAGACCCACTGTTCTCGTTTCATAGAGCGCCTGTACGGAATCCGCTCCGCTCGTAATGGAAGAAGGCACTTTCCTAGCGCTTTCTACATCAAGTACTTTATAATTTGTTTGCTTAATGCGAATTTCTTTTCACTTCATGTTTTTTTTCATTTTTTATTTTATTTTCATCTTTGGTGTATGTGCGAACTTTATGTACCTACGTTAAGTAATGTATAGTTATTAAATTAAACAATGATCTTCCAACGAACATATGGTTAAAATACAATAGTGATCACGTATTGTTATCGTTCTGTGTGTTCTTTTTAATTACATGAAATACATACCTATATAGTAGCTTTCGCTTATAAAATACCTAGGTACGGGTTTACATTACATGTACCTACCGATTCATAGTATGGATATCAAGTAACATTGTGGATATCGAATGCTAAGATTATACTCATTAGGTATAATCTTAACATCTCTTAACGACAGCGATAAAATATCTACTAGAAATAATAATGACTACATTTTACCTGTTTTTAATTAAATTGCGCTTCTGCTGCGTATGCGAAGATTCATATATTTATTAGCGAATTTTTTAATGCTATGGCTGCGAGTAAGCTGCAACCAAGCAGAAAAAACCAAATTTTTTGCTGCGCGGATTATTATTGGAACCAGCGCAGTAAAAAAAAAACTTTGTTGAAAAAATAAATTTTCCGCTCAGCATCAGTGGACAGATAGCCCTAAAGTGTTTTAATGACACAGCAAAGCGAATAAATATTAAAATTAATTATCATATTGTAAAACTCATTATGATTTGTTAATACAGCTATGAATGGAACTACGGAACCTTCATAAGAAACAATACGGCAGCGTTGCCATGGATACCAAGGTGTTTATCGTTCCACAGACCTAAGTAAATCCATTTCTCCGTACTTTATAACAATGGTTCTATGTAAAAATGCAAATGAATTTGCGGTTGTTTGAGACTTAATTTATGATAATTTTTGTTGACGATCTCCGTTTTCATTGTTTTTTTTAATTATGCGTATTTTATTAAATAAATAAATGAAACTTTATAAAATAATTTGATGAAATCGATTAAGATAAAGTTAAAACTGCCCGAGCTATAGATTCGATTTTCGTGCGCGAAGCTAATTTAACAAAAATGATAATTAATTAAATTATTACTGCCTATAAATAAACTATAAAACTTCCCGTAACCTAACCTTTCCAACATATTAGCTCTTTGTATTTAAACGAAGAAAATCCGTTTGTATCTGACATTGACCCGAACAAAGTGAACAAACTACAACTTCGGTGGAAATTTTATATTATCCCACCAAAGCTCTCGTAAAGCAACCGAGAGCTTATTACAGTCTCCACTGCCACAAAAGCGTTTTCGTATTGTTTCTTACGGAGGTAAATATAATATCTGTATATTATTCCTCTTGGTTATAGTTTTAATCATCACATTTTAATAATTACCAGCTTTTAACTACTCAGTGGAGATTGTAACATAATAAAAAAAAAATACAATTTTGTTTGTCGAATGGAGGCCAATCATAAAGAGTATTAGTGCGTGGCGAACGCGGTACCTACTGCACTAATTTATGTAAACATCAATTTCGTGTGTTGATTTTTTTACGGAAGAGGCAAACGAGCGTGCGTCACATGACGGTAATGGTCACCGTCACTCATGGTGCACAGAGAGAACAGAGTGTCTGACCCATTGCTGGTCTTTAACATGAGAAAAGAAAGAAATAGAGCCAAGCCCATAATTTATTTAATTTAAATTATCAGAAGGGGGTTGAGCTAGCTCATTAAGATATTCATAAAACCATAAGGAGGAGCTCGATGGCGTCGCTGTGTGTCGCACTCTAATATGAACACGCAAGTTAAGCGACGTCCACCCTAGCCAGCGTTTCGATGGGTTTCGTTATCTCGAGCTTCTCCGTGCTTCGGAGGGCACGTTAAGCCGTTGGTCCCGGCTGTTGTCGATGGATGACAGTCGTTAAACCTAGTCGGTGACCTTAGGGCGGTTTGAAAACACCGGCCTCTGCCAATTCGCATTGGAGCAGCGTGGCAGAGTACGCTCTAATCACCTTCGATTGAAGGGAGACCCGTATCCCAGCAGTGGGATGATTATGAGCTGATATGATAAACCATAATGGAATAGAGCTGAGAACCGCGCCCACACTAGTCCGATCCAATGAAAAATAAGCTCAACGTAGTAACTATTTATTAATCTGTGGCTCAACGCCACTATGCCAATACACTTCACTAGAAAGGAACGAACTTCATATCTCAAATTCTGATAGTAGTTATACTCATTTCGATTCTTTGGATATTAAGTAGTAAGACATTCCTATAATCCCTCCAAATAGATTTTTAGGAACATTATATTCCCAGTACCAGAACAGAATTGCTTTATTTACTTGTATCATAAAAAAGGGTTTATGTCATTTGTCTGCAGGTGTCCGTGCCGCACCATTATGGGACTCTCAGCGGCAGAAGTACGTTGGTATGCTTACCATCACAGATTTCATCAAGATACTACAGATGTACTACACAAGTCCAGATGTCGCCATGGAAGAGCTTGAGGAGCATCGCTTGGAGACATGGCGACGTAAGTAACATTGCATTTACGCCTAAGAGCCGACATACACGGACTGCTCGAGTAGTTAACCATTTATCATTCATTAGGTATACACGGACCGCTCTTGCAGTCATAGTAAACAGCTTGAAGCTTTGACCGCACGTCCGCCCGAAGTAGTTGAACTGCTCGAGCGGTCCTTGTATGTAGAAGAGTGTAGTTCAATGTGCAGTCGCAGCTCCTTCTGACTGCATCACGCAATCAGTGCATGTCGGCCCTAAAACGCACAAACGACTAACCGCAGCGGAACGGGAGTATAAATTTTTGCATTCGATGCGCGTGCGACCCTCTCCCGGACTGTGTAATAAACCTTAGTAATTTAGGGTCTCTCATAGGCTATCCGCAAACATCGCACCGCCAAAACGCAGTGCAAATGTCGTAAATTACACGATACTCGTACGCGCTGCATTAGTACCAGTAACCTGTAGATGCTAAGCGATTTCTAGCATGGCATACCTATTTGTACTGCATTTTCTGCGCAAGTATAAAACTGCCTTTATTAATTTGCCTCTACGACACTCACAAATAACGTTGATTTCTATTGGTAAAATAATTTTTAAAATCCGTTCATTTCACCTACAACCTCACAAACCAATAAAAACAAGATGGCCTATCCAACATTAAAGTAATTGTTCAATTTGGAACCGTCGTACCTACCTGAGAATAGAACGTTAAACCGAACACAATTTCTTCACCTTTATAAAATTAGTAAAGATATAGATAGGTAAAGGGATTGATCATAATCATAGCGCATTGACATATAACAATTTTTTAACGACTCAAGTCAATACGGCGTCATTAGTAGGTATGACTTACGGAAGGACAGAGATATAGGCGAATACTCGTTCAAAGATCATTATAGGTAGGTATAAACTTTACCTGCGTTAGTTTGCTTTTGCGCCGTGAAATATACCTAAACCGTACATGCAGGCGCGCGCCGGGTTTTCCCATTCAGAGTGGCAGGTATATATGAGTCGTGTGCACAGCAAAATGATGTTGTGACTCTGTTACGTAGGTATAGTCTATTTATTTTACCTCTGACAGATGTATAAAACATGTATGTTGATCAATGGTTTAACTGCTCGAGCAATCCGTCTATGTCGTTCACAAATTATTCTGCTGCTGAATTAATCCGGGGACACTTATTTTGAGCGTTCTAAACATGAGAGGTAAAATAACTGTGAATGGACAGTATCTAGTACAATGTACGGGTAATGTCAAAAAGGTCGACAAAGAGGAGGTATCGATAACTAATACTCTCTTTGTTATAGGTACGTTTAGATAAGAATTCCATGGCCAAAACTTTAGTAATAACTGTACAGCAAGGTCACAAGAAACGCAAAGTTTTCGCCGTTCAAGTACGGTTCCTCTTAATGTTTTTGGAACAAATATTTTTTTTCTTCAGAAACCTTACTGTATTGAGGAAGTTATCACTTACATTATAATGCCGCGTGCAGACTGCTGAAGCCTGAAACGTAGCATGTAATGTAACAAGCAATGAAATAATTTCCCGTAAAACTAATGCCAGGGGCCCAAGTCTGCTATTTTAAATTAGGCGACCAACTATTGCCATACCATCACCTTATTGTCATTATATTTCCATCAATATTGCCAAAGGAGACTGAGCAGCTTTGTATGGGAAGTGGTCTATGAACCAACAGCGATGTGGGTATGCAATTTATGATAGGTTATCTCTCCTAGACACTCATGGGGAGGGGCATCAAAATCTGTCCCGGCAGTTTTTGATGCCACTTTCCATGAGTATCTAGTGAAGGTACCCCGTCATAAATTGTATAGCCACATTGCTGTTGATACTCTCAATATGAAAAAAATCGTAACAGTAAGTTATTCATAAACTGCCATTTATCTCGGAACTGCTGGGACAGATTTTGATGCTCTTACCCATGAGTATCTAGGAGAGGTACCCCATCATAAATTGCATACCCACATCGCCGTTGGTTCATAGACCACGTTCCATACAAAAACGCCCATGTCCATATCTCGGAACTGCCGGGACAGATTTTGATACCACTGACCATGAGTGTCTAGTGGAGGTACCCCGTCATAAATTGCATAGCCACATTGCTGTTGATACTCTGAATATAAAAAAACCGTTGCATTAAGGTTATTCATAAAATGGCATTTATCTCGGAACTGCCGGGACAGATTATGATGCCCCTCCCCATGAGTGTCGATGAGAGGTACCCCATCATAAATTGCATATTCACATTGCTGTTGAAACTCTCAATGTGAAAAAAACCGTTAGGTTTTTCATAAACTGCCATTTATCTCGGAACTGCCGTGACAGATTTTCATGCCCCTCCCCACGAGAGTCTAGTAGGGGTATCCTGTCACAAATTCTATACTCGTTTTGCTATTGATACCTTCATTGTGAAATAATCGTAGCAGGAAGAATTTTATAAGACTGCCATTTTTCTCGAAACTGCCGGGACCGATTCTGATCTTTCTTCACATGAAGGTCTAGTTAAGGACCTTTATTAGAAATTCCATACCCATGTTTGTGTTGGTTCATAGACCACTTCTACCCAGTCTCCTTTGGTATTCTGCTAAAAGTTAATTAGTATCTCAATGTATTGACTATAGAGTGTCAATGGAATATGAATGGAATGGTCGACAGTTAAAATGTACCATGAATTACTATTTCAGTTAAATCGCTATTATGTGAAAGATACTACCGAAAAGATCAATAGTAGTTCGATAGTGTCAATGAAAATGGCCTCGGACTTAAACAAATATGAGAATACCAAATGTCAAAACTATTCAAGTGACACACTATCGACACTCTTTGGTTCATTTGTATTTAGCAGACTTGGGCCCAGTTCGTGCGCGTAGTGCGCTCGGTTCGTGCGCACAAACATTATAGGAATTTTATTATATTACATGTTACGTTACAGCAGTCTGTACCCGGCATATAAGCCACTATGTATGTAGACACTTGTGTCTTAGAAAACCGCTTCTGGTAAATCACCATTGTTGAAAAGATATATTACATTCCCACTGAAGCGTTTTTCGCTAGTTCAGTTATATAAAACAAAATAATAATAATATTTGATTGTTCTCTCTTATAAACTAAATGGACACAGATAATACCTTATGCTATAGCTCTATACAATTACAAAATATATTGTTCAAAAATAAATTATAAATTAATAAAATGTGTCTTTTTCAGAGGTATTGAAAGGCTCTGTGATGCCGCTAGTGTCCATCGGGCCTGACTGCTCGCTGTACGACGCTATACGAATGCTGATCAACAACAGAATCCACCGGCTGCCGGTCATCGACCCCGATACCGGCAACGTCCTATACATTCTCACTCACAAGAGGATACTGCGATTCCTCTTTTTATACGTGAGTATATTTCTTAGTTAAAGCAGCTTGCATAATGCCAGTTTCACCAGTTGCTCGAAAAGTCCCTAATTGGCTATTTAATCTTTATGCTGTAAGAAATCTCTCGATTTTTATTTGACGAATAAGCTTTTCGAGAATGGTGAAACCGAGTCAATATCTTATTAAGTATATCTGTAGGATATATGGACAGTTGATATTGTTATATGTACGACATATTAACTGGCAAATAGCCTACATGAAGTGTAACTAGAACTAGGGGTAATTCAGCGACTGACACCACGAAGAATTGGAACCATGGTGTCAATCGCGGAAAGACTCTTTTTGAATTGACTGATTGACACCATGGTGTCAATCGAGTAACATATAATTGGAACGTAGTCGATTGACACCATGGTGTCAATCACGGCAGGCGTTCTTTGACTTGCTTGATTGGAACCACGATTTTTTATTTTTTTAAATAATGGGTTTTTTGTACAGTCGGATAGAAAATACTTATTGAAATGGAACAAATTATTGGTATAGGTAAAATATTAATATTATTAAATTATGTACAATAATTTTTGAGATTTATATTTACCAAAATGATTAAATATTATTCAAACAAATTAAGTCATATACAGTCAATCAGGGGAAATAATCCGTGAAGTTTTGACACAGTTATACCTACGTGATCTGAACACCAATTTTCCAATCGTTTCCTCTAAAACAAATTTTGTAATATCGGAATTTCAGTACGAAAAAATAGAGTGAGAGGAAAGATGTAATGAGATTGCCTTTAAGTGAATAAGAAACAATTTCAATATTGCCATTTCCACCAATTTAACTTGACAAATAACAATATTTTGATTACTTACTGTCATTATCGATGAAATATGATTCAGTCCGCTTTGTAGTTCAAATTTTTGCTGTTTCTCCGAGATCACGAACAGAATAGTACGATATTATGAAATCATTTGTTTGAATGTTCTCAATTTTTATAAAACTATTTGACACACTTGACGGATGTGCCAAAAAATAAATAAATCAAAAGCACCAAAGAGTATTGATATCAACTTTGAAGAAAATTACCCACACAATACCTTACTTACGACAATTTTTATAAAATACGAAAGACGTCTTTCATCAATTTTCTTAAAGAATTTTTATGCATTTGAAGTAGATTGGACCAAGGAATCACGTAATCACGTTGTCCCATACAAACTTTGTCCCCCTTTTTACTCCCTAGAGGTAGAATTTCGGAAAAACCTTTCTTATCGGATGCCTACATCATAGAAAAAAACACACCTTCCAAGTTTCAGATTTTTTACGATCAGCGATTTGGGCTGTACGTTGATTCTCAGTCAGTAAGTCGTTCAGAAAAAAAACACGTATAAATTTAAAAACGTAAGTAGGATATAAACAATTTGTTTAGAAGTTAAAACTATAAAAAAAATGCATGCACTTTGACACAGACCGATTACTCAAAGGTTGTCGCTACGGTATTGATGGGTTTGTTTAATTTGTTTTTTGGAGTTACCACTATTATAAATAAATTATTTTTAAATTTAAAAAAGCATGTTAGCACTTTTTTACACAACTGTTTAGTTGCAATAAAATGTACTTGGTTCCAATCGAGCAAGTCAAAAAACGCCTGCCGTGATTGACACCATGGTGTCAATCGACTACGTCCCAATGATATGTTACTCGATTGACACCATGGTGTCAATCAGTCAATTCAATAAGAGTCCTTCCGCGATTGACACCATGGTTCCAATCCTTCGTGGTGTCAGTCGCTGAATTACCCGTAACTGGGTTTAGTACGTAAAATCGACATACTCATACTCTCGAATTAGCAATTAGCACGGCTCTATACTCTTTAGGAATACTAGACGTTTTAGGAGCGGTAAAGCGTTTATGAAATAGCTAGCTCGGTCGATTAAGTCCCTGTCACAGTATATAGGTGTGTAGCAGAAATGCTATTTATTCGGTAAGTGAGAGATCAAGAAGGCTAACTACTATCCTGTACTTTTTTCTTTTTGCCATCTTGAAACTGGCTCGATGTGGCAACGCTCCTGATGTTGCAGTTATTCATGGGCGGCCATAACCGTATATCTATCAGGTGGCTCGTTTAACAGAACTGTTTGTCTACTATACAATAAAAAAATACCTACCGCCTTTTGTTTTACAAACGTCACGGTAAATAATCTTTTATGTGTGTTGTACAGTTTTGCTGTTCTTTATAAACGTTTCATTCAATGCAGACCTCACCAATCTTGCGGATAGATTTTGTCATTACTTATCTCTGTTTATCGATTGTTGAAATGTTACGCCACGAATTTCGATTGCGTAGAAACGAATTTTCTTATCGAGTACTCGTTTGTCCTTGTGATTTTCCATCGAATTAGCATGATAGGTTTTGCATTATTTGAAGTAAATGAGATAGCCAAATGTTGGATAGTTATTCGTTACAAAATAGATTCGTATTTTTATTTAGGGTCACTACGTAGTTTATTTATCAGATAAAAACTACCAAAACCATTCTAAAATTATATAGTTGACTTTCACGTCCAAACCACTCCTTCATATCCTTGAATCTAGGGTATAGAACCGGGAAATCCCGGTACCGAAAATCCCGGGAATTCCCGGTTCTTTTATAGCTGTAAAAGAACCGGGAATTGAAATACAAGAACCGGGATTTTCCGGTACTTTCGGGATTTTTTTATTTATTAAATTACATGGCAATTGGCAACACTGACGCTAGTGACGCTACGTGCGATCGAATATATTTTGATGGTCAACAAACAATCGAGTATGTTTTCAAGAAAAAGTAAAAAAAATATCTAAACTATGACTTTTTTGCAATTTTGCCAAAGAAAATGTTGTCTTTAAAAACACCTTTTGACAGGTCCTGTGGTCGAGTGGCTAGCAATGGTCAGTTTATCTCAAGGACCGCGGGTTCGAATCCTGCGCAAGGCAAACATTTGTGTGCATGAACATGTCTGTTTGCCTTGGTCTGGGTGTTTTCTATGTAGGTATAATAAGTATTTATTTACAAAAAAAAAAAAGTATTTAAGTATGTTTATCAGCAATCTAGTACCCATAGTTAGTTGCTTAGTTTGGGACTAGATGGCGCTGTGTGATTCGTCCAAGAATATTTATTTATTTAACCTATGTTTACAATGGTTCTGAAACGGTTTTTATGCTTCGAATCAAGATCACGAAGTCTCAATTTTGCCAAGAATTGTCTCAAGTCCTGTTAAGATGCAAAAAAATTGCTCTTCAGTCTCAATGTTTGTGGAGGAAGCATGTTCTATGCGTTCTTTTTGGGATTTTGGTCTGGTGATTGCGCAGGCCAGTCTAAGACCGAAATGTCATGCATGCTCCTGAAGCCAGCTGGTCACCACTCGCGCTGTCTGCGTACGGACATTAACACCACAACCTTTCAGTCAGTTGCGAGCGAGCGACAGAATCAGTGGTGTCCAATCGTCAATTTTTATTTAACACAAACAACTGGTGCTCTGACGAGAGCATTTGAAGAAACAGCATTGCCGTAACATTTGGCTGTTTTTTCGCATCAGTTAGCAAAAATGGTCTTCGTGCGTATGGTCCTTGCGCTTCTGGCCATGGCATTCTTTCACTTACTTCCCCAGTAGCATGATAACGTTACTTTAACCTTGATTGCTGCAAGCCTTGCGACAAGAGCAACTTTTTAGCATCATACCAGGACTTGGGTAATGTCGCCCAAAAAGATTTGATTTATGACATGAAATAGTTATTTGTTATGCAAGGCTGCAAAGTTGTTTTTGGCGCGAGTACTTTATTGAAACCTGAGCTAGCGAAGGATTCTAGGATTGAACCACGAGCGAAGCGAGTGGTTTCAAATATGGAATCCTGAGCGTAGCGAGGGTTTCAAAGGTACGAGACGCACAATAACTTTGCTGCCGAGCGAAACACACAACTTTTCACCTCACTACTAGGAAAATGCTAGGTGCAAGATAAACGCAAATAATATAGGTATTAAATAAGTGTTTATTTTCTTTCATGCGGTGTCGTGCTGGCCAGTTCGATTATTCTAAAAATAAGGTTGGCACACTGGCATGAAATAAGTACCTAATAATGCATTTTCAGAGGACTGGCGGTATAAAAAATTATAGAATAGAAAGGTTCGAATTTTAAAAATTCTTTCCACGCTAGGGCACAACAATATTTTTTCACCTCACAAGCTCGGAAAAAATCTGTTTGTCATTCGAAATCTGAGCGCAAAAGTGCATTTTGTGCCCTAGCGTGGAAAGAATTTTTAAAATTCGAACCTTTCTATTCTATAATTTTTTATACCGCCAGTCCTCTAAAAATGGATTAATACTTATTTCATGCCAGTGCGCAAACCTTATTTTTAGAATAATCGAACTGGCCAGCACGACACGCATGAAAACAATAAACACTTATTTAATATTACCTTTCTCTAACTGTTCTCTCTCCATTTTTGCCAAATATGTTCAATGTACAGACATATCGGGGTCTACTGTTTTATTATATGTATAGATATTATTTGCGTTTTTCTTGCACCTAGCATTTTCCTCGCTGCAGTGAGGTGAAAAGTTGTGTGTTTCGCTTGGCAGCAAAGTTATTGTGCGTCTCGTACCTTTGAAACCCTCGCTACGCTCAGGATTCTATCAATCCTAGAAACCTTCGCTAGCTCGGGTTTCAATATAAGTACTCGCGCCAAAAAACAACTTTGCAGCCTTGCATAACAACTAACTATTATTGATAACTGATTTTTCGCATAATTGCAAAAAACTGCATAATTTTTTATTTTTTCTTTGTGACGACCGTATTAAACAAATGCGGTCGTTACTTGTATCATTATTTCACTTTTTAAAAAATATTTACGCAATAAATATAATATTATTTTACTTTTACATGTACCTAGTCCAATAAATGAGCTTTCTAAAAATAAGTATATCTAACAAAAAATGTGTAAATTGAGCAAAATCAAAACATCCCCAGGCGGTGTTGATGTATTGAAAAAAAATCCCGTAAGTACCGAAATTCCCGGGAAATCCCGGGAAATCCCGGTTCCAGCATAGTCCGGTACCGAAAATCCCGGTTCCTTGAGATAGTACCGGTTCTCTATACCCTACTTGAATCTAAGAAACTCATGGAAAGTAGGAAGGATTTTGCAGCAATGGGATAGTTTAGGCTAATAATAATATTTAAGGATAGATGGCCGGCGTTCAGTCCTTAGAACATGCTTGTACTGGGGCCCGATTCTACAAAACAAATGTAACAATGAACTCTCAATGGTTTCTCAATCGTGTCTCAATAGAATGTAAAATTTGTTATGGACTTAAACAATAAGTTATACATTATGTTATTGTTTAAGTCCATAACAAATGTCAAAAACTATTCCACTGATACACTATCGGCATTCTATTGAGACACGATTGAGACACCATTGAGAGTCCATTGGTGCATTTGTTTAGTAGAATCGGGCCCCTGGTCAATAGTTTCATTTCCTTTCCGTGGTCATTTTGCTTTCTTTCCGAAATGGTTGTAGTTTATAGAATAGCTTATATATCCCAACACAGTTGAATATCTCTTTAAATACGAATGGTTTACATTAACTACCATTGATAAAGTGAAACAATGGTTTGACCTCAAACAATAGGACGCCGACCAAGGAAACACCGTGCAACGTTTGTGACTGGTACAGAACAATGATCTGTAATCACGAGACAAACGACAAATTAACGATACTGGCGAATTATGCCAAAGGTTACTGCAGTTCAATTTTTTTTTGCTAAATCTTTAAATACAACAATAAATTGCCGTTGTCCCGCTAAAACTCGAGAATGGCTGTACCGATTTGACTAATTTTGATCTTGAAATTTTCCCTGAAGGGAAAAAAGGTGACGGAAACCAAGAAAATACTTAGACAATTTTATTTTTCCATACAAACGCTACGCAGGTCGCTGACTTAGTTGCGCGGGTCAGCTAATAAATAATAAACCCTACACAATCATACGGCGCCACCTGGTCCCAAAGTAAGCTGGGACAACCTGCTTATGTTATGGGTACCAGACAATGAATTTAATATAATTGTAATTATATATGTTACCGGAAATCTGTATAATCCTCAATTCTATACAATACCTAGGCATGAGAATACCCAAAACGTACCCCTAGGCAGACAATGTTTTATGGCGGTGAGAGCCCTACGCCCCCGCAAAAGCCCGGTGTCTTAGCCAATGGCGTCAGTATGCCTTTAGCTAATAGGATAACATAAAAAAAAAAACCCAAAACGTAGATGTTTCCTAAATATTATTTATTTTATACTTTACCTAGTTATAAAGAAGGGAAGGAAGTTATTGTTTTATTTTTCCAGAATTCTTCTGGTTTTTATACTTATTTATTAAGTACATACAAAATGTTATAAAAATGCCTCATTTAAAAATACATAATATATTTTTTACCTACCTTCTTAATTTTCAGAAACCTACTAATTATTTTGACAGAATTGTTTGTTTCTTAAGTTTTTTATAGTTATTATGTACCTGAGTACTTATAAGCAAATTATGTTACTTACAGCCAGAAGAATTTTTAGTTTCGCGTTAAAATATTTTGGTATATTTTCCATTGGAGAACAATAGCCCGCAACTGGTTTTCTTTCGTCATTTATATTTCCGTCTTGCTTTTGATGAAAAAAAAAAAATATTTATAATAATGAATAATTTTAACTTAATTTAAATATGAATAACAATATGTTTATAAAGTTTTTCGGAATAAACGATTATTTATTTTTATATGTGATCGAAGCGATTTTTAAATTGTTGATTCTTATAACAAATATTTAAAAAAAACTAGCTGTTACCCGCGGCTTCGCCCGCATGGTCTAAAGGATGTGTCATACTTTATTTTTTTTCCTGTGGAAATTGTATGTTTTTCCGGGGTCAGAAATAGCATAAGTCACACACCAGACCATATATATCCCCCAAAATAAAACATGATAATCCGTTCGTTACTTTCGACGTCAAAAGGCGTGTACGCACGACCGAACACGAACATGGTGAACATCGAACACGAACACTTTGTTCGCACGTGCGTACCACTAACGAACATCAAACAATTTGTTCGTCAAAAGTGTTCGTGTCGATACAATTTGGTTGTTCTGTGTGGACGATGTTCTCAGCATGACCGAGCAAGAACATTGTTAACACGAACATCGAACCAAAAGAGTAAGGCTTGGTAGCCTCTTTTGTTCGACACCATGTTCTTGTTCGGTCATGAGTGGTTGCGCGCGAACACAAGTAGAACTATGTTTGTAGGTGTTCATGTTCGCTTTGCTAATTTACGTCCACACGTGCGAACCACATGTTCCGTGTTCGTGTTCGATGTTCACCATGTTCGTGTTCGGTCGTGCGTACACGCCTAAAGAAAGACGACCAAACAAACACTATCGCATTAATAATATTAGTATGGAATTTCATTTTGGTATGAAAGTAGTAGTTGTAGAATCTATATTTCTATTTTCACAATTGATTTCAGATAAATGAATTACCAAAGCCGTCATACCTGCAACTGAAATTGCGTGATGTACGTATTGGCACCCTGAGCGACATAGAGACAGCCACGGAGGATACGTCGATTATCGAAGCACTGAGCAAATTTGTCAATCGACGCGTTTCCGCCCTGCCACTCGTCGACGGCGAGGGACGGCTCAAGGATATATATGCCAAGTTTGATGTCATTGTGAGTATCCTTGTGTTAATTCATTCAAAACAGCATAGAGTAACAAACGTCCAACCTTATGTGCATACTTACTTTCGTGATTATAATATTATTGTATTTGACAAACAACCATATTTCGACAACATATTTCACAAAAAGCGTGCCTCATGTGGAACGTGTTACATGTGGAGGGAGGGCCCTGGTGACCTGTTGCACAGGTTTGTTCACCCAAACTAAAACCCAATAGGCACCAGCCTCACACTACATATGTTGTATTACATGGTATAACAAAGAAAACCTACATACGTAATGTATACATAGCTTGTGAGTAACCTTGTTTTGAGGAAATAAAATTATTATTTATTTATGTGCTAATTAGTCAACATAACAATTATAGAAATACGTTTTAAAGAAAAAGTTTGTGTGGATGGACGTTTTAGACTCTTTTACGCAAAACTAGCTTGACAGATTTGCTGGTGTTAGAACAGTCTAATACTAGAAAAGCCAGTACAAAGTTTAATCATTGAAACACAGGTTAGTCATTGTTTCAATGGTAAATAGAACTTTTTCCTGCGAATGGTAATATGGTAGGTACTTATGTAAAACCAATAAAAAATGTATATTTGAAATGGTTAATTCCATTGACTGTTATTATTTCACTGCGTGTTTAACTCGCACAATGGATTTTGTATTTAATTGTGATTTAACTTTTGCACAGTCGGTTTTTGTTTCAAATTACTGTTTCTCACGTAGTTGTTGAGGAGGGAAGTCTTTTCAATAATTCCTACTCCGTTTATTTTCCTTCTGATTAGATTGGTTGTGAGTTCCAAGACAAGCTGTAGTTTCTCCCCCGGGACGTTATTATGCTTCATTGCTTATTGTCAATCTAAGGTCGCCGTTGTTGATCCCGCTGCACAGGAGACAGCGGTGGAAATGTGTAGTGGACTTGTCCCGATATGTGTTCCAAAAAATGTGTTTGTAGAACTCCCCAATTGAAAATTGCATTTTTAGTAACAGTATAAATAGTTTGAATAACGCTTAAGCAAGTGAATGACGATGATTATCTTTATCAGAACCTGGCAGCTGAGAAGACATACAATAACTTGAACGTATCACTGAAGACCGCCAACGAACACCGCAATGATTGGTTCGAAGGCGTCCAGAAGTGCACCCTTGACGAGACGCTGTTTGACGTCATGGAAAGGATTGTGCGGGCCGAGGTAAATAATACATTATTTTACAACTAAGGGCTTAATACACGGATTGCTAGAAGCTGCCAGGATGATATTTCAAGCTGCGACTGCATAGTGAATTACAGTCTTCTAAATACACACATATACAAACCGCTCGAGCAGTTGCAACTGTTTTGGACGATCGTGCGGTCAAAGCTTCAAGTTATTGACTATGATTGCAAGAGCGTTCTGTGTATGTCGATTCTGAGACGCGGTTTATACAGAAGAGTTGTGGCGACGATGACGTGTGGCGATGGCGGATAGTGAAAGTAACACAATATAAACCTTAAACAGAATCTTTAACCGCACGACTGCCAGAAGCAGTTGAACTGCTCGAGCGGTTCGTGTGTCGCGTATATAATAATAAAGACTGTAGTTCACTATGCAAGCGCAGCTTGAAGCAGTACATCCTGACTGCTTCAAGTAGTCCGTGTATGTCGGCCCTTAAAGTACATAATATGAAGTCGTTTTTGTAATAAATCATAGGCGTCGAAGTAGTCTCTTCTGTATACACCACAGATGTTTATGTTGGGACAAATATGTAGTATCTCTTTTAAAGTATTGTAAAGAGGGTTACAATATTTTATAGAACAAGTATATAAATAGGGACATAATTAATCATTTACGTTTGTATCATTACAGGTTCATCGTCTCGTTGTCGTCGACGAGGAGGACAAAGTGACAGGGATAATATCGTTGTCCGATCTTCTTATGTATCTCGTTTTGCGACCAACCGGCGACTGCGGCGGGGCTAGCCTGCGCAATGAACACGCTTCCATAGAGGAAAAGGATGAAAGCCCAACGCCAGACGACGCAGACGCAGACCCCGCCCCCACGGACGCTCAAAGTGAAATTCACGACCAAAGCGTGTGCCAAGAACAGTAATGCCAATGTGATTCCCTTGCATGAGTAGATAAATCGTAGAAGTAATAAATTTGATGACGTAGAACTAGCTATACTAAAGCCAAGACTTAGGAAGAATTCATGTAAACAAATCGAAAATTCCCATATGCGACCTATTTGACTACCCTTAGTCAAAGCATTTTTATGATATTTTATCATAAAATCCTTAATAATGGAATAGTTACTAATCTTTGTGATATTATCATGAAATTATATCTTAGTTCTTGTCAAACCTTTTTGAATAAACATTTGACAGTGAGAATATATGTTTGAAGAATTCATAATAAAACCTATTTTTCCCTCATTGAGTCAAATTTATAACCGCGCCCACCGCATTTACGAAGTAACCACCCCTGATTCGATATTTTCGATTTGTTTACATAACTTCTTCTTATGTCTTGGCTATAGTAGATATAGTTATCGTAACAGATATTTCTTCCACACAAATATTATAATATTTTTTCTTATTAGAAAAGCATTATATTTGAGGACTTTAATCCACTTTTGTAATTACAATCGTGATTCTATGTAAAATAAGTATCTGTATATTTTTTATATTGCAAGCGATGTGGTTTTTATTATTCTAATAAACATTCCTTTCTTGATTAATATAACTTGAAAGTCGATCAGAACAATTGTGTCACATTGTGGAGACGACACTGCTAGTTCTATCGCCGCCGGTCTTTATATTTCTTACTTCTATGATAATATTAGTAATGTTAGTAGTAAAGTGCGATGTGCACTTACGGTTATATTGTTACGTAGGCGACGGTTGTGGACCCAAGGTGAATTTATGACTGTTGAAACCTATGCCGTTCGTCTTGTAATTTTGATGATGTTTTTAAATTCCACTTTTGATATGTTATATTCCAATTTTGTTTGTATATTAAAAATGTCTCTGCACGTTTTGTAATTTACTTTTTGTTCAGGAAATTTTCCGATCGCCCGTCAAGACGCACATGTGTATATTTTATGTTATACATTTAATTTACTCTTTCATAATGATTGAAAAAAAAAAATTTTTTTTTTCAGTAAGTATTTTTTGTATTTCCCTACCGATTAAATGGGCGATCATTTACTTTAATTTAAGGAATTATGTTGAACGGTTTTCTCCTAAGATTTATAATTTCATTCATACGAAATTGAGTAATATTATAGAGTATATAAGGGCATGCGTGAACAGTTTACTATTTTAACTCATACATATTCAATTATAAATTGTATCCGTGGAAACGCAAAGTTGTGATATTTTTGGATTGATTGCTTTATACGCAGAATATTAGGCTATGGTCCTATTACAGTACGCGACGTCAGACACCAGCGTAAATGATTCAATTAACGTTTGTACGAAATTTATACGCCAAAGTCAGTGTTAAAATGGAAACTCCAGTACATTTTGTACACTACTAGACTAGTACTACAGTTTGAAACGCATCTGTGTGACAGCTCTCCTATATATTCCACATGCCTTCGCAAACGTAATTTACACGGTGTGTTATTAACAAAATCATTTCAATAAAAATATAATTTGTACGACTTTATTTGAAGAGTATACACAATATGTGTGAAGCGTCTTACACTCACTTGAAATTTGTTTGAACTCATCGCACGGCGAGAACGCATCGTTTCATCGTACGATCGTGGCCAATTAGGACGCTGCATAAGTCAATAAAAGTGTTGGACAAAAATATAAGTCGGTATTTAATTGAATAACAGAACTATTTATTGATTTTGCTAATGAAACATTGTGTAAATGCTGTGTTTAATTTAGTATTCATACTAGAAGGAAATTCTGCGTCTTAAGACACTTAATCGATACTTTAATGCACATGAATAACTAATAAACTCGATACAATAGTTTAAACTAAATCCGTATGGCATATTGTATTTTGTTAAAATAATCCAATCTTCGGGACGATACGGACCCGCATAAAAGCAGTTATCGAGTCAATTATCGCTAGAAAAGCTAAGCTACATTCCTCTAATATTCATGTACAGTATAGCATTAAAATCGTTCTATTACTCCAAAAATATCACGACATTACAACAATCTATTTGGTAGCAATAGGTCAAGATTCGTATCTCAGTTGAGGGCCTAATTTGCTATTTTTTACTTTCGTGATTTTTGAGAGCTCAATTCACGAGTCGATATCAAATACTTTTGTCAACAAATTAAAGAAAACATCTATCATAACTAGACACCACCAATTAGATTGTTTGATACTCATTTATTAACGATTCATAATATTCCGTGCATTAATCCAAACTTATTTTTGTAGAGATAGAAAATAATAATGATTCGTTATAGACTAAGGTCGCGTTTAAATCTGCAAGAAATTGCCGATAATTCTGTCCGACAACTCGCAAATGTTACTCGCGGGAAATACAGTCACTCCTTGCAAGTTCTCGCGTAAATACCAACGTGTTAATAATATATCTGTCACAACTCGCGACAGTTACCGATGTACCGGTTCGTTTTGGCGTTGATTGTTTTTTGACATCCATTAGTTCTCTCGTGTGTAAACACCTCTGTGTTAAGTCGGGACAGTATTTTCCGCGAGTCTTGTTGCGCGTCAGCAATATAAAAATAAATTTCAAAATAAAAAAGAGACATTATTAGGCTTACCAAGATATTACAATACTTCCGCGAGAAATTGCAGATGTAAACGCGACCTAAGGAACAACCACAAGTGTAACAGAAAATTATCTAATTCTACATACTATGAGACAGTTAGAGGTCTGTTTTGACATTGGGAACGATTTGGAGGTCGGTGCGAACAGTACGAGTCGGTGCCAACAGTACGAATAAGCGTTTATACTTATTATTTTGTAATATAAGGAACTGTATGAGATAACGCACACGATTTACGTTGTACTGCACCATACGAGTTCGTAGTGGCCCGGCTGTGAATCTTGTGACCAGCGACGTTGCTGTATTTATATGCTCACGTATCCCGCAAGTATTATAAATTGTGTTATTAATTTATAAATAGGATAACAAACAATTATTTGGTTTAAATGTTGTACCTAATAAATTCTAACATTTGTATGTGTCTACTCCGTACTGTAACACCTTCGAAAAGTCATAAATTGGGTATAGTTATGCATGATCATATATAATTTAGAGTTGTGTCAATAGACTTGGTGTAAAATATACTAGAACGCACATTGTAAACATAAATAAAAACTTGAATACAAAGGAATGAATAGTTTTATTTGATGAGAAATGAAACCACAAATTTTTGTTTAAACATTTCTATTATAGTTGGTTAAACTTATACTAAAGTTTATATATCACAAAAATATGTTCCGAATCGTAGCAGCATGCAATCAGATGCATAAGATTGGTCCGAAATAACTGAAGTCTTTACACTCATTCCATACATTCATATCATGAAATCAATAAATCTACAGTCGACAACAATAATATCCTTTAAGCAGGAACAAACAACTTTCAGAGGCCTTTTCAGAGTAATGCGACGCGGGCCAACTTCGTATACGGGCCGCCCACAACCTAACATTTCATTCATAATGTTTCTTATCACATGGACCTTATAAGTGTAATATGGCCCTTAGACAATGGTCTTCTAAATCTTGCACGCAATAACAATATGCATTAATCCAACTTGTAAAATGTTGAATGAAAAAATGAGTTATTAATTGTCACATATTTATTATTGAGAGGAAAATAATCATAATAATATGGTAAGTTATTTCGAATTTTCATCAAAAGTAATGCGCTGGAATTTGCCATGTCGGCCAATAGATGGCGCCACAAGTCGCGCTATGGGTTGTATTGTTGTGAAACGAGATCCATGTCGTAAAATTAACCACGAGCGAAGCCGCGGGGAAAAGCTAGTACATTAAAAGTGAGAACCATTAAACTACACCGAATCCTCAAACACTTCGCCCATAATTCGAATATATTGGTAAATAATAATACATAATATTAAATACCTAGCTAATAAATTTAATCTAGGAAACATTTGTATTGTTTTAGTTATTAGACTCGTTCTCGATTCTATTTAGCTTCGAGTTTCGATAATCGTCATGACGAAATAATGCAGTCGTGAATTTTATATTTGAATTAATTTGTGACACGACACGATAATTTTATTTTCTGCCAAAATAACTATCTCATCATCTTCAAGGGATATAGGTAATACAAATATAAGTTGTTGTTCCACTAATTAGGCGTAACAAAGGCGCATCACTTCAACCATCCGTATAGTAGGTACTAGTTGTAAAACAAACACAGCTTCTACGATTCGAAACTGAACAGCGATAGCCATAACAAGACAGTTCTAAAGTAGGTATAGCACGTAGACTATACAAGGTATAGCTTAAACACCTATTACTACTGTGAGAAATTACTTACAATTAGTAATTTCAAAATCTCACAAAGAATATTCCAATTATCTAACTTTATTTTTTCATTAAAAATTTAAAACATATCTTTTTTTTTTTCATTTATTTACCATTAAAAAGTATCTAATACATTGCTTGATAAAACAGGAATTAATATTTCAGAATCTGCTTTATTAAATCTCTGCCCAAGAGATTTTGATTTGAGATTTTGAATTTATATAACATTTTGCAAATATTTTTGAATGCCACAGTGGGATTGTAATATCGATATGGTTAGGTAACAAACAAAAAAGCAGTTCGAATATAGTCTATAGAATAGAGTATGGGAAAACAGTTAAAAAAATATATTTCATATTATTTATTTACTTTATGAAATAACTAACTACCTACTGCGTTATAATTTTTGATAAAAACAAATGATGTAGGTAAGTAATGGACGAGCGAGCTTGTCCAAACGCGGGGAGAAAAATAGTTCATCACGTGAATTCAACTGACGGGCGTTATTGGTAATGGACGCGCTTTAACTCAGCTACTATTATACAGCGTGTCTGGCTGGGGTGGACATAAGGACTATTTAGGGTCGCAAAGTACATCAAACATCGACGAAAATCCCCCTTGAATCTATAAACAAAGGAGTCTCGAGGCCAAATTAGTTAAAAACTAAAACTGACACATTAGTACGTATGTAGGTATGTTGAAAAATTTATACTTCTATTAAGTTTTGAAAAAACCTATATTTAAACCAACCATAGTGTCGCCTATAAGGATCGAATTTTGAGAAATGATGACATAGGTTCCGTAAATTGAAGCCACCTATTTAAAGAATACTTTTGTGTAGGTAATTTTTAATAAGTTCACTTTATTCTCATAAAATGGTTTTGCAAAGACTTCTTGGATAACATTATGTTGAAAATAAAATATTACTCAACAAGTTCAAGCTAAGTTTGTTTTGAATGCGGAGTTTCAGATTCAAGTAGGATTTCGCCTTATAATACCATATTAAGTTGCATGTATTTTTTTTAATTCCTCAATAGGGAATATGCACCACTGTTTTTTTCTTAAATTAAACATTTACATCTTTATTACGTAGAAAAAATATAAATAGATTTGAAAATAGTCAAATTATTTTTCAAAGTGCAAACATTGAATAAATTTGAGCCGTGCAAACGCAACTACATTGCGCGCGCTTTTGATGACGTCATTATTCATGTCCCGTCCTCAGTTCCGTCTTTGTAGTAATAAGCGTGTCAGTTACTTGACAGTTACGCCGATGAATGAAATGAAAATGTCCATTGACGTCACATTTCATTCGACCAGTGGTTCGTTTTGAAAATTTAAAAATCCGTACTTTATTTTTCACTTTTTATTTAATATTTTCTGGGTTAAAAAAATAAATAACCAAAAAAATGAATGAAAAATTTTATGTATGATGTTAAGACATTAAAGAATCTATAAAAAAATATTTGAGACTAATATAAATTATGTAAACGCACCCTTCAGATCTCTGCTACGATCATCAGCGGTGACTGTGTATTGATCCGCCCGTCAGTCAGTGATTCGGGACAAAGCATTTTGTATGTATTTATATGTAAGTACATTACATTTCTCGGACAAGCGAGTATGGGTGCATAAAAGAGAAATGAAAAATTTTTACGGTTTCAATAGGTATAATACTAAAGAGTACATTAATAAAATTTCTAGTCGACCTTTTTTAATATAATGCACCAATCAAAACAAAACAAGGACCACAAAGTTTAAGTATCTTAAAAAAATTATCTTTTTTTGGTCAAAAAAACAAAAAGACCTAATTCTTTTTGTATCAATTTCACATTGGAAACATTACCAGACACAACAACTTGTCAAAAAACATTACAAGGACTTCAGACAAAAATTCTATTGTGCCATCTTCATTATGCTTGTGTACGTAACTCAAAGCAACGTGTTCATGCTATCTTGACTCAGTATACAGTCTCTGAGTCAAGACGCCCCGAAGGAAGATGATAGTTTTTCTAATTTCTTCAGAAAAGGCGGATTTTGGAGCACGATAATGCACTTTTAATAGTTCCAGATCACAAACTTTAGTTACTATGCACTTTAACCAATGTTTGCTTCACATTACACTATCAATACTATGAATCAAACGCTGAAACACACAAACTAAATTTCTAATCACGAGCCCAAGTGGACGCTGTCGTAGTTGGAGCCAAAATCCCATTACAATGTTATTGTAAACATTAAATAAAGCCTGTGTTGTTGTTTATATGTAGTAGGTTACGAATTAACGAGTGGCCCTTATTTTGTTTTAATAGTATATGAAGAATTATTAAATACATCACTTATGTAGTTACATCAACATTCAAATACAGATATGTATGTCTTAATAAATATTATAACAATATTTATTATCTTAACGTACAATAAAAATAAAGATACAAAAGACGTGGAATAAAAAATAGATAACATTTTTTTGTAACATTATAAACTAACTTAATAGATAGCCTGTAATCATGACAATATTTGAATGGAATATGAGAACATAATATAATTAGGTAATAATTTAACGACACTATTTAGTCTCTGAAGATAATATACATTTCACATTATATTAATCTATAAGCCAAAGCAGCTGTCCAACTCTTCTCAATATCCGAATCATTTTTATCAACAATTTATCAATATTATTCACATACAGGCTTACTGAAAAGCCAACAGTGAGTATGTTATATCAATCAAAGAAACATCAACAACTTTTACCAATAAGGCCTACCCAGTAATATATTTATTACCCAAATCGTTCTGTCTTACATGCGACATTTTTTTTTTACATTGAATAAAACAAAGTAGTAGTGAATCTACTACGTACATAATGATAATAATTTAATATCTACAAATGAAATGGGGTCGATAACACTTACTCTAAAATGAAGAAATGAGTAGGTATTAACATAAAATTGCTATTATTTACACGTTACATTATATTATTCTTATAAATATCTAGTTTTTTACTTTTGGAAAAGTTAGAACAGTGTAATATTGTTAATTAAAAATGTTTTTCAAATCCATAAACAAAGTAAAATATGAATTTCAAAATCGATATTACCTGCAACGATAACCTAATAGTAAATCCTGATAGTAACTAGAACAACAGATCTTAAGAGTGAAGACGTGTGTAACATTGCATTGCTAAATTAATATTATATCTAGGCATAGTCCAATATTACTTAAAATATCACATTCATGAGAATATATTTTACAGGAAAGACCGAAGGGTTGATTTCAATGGCAAACTAATTGGGTAGTAGACAAATCTATACAATATTATGAATACGTAGACAACGAACTACATAAAATACTGGAGTAACAATGGTATAAAATGTAATAAAATTAAACAGCAATTTTTAGATTGAAAGTTAGTTTAAAAAAAAAAATACATATCTTTTTAAACAATTACATTTTCGTTTACGATACACTTTCACATCACTTTAAATAGCTTAAATTGATATGGATACCTGTTATTATTACATGCGGTTGTTGAAAACATTTTATACAACCAATTCTATGTCCATCAAATTATTTCCCATGCATGTTGCTTCAATAATAAACGATGCGATTTTATCACACAGTTGCCAAACCATATCTATAAACATATTTATTACAAGGTAGCACATGTAGATTAAAAATATATAGTAAATCACGGCAAAAGCTATAACTCCTATTAATAACATGTTTAAAAGCTGCGCTGCTCAAAGTCGCTTGTTAATGTAGCTTATGTTTCTTGACAGCAAAAAGATTATTGCGATGCAATTAGTTTGTTTAATGTTGAAATTAATTTGGAATTAATTTATTGAGTACTTTAGACCGATGAAAAAATAAATATTTTAGAAACTTCAGTTATCTTTGTGCTCGGTAGTTTCACTGTGCCGTGTGGTAACTTCACTTTTTATACTTCGTTTAAAATTATAATTGCACGACGACGATGCACTATTGTAACTGAACTGAGCATCCGGTTACTTTCCGCGCACGTATAAATGATAGCTACACGGGATACAGGTGGATGCACTTTCAATGCATCCCGAATTTTGAGCGGGCACTTCCTATTTAATACACACAAATGTAGATTTCACGCAGGCGTAACGAGAACGCCTATTTTTTTTTATTGCAAGCAAGGATGTACATGTTGAATATAAGTTCCTGATATTGCTACTAGAGTGCACTATTTATAAAATATATATATATTTACATATATATTACATTAAATGTAACATGTATATATTTTTTATTAGTTATAGTATATATTTACATATTTATATTATATATGGATAAATAATATATTTACTATTTATTTAAAATAATATACCTATCTACATAATATTTTTGCGTGTGCAGACTGCAGAAATAACGTACAGTCACGCACGTGCAATGACTGTGTCCATGCTCATTCAAATTTAAACCTTACTACAACGAGTTAAAAACTATACGTGTATATATTTCATTGCATTAATTTTATTATTTTATAGGTATTATTACTTTTTAATAATAGTTGTGAAAAAGAATTTTGTTATAAATGAAGCTATATTATGCTGATTTTTATTATAATCAAATCGAATACCTCTATTACTTGCATACTTGACTATGAAATATGTATGATCAAATAATGGATTTACTGTTTATTTATAGTATTTAGTTACTTACCTTTGCGAGTTGATTAAAGTTTTAAAAAGCAAAAAAAAGACATTAGGTATATCTGTTTCAAATTGTGTATTTTAAATGTTAAAAATAACATTACTTATTCACAAAATCTACATTGAAAAAGTATAAATAATTCTTGAATAAACTATTGTCTTTTCTTATTTAAGATTAGTCTGGCAAAAATGTATACTAAGTGTATATACATACTATTTTTTTTAAATAAATTTTTACTGTAAAAAATGTCTAAATGAGCCGATTACCTACTGCCAAATACTATACGAATCGTAAGGTCTTTGACTTTGACCAACTATTAATACCTAAATGATATCATATTAAGCTAAGCTAAGCTAAGCTTAAAACTTTGAATAGCTATTTGAAACAGATAATAAAATATTTAAGGGTGTATCCAGATCTGACGAATGCGCTGCGAATGTGTCGCTCGCGAACGGTTCGCGATCCGCTCGCAATCTGCTCGCGATTCGCTCGCGATCTGCGCGTTTTTAAATATATTGCAATTATTTGTTTAGAAGACCGGATTTAACCCTGACGAAGAGCACGGGTCTTTTGCAACATTTACATTCATCAGATCTGCATACATAATAATAATGAAAATGAACGGGGTTCTAAAAAATACAAAATATTTAATTAAAAAATGATTTTATTAAAGCAGACCTATCGCAGTCTTCAAGCCGTTGGAGCAGCAGTCGTCCAAGCACAGGACATGTCTCTTCATTTGGAGGTTTTTGTGATTAGAATACCTTTTATTATGTATTTTAGTTATAGGTATTACTTACTATACATACTAATGAGTGAGTGTATTTGTTTAACCTGCTCAGTTTTTGCAGAGTGGTAAGTATTTCAATAGTACATGTTATTATAAAGCATTATATTTATTTTAGTTATTAACATTTTCACTATGTACCTTTTCTATCAATTAGAAATTGCATATTGCCTTTTTTTCTCGAAATTGCCGGGACAGATTTTGCTGACTCTCCCAATGAGTGACTAGTGGAAGTATCCGGTTATAAGATTAAGTTTCAAATTTACTTATTAAACATGCACTTGTTTACGATATAAAAGTCTCACAAGCATTTTGCAACTAAGCATCTGCATAAAAAGTGCTTATGATAATATTATGCACGTATTATTATGAAGTGGATTTTTGTTGCTTATAATATTATAAAGCTAGCACTGAATATCCATATCCCTTTAAGAATCTTATATGAAAGTCTCTACATAAAATAACAGAATTTTTTTTTTCAATGTCATACAGTAGACAAACAAGCAAGCGGGCCACCTGATGGAAAGCGGTCACCGCCGCCTATGGACATCAGTAACACCAGGGGCGTTACCAATGCGTTGTCTACTATGGAGGTAGGAGGAAAGGAAGGGAAGGGAAAGAAGGAGAGGGAAAGAGGGGATAGGGAAGGAGTTGGGCTTCCGGATCTCTCACTCACCGAACGAAACGCATTGCTGCTTCACGTCGATATTCTGTGAGAGGGTGGTACTTCCCTGGTCGAGCTAGCTCATTTCATAATAATTGCTCTACCACTGCCTTAGGCATTGATTGATTTGATTTAATAAAATAACTTATAAAAATCGTTTCGTTCGTTTCAGTCTGTTCGAATAAGTGTGCGTTCACGTTTATTCTTATCGAGATGTCTGAATTATCACTTGATTATTAAAAAAAAAAACTGCATCGCTCATTTGTGATTGGACCTCAATGGACCTTCATTTAGCAATAGTGTACTATTATATAAAAAAACGTTTTATTTAGAATAATGTATAATGTATAGGTCCATGTATATTGAAAATTAAAACTCTCTATTTGAAGCGGGAAGCTTAGCACTAGCCTCGACAAGAATATGAAAGTAAGCACATTGCGAAGTATTTTTCTCGGAAGGATTCTTGGCGAATTCGACCTTTGTGAACAAATGGTTTAGAATTTCTTATTAGTCGCTGATTCCTATTATTTATTAAATAATTCATATGTTTTAACTTAATTTTTTTTTTCAAAACCAGAACTGAACAGAACTTAAGGACTGTGCTACATGGATTCGTTTCCTGCCCTGACATAATCTTGCGTAGACTAATATTTGTCCCGAGTCAGTTATAATTATTTCAGAGTACCACAGAATTTGTATGTGTATCTTGAATATAAGTCAGAAATCCTATTTTGGGTTGGGATAATTATATGGGGGACAGAGGGTTACCAGGGTGATCGTTAAGGCTAATAAAGCTAAAATGGTGTATGCTAATGCAACAAATTTTATGTGAAAAATAGAATATTGTCTACTAAAGCGTATAAAAACTATTTCTGTTTCACTGGCAAAATCTATTTGCAACTGATTATTGTCTCAATTGAATTTCGATTCTGCGAAAACAATATTTAGATATTTTATGAAATTATATCGAACTAGCTTAATTTACGGTTACCTTTGACGCCAAGCAGCTTCTTCTGGTATCATCGAAGACCTAGGATGTGGTGACATTGTAAATAAAAAAGGCATGATTTTTTTAATATTTTATAACTACAAACATTTTAATTAATAATACCTACCTACAACAAAATTGTAGATGCACAGTAATGATAGTTTATTTATCCTCAACACAAGGATATTTACAAGCTATGGACACATAATATGTTGGTATTTGTTACTGCAGTGTGAGTTTGGTAGTAGGTAAAGTAAACCTGTGTCACACAGTACCGCCAGCTAGTACTGGATTTCGTAGAATATATACTAGTTCATAAGTCGATGTAATGAGGTCTATTGAATGTATACCAATGCAAGAAAACAAGATAAGTAACAAGTATGCAATTGTATTGATCTTTATTTTGGTACACTTGAACTTTTCTACACTTGAAGTTTATTTTGCTCGACAACTTACGATATAACGATAGTCGGTTTTTCGGTATTCAACTTTTGGTCTCTTGCTTTAACGTAACTTGGTATAAATTTAAACCTGATTTAAACCCATTGTGCTTTTAAAGGCTTACGCACACCAGGACGGTATGGCAAGGGATTTCATTTTTTACCAATGGACTTCAAACGTACGATATAGAAATTTATGTATTATTTCTACATCGTACGTTTGAATGTCCGTTTGAATTGAAATCCCTTGCCATCCGGACCCGGTAGGCCTGTACGTGGATTTTGAACGAATTATTTGTTAATTTGGGTATTTTTTTCTTTTCTTTTTATTTGCACTGTGCATCTACAAAAATATTGTAGTAACAACATCAATTGTATACTATTAATATTAAATTATTCTATAACAGTAGACACTTTTGTTATCGACAGGATTCATTTATGTAAATATGTGTATGACTCTTGTTATTTCTGTTCTTGGTGTCTTATATGTTATTCAAAGAGATTAAGACGCTTCTAGACATATTGCGGTCAAACGAGACAGAATGCTATATCCGCGCCGCGGCTAAAATTAGCGTACTGTAGGCCCTTGTATCTTGTTGATCTCTGTCATAATAAAAGTGTCTTCATTGGAAAATCACATGAAGCTCAATATATTAATAAGTGTTAACCCACAATGATACACGCAATAATAATGTTCACGTACAGTCACGTACAGTAAAAAAAACCTTTAATAATGGGTTTTTGTGTTCGAATGACAAAAAGATTCTTTCTCAAGGTTTCTCGTACAGTCATCAAAGGAAAAGGCTGACCCGGGTCGTATATATGATAAAATATTTCTAAATATTCTGTAAATTGATTTACTAGAAAATTTGTAATTATATAGTACAATATGAATACTATTGAAAAATAAATTTTCTAGTAAATCCATCCAGAATCTTTTTGTCATTCGAACACAAAAACCCATTATAAAAGTTTTAATATTACTTTAGTTAGATACCTATAGGCGATTGGCACCGTACACCGCTGCGGAGGGCGGTGGCGTTAAAGCGATAAAGCGCCGCCGCTCCACCGATGACCGATGATGGTCCGGCTCGGGCGGTGTTCGGGTTAGGCATCAACGGATTTAATAGAGACCAATACGGACATGAGATCCGCTTCACCGCGCACCGCCGCGGAGGGCGGTGCCGTGTGTTAAGCGCCTAACTCGTTAATATTTAGCCCATGTTATAAGACTCGGGTATCAGCGTAGATCATTGTGGTGTAACACGTTGCTAATGCAGTAACAGTCTACAAGGCTACGAGATCTAAGACAGTTAAATATGTATTGAATCCTGTATTAACTATTATCTAAATAACAATGACGAATGACGGCTTGATCACAATAAAATAAATCTTTTTAGTTTTTATCTTTGTCTGTCATTGTGTGTTATCATGTGTACAACTTTGTATGTACCTGGCTGTACCCCCCACTAGCGGGAGGTACACGCGTAGTGCGACCCACCGCCTGTGTGTCGATATTGAAAACACACTATACGTGTTCTGTGTTATAACCACTTAAGGTTAAATCGTGACACACTTCCATTACCTAAGTTATGTACTGTTATAAAATCGTTGTTTTTTTCTTCAATTCAATATAACATAGGGTCACGTCTGTAATCTCTGAGAGAGTAAACAGAGTACAAAGAGCTAGTTATATATTAGATGCATAGTTGTGCTAGTAGTGTTTAAAAGTATTAATCAATGTCGTCATAAAAATTGGTCAATGCCATCACTCGTTACTGCAATTTTAATGAAACGTTTTATTGTATGCACCACAAGTATGTTCATAAAAGTCATTAGGAATAAGGGCGATGGCCGTTGTAATTGCTTAGGGAGCATTAGTTATTATTAAAGTCGCTCATTTGTTCAATAGTTACTTGTCTAAAAAGTAACAATGTTCTCATTACATCAGAAATTTTCCCCGCTCCAGAAATATTTAAATTAATTTTGATACTTTGAGTTACATAATTTAAATTAGTTAGACTATTTCCGCGTCTATTTTTGTAATGTCACCCCTGCCGGATAAAATTAGACTATTTTTTATTGTAATGATAATATCGTAATATTTTTTATATCCTTGTAAGTATTTATTTCGAATCGACCGAATAGAATCGAATAGATTTATTAATGGATGGTAAAAACTGCCAAAACTGTGTTCCAGTGGCGTCAGCCACTGAGCTTTATAATTTTAAAGAAGATTTTTGTGTAATAATTTGTTTATTCTTTTATTTTGTATTTGTATTAAAGCTTTATTATAATACAGGTACCTAATATGTTTATGACACGATTTTTGTTAAATCGATTAATCGATTTTCTTCACAAGAACATTTATATTATTCTTTTAATTTAGAACATAGCTCCAATATCTTAAATCTGGGCTATCCAAACAAAATGCTCCATTAGCCTTGCAAAGCTCGTGAAATGAATCCAAATTATGCCATGCTTGTGGTGAATATGCTCAAATATCACGCTAAGTGACGCTGCACTCGTCCGGCTATGATAACGCAAACTTTACTAGGAGTTTGAGTAAACCTAATTTGTCTCAGTGCTGTTTGGACTGAAAATACTCTTTCTGTTCCAACTGAGTGCCAGCCCTAATTTGAATAGAATATTAGCTAAGCATGTTTAGAACTATAATTTTAGTAAAAACATGTTTGGGTTTTCATCAGCGAATTACTTTCGATTTTAGGTACTTTCCTTTCGACTGCGCCAATTAATTCCAATCTGAATATGTGTGTTGCAAATTTAACCATTTACGAATGCAATGTCTCTTAGTGCGACAGTGTATCGGTACAAATATGACATATTATGAGTATATCGATAAATTGATAGTTACTTATATAATTGTTAAATGTGGATTTTATTCTAAGTGATTATATATTGTTCCTGCCCGCCTCTCCAGCCCGTCTTTGTGTGTATTAAGTTAGTGACGCGCAAATTGTCGATGTGATCAAATATTTGTATACAAATATTTATTTTCTAAGGGAGTGCAATCGACAATGGTGGTGAATGAGATGAATATAGGGATTCTTGTATAATTCCATCGAGTATCTTGTATAACGTTAAACGATACGAATCCACTGATTTTAGGCACTCTCTTAGGTTCATGTAGGTAAATGACTTTATGTGACGTATTACAAAAAGCCAACAAGTACCTAACGTTAAATTTAAATCAACTTTTTTGTCCAATAATGTATACAAAATATAAGTTAATTCCTTTCGAGTTCAAAATAATATTGTATTTTTTTTGTAAAGTATTAAAAAGTTTGATATGTTTTTGCGTTAAAAAATTTGAGCTCCTAACAAAAGTGTTGCTGTTTAACAATTTCCATCAAAATACAAACGAAGTCATAATATTTAATACATAGCTAAGTAAACATACCTTTTTCCCTCTAAAATAAATCTCGGGCAGAATTGCCCCATTTACAAATTCCTATCTACATTAATCAAATTTCAATTAAGATTGGCATTGTGTCCAACACTTTAGTCTGTTGATAAAAAGTAGGGTACGTGATATCCGTCATCTATTTTGTGGTAAAAGCACTGATATGGCGATAAGCTCGAGAAAATACTGACACAAGATGTTGACATTAAATGTTGGCCAAAATGTCATCCATTATCTAAAGATGCGTATAGATTTGAAAAATCTACCGTCTCCAACACTAGAGACACCTAGATGTGTGAACACCTCTGGTTTCTACTCAGTAAGATAAATAAAAAAATTCATGTGTTTCACGATGAAGCAGCAAACAAACGGTACATTTTTCACATCTTATAGCAACTTAACAAAATTACACTGACAGGTGTTAATCAGTTATCACTAGGGAAATATGAAACTTTAGTTGTGTTTTCGAAATGTCCACTGAGTATTGACCTCAAGACATTTTAACGGGTAATCTGTATACATTCGTACAGAATTTATAGTCTCATACACATGGTTAATAATTCCTTAATTACTACAACAAATGTAACAATCATTAAATACAATTGATAAACGAAACTCTTAATTTAAATAAAATATTAAAATATCGGGGAATTAATTTTAGGCTTGATTCAAAACTTGTATTTCAAAAATACTTAAATTATTTAGCGACAAATAAATAAGGAAGCTTTAATGAGATCAGTACCCAAGTTCGCTTACGATAGGTACATTATAATAATACTAACTCATTACTTATTTCTGATAATTACGCTCGCTCGTAGTTGACCTGAACACCCTTCGAAGCGATTTCGAATCGTTGACCATACTGAAAAAAATTCTCGCGAACTGTATGATGTAGCGTCAATTTATTATCAGAACTAAAAAGATGCGAATGAAAATAATTTTCCGATGTAATCAAATTATATTTAATTTCGCGTGCATTGAAAATGGTAATATTAACTCTTGCGCGGTATTTACATACCGTAAGCGAACTTTCACATTGTTCATTAATTGGTTTCTGCGTGTCGTCATAATCGTTTAATTCCATTCATCATAGGTCGAATCGGGGTAGGCCCATGGTGGTCGAGACGAAGTATGCGAAGTGGTGCTGTTAGTTCGCGCATTGTACCTGCAATAATAACGAGGGTTAATACTTATATAACGAGATATACTGACACACACAATTGCTCACAATTATTGTTTGTTCACTATTTACAGTTTATGGTGAGTGTCAGTCAGTACCTCTGTTTAGAATCTACTGAATTTTATTTTAAGTCTAAAGATATCTAATAAATCGCGGGAGATATCTAAAAAAATATAGTAATAGAGATACCTCTATTATTATATTTTTTTGATATCTCCCGTAAAACTATTAATACAAGATGTCATAATAAATATATTTTCAATATTGCTGTTTACTAAACTGTAGCATAATAGGTTGTGTTAGGAGAGAGAGAGTATAAAAAATCGCTTCGAATATAATGCCATTATATAATGATAACAAAGACCATTTATTGGTTTAATATTTAATAAAAGTGCCTAATCAGACTCTAAAATTCGCACAATGCATGGTCAATGGTCATGTCATTAGTTTTATCTTAATAAATACGACCTCATACCGGGATTCGACTTGCTTGTAGCTGTTGCCGTGGGTGCTTGTTGGTTCCAATTCGGTTACGTGCCAAGCCAGAAGAGGGTCACTGTTAATAAAATATTGGAATGATAGGTTTTAAACTATAAATAGACCATTTCCGAAACATTTTATTTTTAATTCCACATCAAGTCCCAAAGCTTTCTCTTTTTTCTTATTTAGTGTGACAGAGACAGACATCATTTAGTGTGTCAGTTTAAACTTTAAACTGACAGGTTGGGAGCGTTGGCAACGCGTAAGTGATACCCCCGGTATTGCAAGCGTCTATAGGCTAAGGTGATGCTTACCATCAGGCAAGCCGTATGCTTGTTTATCAAATATTGTGGCATAAAAAAAACAACAAAAGCTACGACTTTACAACTGGAATATTATGTTAGACACTTGTAAAAACACTTACTGGTCGAAATTTCCAAAAAGCCCATTGTTTCCGTCACCTTCGAAGATATTGCGGTCGCCTACTCTGTTGTCTTGCGGGACGGAAGGCGGAATCGTAGTTCGGTCCAATGGATTTGGCATCGGTGGTGTCGGCGGGGGTGGGACTGGTGGATCCGTTTCCAGGGTAGAGTTCTTAATCCCGTATTTGAAGTACATCACAAGGCCTATGAAGAAAATAGTTATTGTTAAAATAAGACAATATTCGATAACCAATTTATCATTATTCACATTTCAGCCTATATTAGGCCCTATTTCTACCAAAGCGGAGAGGAGAGGAGATGTGTAATTCTTCTATAGAATCTTGTGCCGACGCAAGCATGCGGGCGCGGCCGAGCGTAGATGGTGTGTAGCCGGGCGGCGTATCTTCTTTCCGATTTGGTGGAAACCGGGCCTAAGTCTGCTGAGGCCTGACGTTTATATAGTTTATTCTTCATTCTAGTTCTTGTGTGTATTCTATTGCAACATAAGGACATCCATTTCATGCATTAAGTACAGTTAGTTACATACGAGTATATACATAATGTATGTAATTCTAGTATTTCTAGTTATACTAAATGTAGAAAATCGATATCCATCTGTCTCTACCTCGCGACATAACACATAACCTTAAACTGGTATTATCTCAGATTTGACTAGCAACAGCGTTTATTGTTTAAATAAAATTCAACGTTTCATAATATTCTTGGGCACAGAGTCTGGTATTTTCATTTTGAAAGCAAAAATTTGAAGTACTATATTTACTTGACAATAATAATACTTATGACGTTAAGTCAAGATAATAAACCGCATGTTGTAAATATATTAAAATTTGGCTTTCACACAGAATCTTGTGGTGTGAACTACAACGCTGGTTCCGGGGACGCCAAGTTCATATAATAAAAAAAACAGTATGTACATGTAAACTTACCGAGGGACATCCAAACGGTAAATCGTACAAGAGTCAGGATCGACAGGTTCAAGATCAGGTAGATGTTGACGAGGACAGCTGTAGTTGGTACGAAGGGTAGGCCGGGGGTCGCGTAGATTAGGGCAGCGCTACGACAAACATTATATTCTTGAGTCAATGTTCCCATTTTTTTAGTTGACTGTTTAAGTTTCCTATTAATTTGATGATGCTTATTTTCTTTATGCATTCTGTCCATTTCCACTTTTTATAATATTTTATTTTATTAATTATTTATTGAATTTATTTATTTGTCAACAGACAGTTTTTCCACTATTCTTGTTTTACACAAATAAACGAATTTTACATTTTGCTTTATTGGCAATTGGTAAAACATTCCCAGAAACGGTGCCATATAAGTTGCATTCAACTAATCTTTCGAATAAATTGTCCAAAAGTAAAAATAATAATAAAATCTTGTTTATTGTAAGTAATTTCGGAGTTTAATTGTTATTCAGGACAGGGGAGCTAAAAAAATAATTAACATTCTCAATTTCAAAAGAGATTAATATCATATACCTAAATAAATATTAACTAAAGCGATACAAAGAGCTGGCTGTGAGTAATTTAATAATGGATAAGAAGAAAGAAATGAGAGACTTACCGATTTTGCGGTTTCCTTGAGATCATGATGAGGATAGAGATTATTCCGATCAGGAGCAATGCCATAACCACTGTGGTGAAGGTGCAAGTGCCAGGGTTGCCATAAGCAGCAAACAGGTCGAATACGATGATCAACAGGTACATTATGCCGACGGACTTGATCACAAACATTCCTGGGAAAAGAGAAGACAGTTAGGGACTATTTCATCACTTACGGATCATCTGGTTCGCTTATATTTTGTGAGTTAAATACTCTCAAATAACAAGTATATTTGACAGATCAGCAAGTGAACTTAGATGCTTTCATCATCATCCAGTATGATACCATCCCAGTCCCATACAATGATCACTTTATCTCGAGGACCGCAGGTTCGAATCCTGCGCAAGGCAAATATTTAGTGTGCATGATGTAAATGAACATGTCTGTTCGCCTTTGTCTGGGTGTTTTCTATGTATGATAAGTATTTATTTACAAAAAAGTATGTATTTATCAGCAATCTAGTAGACTAGTTTCTAAGTTTGGGACTAGATGTCGTTGTGTGATTCGTCCAAGAATATCTATTTATTTTTGTTGGGGTTCAATCGAAGGAATTTAATAATCCCTTTGGCGATATCGAGGGAATTCTTGTTTTCAAGCCACCTAAGTCCGAGGCGAGATGTGTTCTTATGCACATGGTTTATTGACCTTTAGGATTGCTGTTGTTACCCCAGAGTAAGGATGTTACTGTTGTTGTCAATAGATAACAGAAGTAAGCCCAACATTTTTACACTCAAAAATGTTGCGGATATTCACATTTGCATCTGTAATTACTGAGCCTCCGCATCCATTCCATCCAACATCCGCATCCGCATCGTTGCCATTTTTAAAACCAGGATATTATTTTGTCAGATAACTAAATACTGAGCATGCAACAGCCTAGAAAGTAAGAATACTTTCCATCACTCCAGGCTGTTACATGCTTTACCATAATTTACCATTTTGAAGCTATGAAGGAAATCTATAAATTTTCATAATTTTATACGTAGCGTATGTCCACATTCAGTAGTGGCCACAGCTCTATTTAGTTGTTGACTTGTTGTTGAGCACAGCCATTAGTAATCCGGACTACGTCCGGACGTTCTCTGTCCGCATAGTGTTTCATTTGATATTGTTACACCATTTATTGTGGTGAACATTTGTGTTTGTCTGGAGTCAGGAAGTTTTCTTTATATCATATGTATACATTATTAGTACCAATTCGTTACCTTAAGATTGCCTTGAATAGATTGCTTTCAGCAATAAGGCTGCCTTGTTGCGTATAGACTAGTGTATAATCTGTGTTTTTTCTGAGTGTTTAATATTATTAGATATATAAATATTATAAATTAGCTGACCCGGCGAACTTTGTTCCGCCTTAGAGGCACTGTCCTACCCCTACCCTACCCTACCCCTGCCCTACCCTACCCCTACCCTACCCCTGCCCTACCCTACCCTACCCCTACCCCTGCCCTACCCTACCCTACCCCTACCCTACCACTACCCTATCCCTACCCCTACCCTACCCTACCCTATCCGCCCCTACCCGCTTTCCCGTGGGAATTTTTAAATTTTTCTGTCCGTGAGAACCATCCTCGTACTTCAAGGATTATTCTAAAAAAAGAATTGGCGAAATCAGTACAGCCGTTCTCGAGATATGCGCTTAGCAACACATTTGGGGATTCATTTTTATATTATATATTATAGATACATAGATAGATAATATATTTACAAAAAAAAAGTATTCCTTAACAGGTATCCATAACACAAGTAGTTTCAATTTCAAACCTTTCTTACTTTGGACTAGACGGCGCTGTGTGAATTGTATACAACGAATTCATTCATTTAATTTTATCAATCCTATTCTTTTCGCGTGCTTTCTGCAATTAATGTCAACTGCAAGAAGTGTCAGGTTTTCAATTCACCTACGGTCTGACTTGACGGCTGTAACCTATCGTCAACAGGTATTGACTAAACAGTTGTTTAACTTGCGTGATTTTATCCATAGTAATACATACAACCTAGTCTACGAAAGATTTGGTGTTCATAATAAAATCTCATCTCATTGGCACTCAAGGCCTTGCAGAAAGGCTTTTACGTGAATATAGATGGTGACACGAATTGTCTAGGGGAGAAGCCATTTTAAATTTTTACACAATAGTGTTCTATAGACACCGAATTATGAGAATTTTATTATTAGAATGGATATCGGTAGTATCTATAAAAAACGTACAAGCTCTTTGCTTTGACGTCATTTAATTGCATTTCTCTCTCGATAAGGTTGAGCATGCAAAGTCATAGAGCGTCACAACAATTTTTAATAATGCGGAACGCAATGATGTTTATCTTTTTCAAGGAATTTAATCCCTAACTTCAAAACTATGTAGGTACTCTCTTTGTTTAAAACAAGAGTGTACTTCTAGAGTACCATACAGGTCATAAAGTTCAAGATATTCTATGTTACGTGTATGAAGATGAAATATCACAAAAAATATATATTATATTTGAATATTTATTATGTAAAAGAAAGTCGTGTTACACTATTTATTGATCAAGAACGGTGACTTGGCAGAAAATTGGTGGAGAGGTAGTTTAGAACCAGGAGAAGGACATAGGATAGGGTAGGCCTACCATTATTCAAACAAAATGATATTCATTAAATTTTTAATTTCATTTTGTTGATTGTAAGCGACTTCTTGCATGTCGTCATTTGCCAAAATATGGCACAAGAAAACGCACCGGCGGCCATCTTGTGAATCGAATTGAAACGACGCCATCATCCCCATACATTTTTCGGTATACTACGTTCGAAAACAACTGTTTTCTGATCGTAGCGCGCAACAGGTCGCGCGACGAAAACTGTGTTGTGCGACTTACTGCAGTGAGAATAGCCAGCGGATTGGTCAGTGCTCCATATAAATTCGCACTAAGCAGAGAGTCGCGTGACCCCTGTTTGCGTCACGCGTAGATGGATGGGGATGCCGCGCGTCGCGGTCGTTTATTTTGTATGAGTCCATAACTTCAATATATCTACCTATATATAATCAGTTTACAAAAAGCTTTTATGTAATTAAGTTGGTTCCATATCCACTCTGGCCTATCACCGCTTTTCAGTAAGTTAATGTGAACTTGTTTGTAATCTATCTATATGTATGTATCTTGTATGCATAAGAAGGCTCACGGTCACTCAGCGAGCCATGGAGAGAACTATGCTTGGGGTTTCTCCACGAGATAGAATCAGAAATGAGGAGATCCGTAGCAGAACCAAAATAACCGACATAGCCAAACGGATTAGCAAGTTGAAGTGGCAGTGGGCAGGGCACATAGCGCGCAGAACCGATGGCCGATGGGGCAAGAGGGTTCTGGAATGGCGACCACGTACCGGAAAGTGCAGCGTAGGACGCCCGCCTACAAGGTGGTCAGACGACTTGAGAAAAGTCGCAGGAAGCCGCTGAATGCAGGCAGCTTCCAACAGGTGCATTGGAGGCGTTTGGGGGAGGCCCATGTCCAGCAGTGGACTTCTTGTTGCTGAGATGATGATGAATGATGTTTGTAATCTATCATATTTCTTGCTTTGAGCAATAAGGCCGCCTTTTTGCATATATACACTTGTCTTGTTTGTAACTTTTACTGTTTATTGTATCACTGTGTGTTTTGCAAATAAACCTTATTCTACCTATTTCTACAGAAGAAATTCTCCCCATTTTAAGCTCAAATCGCAACGAATAAAGCTATTAGAACTGCTTCAGCAATTTTATTTGGTCAGGTGGTTTTTTTTATTGTTAAGTGCTTTCAAAATCCATTATCTCGGGTTATCCCAGGATAAAAGCACTACGTTTTTAATCAATATTTTGTAAAGTTGGAAGAGAGTGAACGAGCGTGCGTTTGCATAACCACTTTGTAGAGTTACCAGGCACTATGACACATTAGCAAAGCAGACATCGCGAATATCGAATCGCAACCTTTGTAGCAATGCGATATTCGCGTTTATATTAGTTGAGATTTTAGTTTAAAATGGGGAGAACTTCTTCTGAAAAAATATGATAGATTTCGTTCACATTAACTACATCTTATTTACAAAGGTAAATAAGTAAGTAAGGTAAATCTGTCCACAAAGGGCGAATCATTTCGCTTGCGATGCTGAGGTCTTCTTCTTCTTTTCGAGTCAATGACTACTCACAGATCAAATTAGATTTGACCAATACCTGGCACGGCAACACCATTATCAGTTGCCATGAGAAGACTCTCCCGAGTACACTCAGTTGGGCACATTGGGCAAGCTATTAAGTGTGCCATATCTTGGACTGGGGCTCCACAGTCGTAATTGATGTGGGATGGATCAATGAAGGCCAGATGCTGAGGTACTTGGCACTCATGCATTGCATTCACCAGCATGGTACCAATTAAGGTCAGTTTTACTTTACCACGTTTCGTCGCACACACTATTCCTCATATATAAAGTTTAACAAATTCTTATTTGACAAATAGGCTGAATTAAAAAGGCAACTTCTCAACAGACCATACACGTCGAAATGCTTGTAGGATTAAAATATGTTTGACGCGTGAAAAGTATTTCTTGTAAATCTACTTGCAAAACAAATGTTTTTTTATGACCTAATTTTATTAGCCATTGTCGAAATTTTAATTCTATTTCTTTTTCTATTTTATTCTCACGGGAAAAACCAGCTCACAATTCAAAATATATATTTAGAGATTACAATACATTGTAAATAATAGGCCCCTAGTGTAAAACAGTTTCTTAGTTCCATGGTAAGGTATCTAATAACTACACGTGATAGGTCAACCGTCTTCCAAGGGTGCCATGGATATTAACTGGGGCGCAAAGAAGGGTCGATTATGTCACTTGCACTGATTATTTTGAACTATGTATCTGAAGGATTCCATTGAACTTATCCATTCATTTAACTTAATAGTTATGTATAGAGACATTAAATAAAACTAATAAATAATAATAAATTTTATACAATCCACACAGCGCCACCTAGTCCCAAAGCAAGCTAGTCTGCTTGGGTCATGAGTACCAGACAGGGGATTTATTTTTGTAAATTTATACTTATAATGCAGAGTCCAGACTCGAGAAAAATCACAAATGCCATCGCATAAATGTCCCGAGCTGGAATCGAACCTGCGCCCACTGTTGCCGAAGGAAAGATCACTACCAACGCACCATCGGGCTGTCTAATAAAATTGATACAAAATTAATGGAAATTTTTGTTAAAAGGCTTTTCCTGTTAATATTATGCTCATATTTTGTGCATAAAGCTAACAGCTGACTTAAAACACGAGTTTGTAATACAAATACCTATCGATTTTGCACGATACATCGCCAATTATATAGTGTACGTTGCAGGACTTTCGCTTTCATAATACTGTCACAATGTCTGAACTAGAGTGTAAACGTTGTGTTTTCAGGTATAACTTTTTGAACTATAAACGATATGAATGGATGCTTGAGTGTGTCCCAAACTGAATTAACATGTAACATCATCCTACTGCAGGGATACGAGTCTCCTTTCAATCTAAAGAGGTTAGAGTGTGTTCTGTCACGCTACCGCAATCCGCGACTGTAATCCATGGATAACGAGCGACCGACGACGACTTAATTTACCCCCTGATGCACGGAATAGCTCGAGCTAAGATAACCCATGAAAACACTGGCTACACTCGACGTTGCTTTAGAGATGTGTGTGTTTTTTAGAGAGAAATACACAGCTACGCCATCTATCCTCTCACGCCCAAGCTCACTTTTAAATATTTTTATTAATTTCTTATGCTTTACGTTAAACTGTTTAATTATGTAAACGTGATGGTAGCACCTAAAAACCTATAATTAAACATAAAATTCACAGTCACCATTTTTGCCTACTGAGAAAGTATATTTTAAGGCTTTAAAAAAAACTGTTTTATATGTACACTCAAGAGCAATGAATGCGGGGTCACCTAAAGAAAAATATACCTAAATCTAGGAAACTAAGAATGCTAGCTTAAAATAAACAGTGTTTAATAGACGTTATTATATAATACCTACCCCTTAAATGAAAGTAATAAAATTAATAAGTCACTACTTTTATTTATTAAAAATTTAAAAATTAGGTACATAAAGGAAAAAAAACTAGCCGATTAAAACAAAATTAGGAAACATGATATTTTTGTACAAACAACAGTAGAAGCTTCAATGCTATGGTAAAATCCTAAATATGTCGAATATGTAGATGTTGATAAAACGAGCAGAAAGAGAAAAAAACACATGCGAATTTAGTTTTTGTCTAACTTTGATATTGGGTGATAGCATTTAATTTTGACTGCAGCTTCATATTATACTCATAAGGTACGTGGATACGTAATAAAGTTTTGTTAAAAAGTTAGGTAGTAGATGAAATCGTATGATTTCTATAAAAAATTAAATAAGACCGTGGATTTTTTACATTACGATATTAATACATATTTGGTACCTTATAACAATATACGAAAATAGTTTAAAAACAACGAGTTTATTATTAATGACCAGCTAACGCTTTGTTTACTCGCCTAATACTGTAAATGTTATAGAAGGGGATCAGTAGCCATTATGCATAATACCATTGTCCGTGAGATACAAGAAACAAAAATTACCGTTGTATCACTAAGGATTATCTTTATAACTTTCTTTTTTTATAAGCTTCTAAAGATGGCCAATAATATTTCTGTTAGTAATCTATTGTAACAGAAAACAATTACTTAATGTAATAAAAAATAATGTTTTTATAAAATTAGGTTTTTTAATTGTTCTGAAAAAAAAAACATAATCGCTGAAGCACTATAAATGAAATTAGTGCACGTAGGAACATTAAACAAATAAAATTTTATTACATACCTGATTGTTCGGTTGCTGGACCACAGTCGACCCATGGAAAGAGACCGGGGCACAGATAAGACATTGAGTATAGTTGGCGATATAAGGCGTCACAGAAACGACCACATCGAGAGGAGTTTCCAGCAGAGCCTCCCGGGACAGTCCCTGTAAAGAGTAATAGTGTTAGAGGTCCCATACGTGACACTGGGTAGTGTCATGTGGATTTAGTCACGCGGGGTTAGCCCGCAATGTGTAACACCCGCATGAAATAATTTCATATGACATGTGTAATCATTGTACAGCGTTATGTAAGTGTGGCGCTGTAAGCGGTTTTAGTGCGTATTAGTGCCTGCGTGAGCAAATCCGCGTGGCAGTAAAAACACCCTATATAATATAAACTCTCAGTACAGACAGGCTTATAGTTATCTTCAGTTGTAAATCCATTTCAAAGTTATGAATTTGTTTCAAAATCCTAGAATGGCTACGGCCTGTCGTAGCGGTTTGTAGCATTTTCGTAGCATACAAGCTACGATCAAACGTGGTCATTGCGGTTTGATGTCATGGTCATAATTCCTGTACATTCTAGGAAATATCTCTAGCTTGCAAGCTCTCTAAAATCCATCTTTATTGTATACTAGCTTTTCCCCGCGGCTTCGCTCGCGTTAATTTTATGACATAGATCTCGTTTGACAACAAAACAACACATAGCGCGACTAATGGCGCCATCTGTTGGCCGATACAGCACCCTCTATAGTAGAAAAAATATTTTCCCATTGGAACGACATACTTTCACGGGATAAAAAGCCTATTTTGGGCTCTGTACCCCTTATAATATGTATGCAAATTTTCATAATGATCGGCTGCTTAGACAAGCCGTGAAGGAATAACAAACAAACAAACTCACGCTCTCATTTATAATATTATTAGTATATTAGTATTAGTAAGGATGTTCTTAGGAAGTAATTAGTTCACGTATATGATAAAGAATGAACATTAAAATAAGGTACTATTTGCCCGGTAGTTCAGTTGTTAATAACGATACCTCCGGTACAAGAGGCCGACCAATCGATCCTTGAACTCATAAATATTTATGACGTGAACTTTCTTATTTGTCTTTTTGTTTTCTATGTATGATAAGAATATTACTATGTTTACAAAAAAGTAGTCTGAACCTTCAAATCTTTTTTTGTTTAAAGTTAGGAAAATACTGGATGTCCCGCCACAACAATAACGGAAATAAAAAAAACTTGACTTATACTTAAATAACTTAACACTGAACTGATTGCACCACAATTCCTTTGACTAATTATTAACAGATCTGTTAACAATTGATTACATTATGACTGTGTGTGTGACTGACATTACATCCAGTAATTTAGTCTCAATTAAGGTATCCTTAATATAATTATGGTTCAGGTGATAGTGACATGCCATTGCAAGGTTTCTCTGATCAATATTTACTAACTACACGTAATTAATGAAAATGTTCTCTAATTAATGTGGCGTTCGTATACTGATATTTTATTGATGGAAACTTATACTCTATTACGGCAATAGTTATATTTACAGTTACTTAAAATAGAACAATATGTTGTCCGCCTGTTTGTACGTCTGTAAAAACTCTTTTTTGATATTTATTCTCCACTATCGTACGTATTTACTTGTTTTATTTTTTTATTTTATCATCCATCCAACTGCCCTATTCCTACACCTTTGTTTAAAGCGTCTGCATACATAATAAACAATAATAAAAAATAAGCTTTTACATCTAGGTAGACTTTTTTTACTACATCTATTCGTGCGGCTTCGTGCCTCATTCCTCACATAGCTAAAATTCCCAGAGGATAATTTTTATATAATTTTTATCAAAATCAGTATAGCTTAATCATTCGTGTTTAGGGCTTGCTTTGTAAACATAAAAAAAGTTGAAAAATTAAACATGATTGATTAAATTCCATAATCTTTTCAAATAATCAGAAATTGGACGAGATCCTAATGATCAACGCTCTAGCCAATCTTTACATAGATATTTGGAATAAAGCGTCAAGCGTAAAGTCTTATATAATTTGTACTACATATAACTTCGCTATGTGATATAAATTAATGTACCTGTAGTATTGTTCGGTTGTTGTGTTTGTTTGGTGAAATACAACCAAGGAAAATGGCGCGTTTCCAATGACGTGAAGCTGGGCTAAGCGCAGCGGAGAAGAGCAGTGAAAAGTGCCAAGTGCTTCCACTAAAGCGAAGTGGAATGGAGCAGAATTGAACGGAGTGCACTGATCGGAACTCCGGTCTGCAGTGTGCCTGTGAATCCGATTTGACGCTCTCCACTCGATACCACTACTCTGTTCTATCTAGCTCGAGACCGCGTGTACAATTATATTTTTACTCCGTTTAGTCCAGTTTTTTATCTCTTACTACGTTTCCATTGACGTGGAGGGGAGATTTCGAGCACTGATTGAACAATTTACAGTCCGCGCTGATTCAGCTCCGCGTCAGTCAGACCGCAGCTTTAACCATGAAGACTATGAGCTGTTACGAAAACATACTCAGTATGACGTCATATCACTAGGCCAATACAATTTCCTACAATATGTTTAAAAAGTCCATTTTGTAGACCTCCGTGGCGTAATGGTTACCACGCCTGACCGCCGCCACCCAGGAGGTCCCGAGTTCGAATCCCGGTCGGGTCATGATGAAAAACAAACTTTTTCTGATTGGCATGAGTCTTGGATGTTTATCTGTATATGTATTTGTTATAAATTATAGTATCGTTGAGTTAGTATCCCATAACACTCGAACTTACTTTGGGGCTAGCTCAATTTGTGTGATTTGTTAGGGACAAATCATAAACATATTTATTTATTTATAAGTTCATTGACGCGGCGTTCAAGAGAACACTGAAGTAAAATTTAATCTATTGAAACTATTACAGAGTATGCAACTTTAAAACTTACAGTTGCATCTAACTTTGAACAACAAAAGTTTCCAAAGTAAAGATTGCCATTCCATGTAGCATCAATATTTAAGTTTTTCAATGATAAAAGAAAAGCAAAACTAGTAGGTACTGATAGATTAGTGGTCCACCTGATGGCAGTTACCTTTGCCTATCTGTTATTTTACAAGGGGGTATTTTGTTGGGTATTCTCCTGTTCTTAAATCGGATAAGAGAGAATGAGTTCGCAATGGAAAATATTTTGGAGTGCTAGAAGAAAAAGTGTAAGCTGCGAAACCACGGTACGACGTGTCGTTGCGTTTTCTTTTGCGAATGAAATATAATAGTCCCTGTGAATGAGACATCTCTACAATTTTTTTAGCCGATTCACTAATCCCTTTAAGGCTCGGCGTCGACTCCACTGAAGCGGTGATGCGCTCAGCGGACTGATGTGCTGTAAGCGGCTAATACTATTGGGTTCTGGTCGATGGTATTAATCTCCTTGACTGCATTATCATCACTCCAGTGAGGAATGAAATGGTTTGATTACTATCAGATGAGACTATCAAGACCACATATTTTTTTATTTTATTATACTTAAATGAGACCTAAAGATATACTTAAAAATAGCAACATTACCGTAAAACTTATTTTCAGCATGCGAGTTTATCAAGAATGCATCATCGCGTCCGTATTCCTCACTTTCGTCTCCGGGCAGGGTTTCATCAGAATCAGGGGAGCTGTAAACACACTTATTGTTTAAACAAAATGCATAATCTAGAAAGTGGATAAGTTCCGGCCGGCCTTTCGCATTATGCCAATTTTTAAAGTATACTTATTTCGCTTTTGCGCGTTGCGGTGTATCGTTACCTTCGGGTCACTCGTCGTACCATCACATGTTGACTACTGGACACGTGCGATTGGGGTCGGCCCTGCAACATACAATACTTGTTTAGTCATTTATTTTTGTGGTCATTTCTAAACATTTCCTTGAAAGTAGATATGCATATCACAAGAAATTTAAACAAACATTTTCCTTACAAACACTTTCTAACAAAAGAGAGTTAAATATTCTATCTTTTCAAGGCAACCAAGATTTGTCGGTATTGGCAACCTATTTCTTCATGTAAGCACCCTAATACCATATTGAAATCAAATCGTTTGCTCAAAAGACTCCAACTAATGATGAATATCAAATGCTATATTAAATTATGTTGACGTTCATTAATTAAGTTCCTTTATTAGTGCAACTGAGAAGAAAGTAGAACCTCACGTAAGTTCTAAGTCGAGAGCATCTAAAGTTACCGAAAGTGTATCGCAGAAACTTAAAAAGCGGCGCGTATCAATATTATCATAGTCGATTCGTAAGTTTACGAGTGGATGAAGGGCCTTAGGAAGATTAGCTTATGTACTAATGGTTTCCAGACCGTTTTAATTATTCACGAGGCTATCTGACTTGGCTTTTTGTAGAACGGCTTTACATGCGAAGCTAGTTGTCCGTATGAAATGAACATAAGACACTATATACCATTTTTCTTTAAATTTTTAAAATCTAGTTTTGATCTCATATGGCGTCTCACTCACGTACAATGTTATTTGAGCAAGATAGCGAGTAAAGTTGGAACTTAACTGAATCTGTTTTTTCCGAGAAATCCCTAGAATTTTACTAAGATTATTACTTATTATTAAGTGATAAAAGTATTATTAAAATTAAATTAGTCTATTAAACGACAATTGGTTTCAGTATAAATCTTTAGGTTTTTTATTCCACAAATGGAAGTCTGGGGTTCCATCCACGCCATGTCATTGTCCTCGTTCCCGATTGGATTGATTTTTTGTATAAAAACTATCCTTTTTTAATATAATAATTACTAAACGAGCTTAAAACCGTAAACGAGCTTAAAACCGTATAAGCTCGTGTACCAAATTTCAACACAATCTATCAAGTTTTTGCGAGAAAGAGAAGACCAGACATCTACACAAAGATTCATACAAACTTTCTCATGACCCTTTATAATTAATAATAAGGGTCTTCAGGCGCGTCGAACCACAGACAGACAATACGCAGCTTTATTACACATCCAAGTACAACGAAGCACTAAATAACAGTTTGAAATTCATACATTTTTATATTGTACTAGAGAAACCCGCGGAACTTCGTTTGCGTATATCATGCTTTCCCGTGGGTATTTGGGAAAATGCTTTCTTATCGTCTTTAGGTTTTTCACAAAGAACACACCTTCCAAATTTCTGGTACGATCAGCGGTTTAGGCTGTGTTTTGATACTCAGTCATGACAAAGTACATAGATTGCACGTAAATAACGCAGCTAAATATTATTTTAGTAGGAAATTTCTAAATCACTGACTCGGCTCTGTGAAGAAAGATATCGTGCAAGAAATTTTATTTGTGAAGACTCGTCTATGCTAACGACTCAATTATTTTAGATGCAAAGTGCAAATGTGATCAATATAATAAACTAGTTACCCGCGGCTTCGCTTTTAGTTTTAAAATAGTATACTTCAATATTCATTATTAGAAGCGCTAACGTTTTTATAAAATTAGTCACGTTCAAATCTTTATTTATTTTATATTGACTGTACGAAAATAGTTTCTACTGTAATTTTGAAAAGTGCTCTGAATAAAGTCTACATCGAATAAATGGAGTACTCCGTGTGTGACTGTGGCAAGGGGTTTTAGCATCGGTTTTTTAGCAACGACTATTATACAAAATGTGTTTTTAGGTTTGACAGTCAAACACTCACGGTATATCAATACCTGTTTTAGCAAACAATTTCTAAAAAAGGGTGATCCAAAACAAACCCAGGCTCGGGCGCAAAAAATTTGTATTCTAGATTTTAGACAATATTTTTAAATACTATTCTAAACAAACTAAAACTATCTCTCTATCGGGTGCTCATAAAGGTTTGTCGGCGTTTATATTAAAATATTTGGGGCTACCATGAAAGTGTCCATCCGAAACAACGAAACTATCGAACGAAACACGTGGTCCTGTCAAAAAAGACATTTATACTGGTTTAAAACTATTTTGGTTAGAATTCAACGAAACGTCAGTACGTATTTTTGTTTCATGGTTGCCTCGCGTATTGTGTTATTTTTTTGTGGGATTTGGATCACCTCCTTTAAAAGTCTCTTAACAGGTATCTCTAGGTATGTTCAAATCCATCGCGTACCAAAAACAAAGATTTGGACATAGAAAAAGCTGATAGAGACTTTTAACTTAGGAATTGTTGGTGAAAAGTATGTGTCGTTAAAAATCTATTTGTTCTCCGATAAATACATACCAAGGAAAGCGCATTGTATGAATATAGATGTTCAAGCGCCATTTACGAGACATTGTTTTGTTTTGTCGTGAATAATTCAAAGGGGTCGTTTCGAATAACTAGGTCACCAAGGGCAGATGTTCCTGAGGAACGATTTTAAAACGTGTGAATGCCTTTTGGCGCCGATATCCATATAACAGAGCAATAAAGGTTTACGCAGCCAAATGTGTGTTACATAGCGTCATAGCAACGTCGGCTATATCCGAAGGGCTAGCCAGAGGGACAATCCAGGCGGCCAGAGGGCTATTCTTATTTTGATAGAAGACAACCGAATTAGCTGTATACGAATAGAATACGCAGATAGGTTTTGCAACACAGTGGTATTTAATTTCTACGCTTCTAACCGGTCGTAATGGATTGGGGTAGGCCTGTGTCTAGCTGTGGACATCATGTGGCTGAATTGAATAAATAAATAAAAAATAAAAAAACTCCTTTAAATCAAAGGTGACAAATTAGGCTTAGGACATCCCTTCTCAAAATTACGTTTCAGTAAAACTGTATTCGTACGTAAGTACCAAAAAAACCGGGCAAGCACGAGTCTGGCCACGCACAATGTAGGGTACCATATTTGCTGTGCTTTGCTTGCCTTCAGTTGAGTCCAATATCAAATTCTATCACATTTGTTAAGTATTATAATATCTGTGACATTTGTGAGTTTTCATCAAAGAAATTTTATTTTATCTGTTCGTCGGCTATTACCCGGTAACTAGTAGAGCCTACTTAACCGTTATAGTTTTCATTGAAGGTTCAGCATATGGACTACTACCATGATTTTTTTCAAAATTCTTAACATAAGACTTTCGGAGATAGAGGGGGGTGGGGGACCGCCGTGCAAAACAAAAATTAACACGATAAATGTAAATAATTCCGAAATGGATCATTGTATCGAAAAATGATCCTTCCACACCTTCATTATTTTGAAGAGACCTATCTAACGATACCCCACAACATGGGGTGGGTGCGAAAAAAAAAATCATTTCTATTCTACATGTAGGGGATGCACACAAAACAAAATATTTTTCAAAATTTTGTTCCAGTACTTTGTTGGCATTGTTAATATGTGTATACATACCAAATTACAGCTTTCTAGCATTAAGCGTCTAGGCGCTAGACCGCGGACAGACAGACAGACATGGCGAAACTATAAGGGTTCCTTGTAGTTTACTACGGAACCCTAAAAAGAGGTTCATTCAGGTTATCATTGCTAAATGCGCTTGTATTTAATAGCTCCTGATCACAACACACACACTCGTATTTGCAATGCGATTTAGGTGCGATTTAGTCGGAAAATAGTAATACTGAAAACCTATTTGCAATTCGAATGGAATGAACGTCAATCCGCTTTACGATTGCTATGTTCAATGAGTGACGATATCGATGTTCAATTGATAGAACTATATAAAGACTTAATACGTTTGTGCAACTCAAGGCTTAATAGATATTATGCAACTCAAGGCATAATAGATATTAAGCCTTGAGTTGCACAAACGTATTTGTTATGTTAATCAGAAGCTGTCTGTCAAATTAAGGAGAAAGAGATAGTTTATTGAAAGTGTTAATAACTTTAAAATGTTTTTTATGACGCATTTGAAATAACGATATTTAATCAAAACATAATAATAAAGTTTTTAAACGTAGTTTATGTCGCAAAAAAATAAAATATAGCAGTACGAGTATCAACTCAATTACACGCTCATTTTTTGAAGTTTGTAAAAATATTTTCAATGAACAAAAAAAAAAACGAATATATTTAAACCTTATTAGAATTTAATGCCTATACCCTATGGTCCTTTGAACATTAAATGTCCATGTTCTTATTAAATTCTTCTGTTTGAAACGGTATCGAAATTCGGAGAACTTCTAAAAGGCCATTTGGAATAAATTGTATTTAGCCTTTGCCAGTAGGACACATCTTCAAGCGTACATTACATCTAAAAAGTACGGTTGGAATTTAATTAAAAATAATTTAATATTGATGTTATTTTTGGGGTCAAAACTATGTACTTAGGTCAACGGTAAACATCGCACTGAGACGAGATGTTGCGTTTGTAAGGATTCGTCAATCATAGAATAAATAAAAAATATATAAACCGAACACACACACACAAGTTTGTAGGTCGTTTTTCTTTTTTCCTGTTTCTATCACAGAGAGGTATTTCGAAAACATAGTGCTAAAATAAAAATGTAACAACCATGCATATTGCAAATAACTCAATTATTTTGTTTACGAAAAGTTGCAACTCGAATTTGAATTTTACCGTAGAGGCGTATATTGTTAATTCCGTGCAGGTATCGAACACAATTGGATTTTGTGCCCTAAAAATCCGATAGCATTGGATTACATTTTATAGGAAATATTTCAAAAGTTTGGAGTGAACCGGATGTTTTTAGTAAAATAAAAATATAGTCACAAAATTTTGCAAATTTTATGAGAAGTAGGGCACAGCGGAAAATTCGCTCAAATCGGAACACGTCTGGGGAAGGACCTCCACCTTACAGAAGGTCGTAGCCGAATAGCATTGGTCTCGATCTCGACTAGATTGTGTTCCTACGCTGAGTAAGGTCTCCAGAGCTCCACTTTTTACAGAGTTGGCAACGCGCGAGTGATACCCAAGGTATTGCAAGCGTCTATAGGCTACGGTGACTGCTTACCATCAGGCGGGCCGTATGCTTGTTTGCCACTTTAGTACAATACAATACAATAAAATACAATACACAATAAAATAATCCTTAAGTCCTAACCCTCAAGTATTAACTTGGATGATTCTATTTTGTGGTAAAATAATTAGCATAGAATAGTTTTGAATAGCATTATGTTTAATGATATCAATGAATTCATGCATAAATAATTTACGCTTTACATTATGTACTTATATATTAATCGCGAGTGTTGTGCGGTTAACTTAAGTTATGTTAAATTAAACCATTTATTCTGAAAATAAACTTTTCCAGGCATTTTCTCTAGCCGTCCCCTATACTTAAAAATCAATAACTATTACAAAACAAACACACTTTGAGTAGAAAGTAAAATATTTAGTATAATATTATTATTATGATAATAATAATAGTTTTAATTATGTTTTTCACAGACAAAGTCTACTAATAATACTCTGTAGGCCCTCGCGGGCATTTAGACACGTCATTTACGAGAGAGTAGGTCTTCCCAGACACATACTCGTTCTCGTCAAGTAATATTATTATCATTCTTAAATATTAAACATGTAATAAAGAAACATATGGAAATATTATGTTTTTTTAAATTTTATATGACAATAAAGGTTTCTTTACGGGCATACGCCGTATTAATGAAAGTCGTTACACGCCTGCAATTCAATGCAGTTATTACTCACTTTTTTATTGTATTGTGTCGTAACTCGGTATATTTTTCAATCAAATAATTAATTGCAGTGCAGTTATTGTTTAGCACGACTGGATACAGAAACGACGACTTAGAAATCTTCGATTATTTCTGTGTTACGATGTGTCGTAGCGCGCTAGAAGCAGTGTCGTGTATTATGTCACAAATCTTACAATTAAATCGAATTCTGTTATTTATTGACCTCAGCCACAAGAAGTCCACATAGACATCATTTTTGAGGGCGTTTTTGCCAGTACTCGCCACGCTTTGGTAGGCGGGCTGGCGAGCGCAATTTTGTTTAAGATTTTGTTTATAAGAACGCTCCTGCCCATTCTTTATTGCTATATTCTCTTAGTCGCCTTCTACGACATTGATGGAAGTAGGGGTGGTGATATTCTAATCTGCCATCACCACGGCATGAACTAGATTAATAATTAGACCTATGGCAGTTTAGTTCAACTCAATCATCAGAAACGGCAAAGTCTAAACGATGTGTATGCTTTGATCTTTGACTACTGAATTTATGTAGGTTTAATCCCAAGAGCGCTTTGAGATGTGAAACGTGGAAACTCGGTCTTGCGACATTCGTTGGGCTTAGACACTAGACTAGACAGGTCTAAAATGGCTACAGAAACCATACTAATATTATAAACGCGAAAGTGTGTTTGTTTGTCCTTCTTTCACGTCGAAAGTAACGTACTGATTGATATATATATTTTTTTTGAGGATAGGTTAAGGTCTGGATAGTGACATACTACTTTTTATCCCGGAAAAAACATCTTATTTCCACGGGAAAAAATAAAGTAGACAAGGTTATTAAACTCCTGAAGCACGATTGTGCTCCAGGCTGGGACCGGATTAGCGCTGGGGCTATAGCGATCTTTTCAGAAGTAGTTACTCCAGTACTTACGAATTTAATAAATCGGTGCTTTGAAGCTGGAGTCTTTCTCTGCGCATTGAAGAGGGCAATAATCCATCTTATACATAAGGCGGGGGACAAAGACTGTGTCAATAATTACAGACCAATAGCGATCTTAACAACGTCCTCAAAGATTTTCGAGCGTTTAATTAAAAAAACGTCTAGTCAAATATCTGGAAGGAAATAATGTACTCTCACACACTCAATATGGTTTTAGATCAGGCCATTCAACAGATGATGCGATGCTTGACTTTACTTCCTCCCTAGTCGACAAAATAGACAACCAAAAGAAATGCTTAACGATACTCCTTGTTTTGGCAAAAGCTTTTGACATAGTCTCTGTTCCACACCTAATAAACAAGCTTCAATAATGGGAATCCGCGGTACTCAGCTAACATTAATATCTGACTATCTAAAAAATAGAAAACAATGCGTCAAAATAAGAGAGCATATAAGCGATGACTCACCAATCGAATTCGGGGTCCCACAGGGTAGCATTCTGGACCCAACGCTTTTCCTTTGCTACATCAATGATCTAATTTAAAAATTGATAGGTAGCTGTCGAATTTCATCATATATGCAAATGACACTACTTTGACCTTCTATGCAGATACTTGGGATGAGGTATTTGAACTAGCACAAACAGGATTTAATAGGGTTTGCCAATGGCTAATGTCGCACCATCTTACTCTTAATCACGGCAAAACCAAGTATGTCGCCTTTTCTATTCATAATGGACTTGTAGAACAATCCCCTAAATCTATCCAAGCACACAAATGTAGTTCCCCACCAGTGTCAAATTGCAACTGTCCTGTAATTGAGTCAACCAAGTTCATTAAATACCTAGGGGTAATTATAGATGGAAATTAGAATTGGATACTAGTTAAATACATTCAGTAGCACAACGAGTACGACTGCGCAAACTCTGTTATATCGAAAAATCTACCAATTATTAATTGTATTTAATTTAAAATCAATGCAATTTTATATAAATTATTAATGTTAATTAATGTTATTATGTAGTAGTTTATTAGCTTCCTTTACTTGAATAAAATGTATTACACCGTAAAATATATTGTAGTCTAAATAAATAAATAAAATGAAAACATTAAAAAGCTGTAAACAAATTCTAAAGCGTCTTATCTCGGTGTGACTGGATTCAGGCTAAATGATATCTAGAAAGTTCTATTCTATCTAATAGTTTGCAAATTATTTGTGACAATAATGTCCTATAGATAACGTCAGTTTCAATATCGTTTTATAGGAGAATATTGGAAATCAAATTTTAATTGAAATCCACAATACACAACGTGATTTTAAATCAAAATTATGAGATTAATTTTAAGCTCATTTTGTATGCTTACTTCACAATTTTATCATTGTATTTATTATCATAATTAATCAAAGATAACTATTAAAATTATTTCAATAGTAAATATAAAGTTTTTTGCTATATATTTATTTTCAAGTGAATTAAAAGATTTTTTAAGTTGCAGTGTTTTTAATTCATGAATTAAATAACTACTGAAAGATGATAAAATTGTCGGTAAAACTCTGGAAGTTAATTTTATCCTAAACTATTAATTAAGAATATTCGACAGTTTTGGGACCAAATTCTTTGATTGACTGTTCGTAAAAAATACAGAAACCGATTTTTTAGTCTCGGTTTAAAATTAAAGAATATTTCATTTGATTGGGATTCAAATTACTTTAATCTAATAACGAAAGTTAGGTAGAAAGTTAGTCAAAAACAGCCAGCAATCAGAATTGCGGTCACAGTAAAGTAGCTAAATTTACGATAACATATTGCTGTCTATCTCTTCTGACACCCATGGGAAATTACTTCAATTAAATAAAGAAATTTGTGTACATATAAAATGTCATATTATAAGAACAGTAGAATTTATTTAAAGTGGCTTTTTTTCAATCTTGATTAGATTTGAAACATTTTTTGGCCCCAATATAAAATTATCAATAATATTTTAAAAATACTTTTTTTACAGGTCTCTCTACAGATTGCTTGCAGCAAGGCCGCCTTGTTGCCAATGTGCTAAATTTATCCGTGTTTAATGCTACATTTTGTTGTGTATTGAAAATAAAACATTGTTTTTTGGTTTTGAAATGACACATACAAAAAGGTTTTTTATATTTTTACACATTTTAATTGAAGTGTTTATTTAATGACAACTTATGATTTAAAGTGTTATAGTGACAAGGTAATAATATAGGTACTTACATGTTTTTATAAAAAATATCTTATGTATTGTTGAATGACAAAAAAGGCCGTAACATATTTTTTTACATCATTTCTTTTAACAGTGGTCGTTTTCGAAATGTAGATGTAGATTGATTACACGAATCATTTATAAAGGAATCTCTGAATGAACGTTTTGAATATTTTGGATCTTTCAGTGTTATGTGTTTATACTGTAATTTATCTATATTTTTTATGGTTGTCATGATTAATAACATGGCGTTCGTGGTGCATTGCCCGTAACTACTGGTCTACCTTTTATAATAATAACAGAATAATAATTTTATGTTGTGATGGTATTGCAACAAATTTATATCGACGGCAATCTATATAGCATAAGTGGTATCCGGGTAAACAGACTGTAATGAAAGTTTACGCGGCCATGTTTGTTCACAACAGCATGGCTATTGGCACAGATATCAGAATACAGAGATATGGTTTGTGGGCGGGGCACATGACGCCATTTTCTGCACAAATGTGCAGGAACTTGATTGTTCTAAGTCATTCACAAAACAACGCTTCCGCGAACACACGTCCGTGAATGTCAACAAAAATGCCGGCTTGTGCTTTAATTACGTGCAAAAATCGCAGTGATACGGTAAATTCAAGTAATAGTGGTGTTACTTATCATAGGTAAGTCATTTATTTAATATTTTTCTATATAAATGACAAATTAACGAAATATTTTTGAGGCATAGAAATCATTAAACAATATACGGCATAGTCGATACTTCCGTTACAAATATTGTCCATTGCTTGTTTTGGATACGCGCTTTTCAATGTTTTGCGGTATGCACGTACAATGGAATGCAAACGTAACGATAATTACAATGTTGTGAAAATATCGTGGTACCGCCGCTTGTAGCTTCCGCGATCTGTCAAAGTAATAATGGCCGTCGCACAAGCCATGTAGTGCTGCCAAAAGTAGAATATTTTAGTATCGATAATTTTGTATTTCTAATTTTTGAAAGTATAATAATTTGAAACTTTTACTACAGTGCATTCCTTGTACAGGGTGTCCCAGTCCCATAAGTATTGGATCAAACTCAAGGGGAAAGTAGCTCAACTAAAAACTCATTTGATTAGTTTAAAAAAAATCGCTTATATTATTATGTACAATTTTTTTTAAGTTCTTTCTTTTAATAAAAATGGCGACATGCGCCCCGCCCACAAACCATATCTCGTTCATAGTTGTAGTCCGTAATAATTGTTATTGTAAAATATCGAGAGGTAAAGTTATCGATAATACTTGTCGCCCTTTTTCATTAGGTGCCCGTCACTATAATACACTTCTTACATCTGTGTTCGTAATCGAACTGCAAATCACGGGCTTACGATTTGTGTGAGTGTGACTGTCGGAGATTATTCTATGAATGTGTTAAAATGTAACTGTGTGTGTAAGTGGCGACATCGGTTCCGGTACAAAAACTGTCTTATTACATTTCTCTTCTTTCTGTGTTCTGAGGCTATTGGTATCATATAAACGTGGAATGCTTGTGGAATGTCAAACAATGAACTGATTTTTATTACGTACACTGCCCCTGGATACGCTATTTAGTGAAACTATCGGGGAAGACTTTAGAACATCTGTAAAGTTTTAGCCCAATTTGGCCAATTATTTTAGGCTAGAATACATCGACATAAAGGCTACAATACGACCCATAATTATGTGTGTATGTGTTTGGAACTTATAAATGTTTTTGCATAATGACATCGAGGATTCAAGTGTCAGGTGGAGGCGTCTTTACAACGCTTTATGTTCATGTTCGTTCATTCATATTCATACTAATTTATTGCCAATGAGAATTAATTAGATAATCTAGAGATTATCCAATTAATTATTATTCCACGAACGCACTGAAATAATAAACAGAAATAATATATGGTAAGTTTTCCTTTCATGCAAAATGATTTCACATAAATCAAAATAAATCATCGACATTTTGCCATCAATATCAGTTATTTCTCTGCATGTAATTGGATTAATAAATACTACAAAAATTAATTTAATTTAATTGCAGATATCACGTGGGAACAATATTTTGTTAAGAGGATTTAACACAAACCCAAATTCGGAATTGGTTCGTTTCATTACAGAGTTACAATGGCTATTTATAAAATAGGGGTGCCTATATTAATTTGTATAAAACATTCCATACTCGTTACAACCATGTCGGTAACGAGTAGAAGTTTCTGTGAAGAACTACTCACTTAGTCAACGTTTTGAATTTAAAATCTTTGAGTATTCGGGTCCCCTGATGTTAAGTGTGCCGCCCATGAAGCATAGGCATACCAGAGGAGTCTCCTCTTTTGTAGCTAGATCGCTGCAATCTTATGCTACTACAATTGCGGAAGAGGAAGGCTCCCACCGCTAACACCCAGCCTCTTGTCGACAAGGAAGAGGAAATTTCGGATTAATTTGTTAGGAATGGTAGGAAAGTTTTTAGCCTAAGGTATTCGCGAAAATAATTATTTTTTAAGTGAAGCAACTGTCGTCAGACCTCTACAATCTAGTGGGGGAACCTAAATTTGTTTAACGTCTTTCGAAATATTGCAGAAATAAGGATTTTTTAGCTTAAATGTTTATATGCATATTTATTTTAAAAAAACTGTTTGTTGGTGCATGCCCCTACCAGTTCTTGAACCAGGGACCAGCCGGTTAATAAGCTGGCCTTGGGCTCTAAATATCAGAGGTCTAAATACATTAAGCAGCGAAAAATATAAACACCCCGTTCAACTATACTTAACACAAGTTAAATGTAATTCTGATGGTATTTGAACTTAGTATTATATGAAATCTTATTGTTACAAATTGTGTGATCGATTTATGTTTATTTCGTGGAGCTTTTGTGGCCAATATAATGGAACGGGATGTAATTGTGGCTTGCATTACGTGCACGAGGTACATAATATAATACTCCATTTTTACTTTCACGTTACACATAAACCGACCATGATGGAAAAAGAACTAATTTACTATTCCATTACATTACGTTATTGTTTCAGAAATTGTGAGAATGTTGTACCTACCTGTATTTTAATTTCCAGTAATAAATTGGTATTCTCATGACATATATGTATAATAGATTATTATTTACTAAGTTTACATTATGCCGCCAATAGCTATAAAAATAAGCAAATAGGAAGTGCCGATCTAGCATTAATTGAAAGCACTGAATTTTTAAAGTGTTTATAATACGTTATTATAAAGGCTATGTCAGAACTCCCCGATTACTCTTGTGCTTTGACAAAGTAAATAATATCTGGCGGCACCGCAGTGCCCCCGCCAGAGTCAAGCATAAGCCGTACCACCCTTTTCTTGAAGAGTTTCAGGCCATTTTCGACCCCCCTGTAATTTTGTTGTGGATTTTATAAGCTTCCAACATAATATTCTCACACAACCTTTAAATGATAAATATAAGTAACGGATGGCTCAACGTTTAAAAAAGTGATTTGAATAGAGTCAGCTGTACGGAAAATTTTCTGAAAAAGAAATAATAAGAAAAAAGTACTCACAGTAAATGATGTTTCCCTATTAGCAGAAGCGGTTCCTTCGGGGTCGACGGGGGTCCTCAGGCTTTGTGGCAGCAGTTCGATCAGGTTGGTGGAGTGCGGTTGATAACGGAGAACCAAAACGCAGGTCGAGACTAAGGTGTATGCGAGGAGAGTACCTGTTACAAATAAACACATTAAAATTACATCACTCAATCCATGAGTGGGCGCAGTGTGGGGAGACCCCCTGGTAGATGGAGCGACGACCTCAATAGACAGAGTAATCGATAATTGCAGGTGACACAGGATTAAGGCGAGTGGCTCTTAGATTGGCTTATGGTTAGCAGTTGACTAATTTAATAGTATTGAGTGACGGTTGTATAAATATATGTTCTTAATACCCCTTTTTAGGGTTCCGTAGTAAACTACAAGGAACCTTTGTAGTTTCGTCATGTTCGTGCTAGAAAGCTGTAATTTTTGGTATGTATACGCATATTGACAATGCAAACAAATTGGTACCTACTTAGAAATTTTTTTTGTAAAATATGTTTTTTTCGCGCCGACCCCTTGTTGTGGGGTTTTGTTAGATTGGTCTCTTAAAAACATTGAGGATGTGGTAGGATAATTTTTCGATACAATGATCCGTTTCGGAATAATTTACATTTATCGTGTCAATTTTAGTTTTGCACGGAGACAGAGGAGGCCACCACTCTATCTCCGGAAGTCTTGTGTTTAGAAATTTGAAAATAATCATGGTAGTAGTTCATATGCTGAACCTTCAATGAAAACTGTAGGCTTTACTACATAGTTACCGAGTAATAGCCGACGAACTTATAAATTAAAATTTATTTGATGAAAACTTACAAATGTGATAGAATATGATATCGTATTCATTTGCAAGCAAACAAAGCGTAGCAAATACGGAACCCTACATTGTGCGTGGCGCGACACGTATTTGTCCGGTTTTTTATGATACTTCTTGATGATGATTGAAAATTTGCTTGAAATGTGACAAACGGTTTAGTGGGAATTGCATTACTGCATGTCCCGCCACTTGGGGTAGCGACGGGGGTCTGTCGGGCTCACCTCTGAGCTTAACCAATAAGGGATACCGATTAAAAACCTGACTGTCTGCTACCTTCTCCGCCTTCACGTGGCGGGATCGCGGGAACTGGTTATACTTCCGCAACCCCGCCGGCGAGTGTCCGTGGACCCATCTTATTTGGGCACGGCTCAACAGTAGCGTGCGCGAATAGGCACGCTGCTCCACTCTAAGACTTCCGTTCCAATGGGCGGCGGTTTCCCCTAACGGTCGCCCGGCAGCCTCCGTTAAGGTGGCAGACGCCGGGCGTGTGCCATGCGCCTTCCGCCCGGTCTTTTATGACGGAGCGGGAGGCGGCAGGATCTCTTTCCCTCACCCGCTCCGCGGCCTCCTCCTTCTGCGTCATGACCTCGCCGCAGAAGGAGACCACCGCTTCTTACGACCTTTCGCTCTCGATCATGGATTTGATTAAAGCTGGGAGCGAAAGGTTGGGACCCACTTCTGCCAGAAGTGCAGCGCGAGGCTCAGCCCACGCTGGGCAGTCCTACAGCGTGTGCTGTGCCTTGTCCTCGGCGCAGCTGCAGTGGCACTCTTCCGTCTGCTCCAGCCTGCGGGCCACCTTGTGCAGGAATCTGTATGTTCTTACTACCCTACCGTGCAAACTCACTACTATATCCTAAATATGATTACCAGGAACATGAACTACAAGATATTATGTTCAATTAACCTTTGATAACTATTAGTGAAAATCTAGGTATTCGATGCATCGCTGAAGAGTAGCGAGGAGCAAGTTGAGAACTAGGATTAAATTAGTGAACAACAAACAATAATAGTGAGCGTTTGTAAGTATACTTTAAAGTTTATCGAGGAACGTAATAAATTAAGACAATCAACGGTAATGGCATACCTGCATTTTAATACAGACAGATTTTTCGAACCAGTATGTAATTGTATAAGTAGTGAGTGATGTGGCTATGTATAAATAATTTTATTCTGTTAGAGTTTTAAGCGGGAACTAGAAAAACAACATTTTAGGTTAGTGAAGCAACTCGCAACGGGCGCCAGTATTTTTATAATTTTAATTTTTGCCTTGGGTAGAAAAATATTTGAAAAATTTGTGTGAACGATTTACTTAACTGAACCCTAATTATATAATAGTTAAACTCCCACTTTGATTACGATTCTATGCCAATCCGCATTAGGGCAGCAACGTGCCAGACTACGTACTTATCCAACGATTGAAGGGAAACTCGTATCCCAGCAGTGGGATGATTATTGGTTAATAAAATCAATTCTCGATATCATAATTATCAAGTTCATCGTTCATATCAAGTTGGTATGAGAATTTCTAAATCTAACTCCAGCCTACTTAAAACTACACTATACGTACAATAGAAAAAGTTATAAAATATTGTTTCTATTTTTAAATTCAATACGAAACGTGAGAAATTCCGCTTTTGTATGTACGAAATTTGTAACACGAACAAATATAAGAATAATATCATAGAATCCTCACCACATCGCCCGTATCCTTGCTTGCGGGCAGCTCGTAGAAATATATCTGAGAACATTGTTTTACGACTTCCGATTTTAAAATCTAGGAGATTTCTAGAAAGATTTGTTATTTTCCCCGATGTAGGTACACGAGTTTCATAAAGTTAGAAATCGAAATACTTATATACATTGCTTTATCTTGAACGATTGACTTAGTGACTGACTGAGAATCAAATCAACGGAGAGCCTAAACCGCTGATAGTAAAAATATTGAACTTAGAGGGTGTGTTAGTATGACGTAGACTAAGAAAGGATTTTTCGAAATTCCCATGGGAAAGCGGGATACACGCAAACGAAGTTGCGCGGGTTTCACTAGTATTCTATAAAATGATTTAGTTGTGAATATTTTGTCTTGTCATTATCATGTCTTAGTTAGTACATAGGTACCACTCCATCTTTGAAATGGTTTACACGGTCTGTCAATTCGACAAGTAATTTTTTTTCTTATCCTACTATGATGTTGTTTGGTGAACTTGCTTCCTCTTGACCCTATCAGATAGACTAATTTACATCTCCATATACACATACTATTACAGGAAAAATACTCAAACACAAGGTACAGAATTAGATTTACATTACACATTTTGATAACTGTTGTTGGCCTTATTGTTCGTTTCATTATATGTTACGCTGTTGGTTTTCTCAAAAAATAAAATTAAAAAACAGCATGTGTATGCAGTGAAATGCAAAAATGCCATGACTGAGTGATAGATAACATTGTTAATGGAAGAGTGAAACACTGGTTTCCATTACCAACAAGCCTTGACAGATTTAAAAAATCCACATCGATACACAACCATCCATCATTGAAAACATGTATACTGTTTTTAGAGTACCTTAAAAGTTGTAAGACTTGTAAGTGATGTAGTGTTCGCATTGCAATATAAAAGAAAAAGAAAATATCATTCGTCATCTCCACTTTTATATAATAACGCCACCTATATAATATATACAGTTTACAAAGTGTGCGTAATGGTGCGGAAGTAATGAATGCAGACACCTGATACACCTCATAGAACACGTCCTTGCCATATCCATACTAATATTACAACACAACCAACCTATAAGATTTAGAAAAGAGTCCAATTCATAGTAGTAGGTAGACTCAACCACTCAAAAAATATCATAATGGCTGATAGATAAACTAGGCGACACTAACTATCAAAGAAAATATACTCGAAAGGTTTCAATTCGTTTCTCAATTCGCTTAATCCTTAATCGCCGACATTCAGACATCTCCGACCACGTCTGTAAATTGCCAAAATCGTACGTATACTTGCACAGATTACTAAATAGTTCGCAAGTACTAGCCATGATAACAAAAAATAGTTTACGAAACAGAATACAAAGAAACCGACAATTCGAAATTACGATCATTATTCATTTACGAATAGAGCTAATTGAAGTGTCCAATGACTGTAAATAAAACAACTTTAAAAGCTAGGTAAGCGTCGATTACTGGAAACCGATTTGCATTGATACAGTAGTTTTAAAGTAAATTAAAATAAACAGAATACTATTACTACCGCGGCATTGGATTTATTTTCTTTTTTAAGTAGTCGACAGTGTCTTTGTGCTTTTTAAACTAGACGGTTACGTAAGGTTAAACAACTTCATGACATCTCTGTCTGTTATGAAGTAGTGGTCGAATGATTACTTTTAAAAGGTCGTCGGTTGAAATTCCACACAAAACATATTTTTGTGTGCATGTATGCCAGCCAGTAAAATTAAATTAGTTTAGCTTAGATCACAATGAATTCCAATTTTTTTTAAGAGTTTAAGAAAGTTTCCGTTGGACTCCATGTAAAATATGGCTCAACTATGTAACTATGGCAGTTGGCTTACCAAATTTGTCAGTCATCAACTAAAAAACGTTTTATTTCATTGTTTTGTAAAGTAGGCAATAATTATTTTAATGCAAATATTACGTGTAAAAATAATAATTACGAAATGTATCAGCTTATTGAAGTATTGTCCAGTTCAAAATGCAGAGAAATATTAATCTCTGCTTCGACGAAGAGAATAATTAATAAAGGTTTATGGAATCGTAAAAAATAATAAAAACGCGAGGAAGCGATTCAGCTTACAGAGTGCTTAGTACGAGTTTTTTTGTTCACATTCGATCATGTCGACGTAAACAAACCGACCAAATAGAGAAGAACTCTTATGTTGCGAATTTATAAGACGCGTGCTACATATCAAAATTATGCGGCTTACTTGCTCACGTTCGAAGTGAGTAACCCGGCTAATTTGAATATGTAACATGCTTCTGATAAATTCACAATATGATACAGTTTTACATTTTGGTCGGCTTGTAAACGTTAACACGTTCGAACGTGACCAAAAAACTCGTACTAAGCACTCTGAAGTATTGTCCAGTTTGAATGCAGAATAAAAACTAATCTCTGTTCCGACGAAAGAACTACCCAATTAACAAATATTTTTCGATTCGTATGAAAATCTATAAAAAATACGAAAAAATATGGTTGCGATTCAGCTTACTGAAGTATTGTCCAATTTACAATGCAGAGTAAAACTAATCTCTGTTCCGACGAAAATAAAAACTTATAAATTGTTTTTCGAATCGTATAATTTTATATATATATAGCTATATTTTATATTTATACTTTATTTTAATGTTTATTAGTTTAATCCGTATCTACTTTTACAAACAATATGTAAAAGTAATGTTGTAAGTTCATTTAATATTTTAACAAAGTTCTTTACGCAAGGCCCGCAGAACTGACCATCGTTGGAGCCGTGGAGCCGAAATAAGGTTACCGAGAGCGAATGGCTTCAAAGGACGGTGACTAAATATTGGTCGACGGGTAGTTGATGGTTCAACGACATTACGAAAGCAGCGGGCAAGAACTGACAACAGATAGCCCAACACTGGATGGAGAGTCGTTAAATGGAGGAGATCTGTACCTAGCTGTGGGCAGGCAAAGGTTGAAGAAGATGTAATACAAAAGACAAAGAAAACACGAGTGGCGATATAGTTGAAGTTTGTGTATGTATGAAAATGTCATTTCCTAATTTCTATTCATGAAGCTTTTGTATTATCGAAGGAATCTTTCACAAATATTTCTATTTTAAATATATAGATTTTTCGAAAACACACTGAAATTGAAAGTTGTAAACTAGCCTTTTGTGATCGACGAACTGTCAGGCCGATGTAATTAATCTTGTAATGAGACCTAATAAACGTTTCCGAAGCGAGCGAGAGGGATGCTGTGGCATTCTATTGTGCCTTTCAACTATGTAAACCACGACTTCCTCTGTGAAATTCCATTATTCCAGAATCCAGTCAGCAATAGACTAGACTAGACTAGATATAATAATTTTAATTATTAAAATTTATAATTAATGCAATTTGAATTTAGTGAAATGTTTTTTTCTTCTAATTATTCAAATCAATCCAGTTAGTATAAAATAGATTTGCTCTGATACTTGAATGAAACACACCACACATCAATTCAGATTGAGATCCGTGATTGGGCATTAGTATTTCAAAGATTTGACCCGGTGGTCGTGTGTCTAGTAATGGTCACTTTATCCCAAGGGCCGCGTGTTCGAATTATGCGCAAGGCAAACATTTGTGTGCATGAACATGGCTGTTTGCTTTGGTCTAGGTGTTTTCTATGTTGAATATGTATTTATTTACAAAAAAAAGTATTTAAGTATATTTATCAGCAATCTAGTACCCATAGTTCAAGCATAGTTGTTTAGTTTGGAACTAGAAGCGTTGTGTGATTCGTCCAAGAATATTTATTTATTTATGTCGCGTAAAAATGCGAATTCGCGACACATATACAATGTGTTAATTTGTACACATTGTATTATGTGTCGTGAATTTGCATTGTATTACAAGAACAAAGAAGTGACTGAAATTGTAGCCGTTAGTGCATAAGGTTAAGGGAATGAAATTTTTAATAACTGCCTAACTACATCATCTGGTATAACACAAGCAGTATCTATTGCCCATCTACTAATTACTTATCTTGAGATTAAAGGTCAAATGTCTTTTTTTTTTAGCAGTTTACAGAAATACACTCTGTATATCACAAAACTGAGAGGTCTGCTTCGAAAGTTGTGCACAATTTCTATTTTATTTTGTAAATTTTCCAACGGTATCAAAAGGTCCACTTCTCTTGAAAAGCTTTTACTTAACAGCGAAACCTAATATATTCTGTGCTCTTTCGCGTTTTTGTCATTGTATTTTTTGGGACATTTTGTTTTTATGATTAATTGGGCATTATGATAAATGCCCAAAATGAGAGGGCAATGTGCAATTAATAATTAATCAAATTGCCCATCGACTTTTGGGCAGAGTAATACAAATATATTTATTTAAAAGGTTAGTCGACATCACAGGGGACCGAAGAGCTACCTCGGACAAAGAATTAGCGTAGCTATACAAAGGGGGAACGCTGCCAGTACCTTCGGAACCTTGCGTAAAGGGACTCCTTTTAATAATATATTTAAATTATTTTATTATATTTTTTATGGTTTTAGTTTTAGGTTCATTTGTATTTGAAATATGAAGGTTGTTTAGAGTAAAGTTCAATTTTAATTTAGGTAGAAGACACCGAAACTTTGACTACGACGTTAAGTTCTAGTTTTGCTATTTTCTGGATAAGAATTACTTTTTTTTTTATTTCACGACCTCCATGGCGATGGTTACCACGCTGGACTTTTTTTTTTGATAGAATTAGATTTTATTACTCAATATAGTTCCATTTGAAGACGATACAACGATTATAGCGGTCATACAATTTTTCGATACCATTTTAATAATACGATGGCGATTGGCGATTACCTCTTCATCGGCGCGAAATTTTTGTCCAGCAGAGACCTGAGAACAGAAAAAAGTCGCTGGGGTCCAGATCTTGAGAGTACGGTGGATGCGGAAGCAATTCGAAGATAAATTCATGCAATTTTTCCATCGGATTTGTGATACGATGCATTGTCTTGATGAAACTTGTTTAATTTGATCGATTGTGAGCTCGCTTGGCATCCACTTTGTACAGAACTTTCTCATAATATCCAAATATTCATTCACGATATGACCAACAAGTTCCTTTGATATCTTTATAATCTCACAGCTATCTCAATCCACTTCACTTTACGGTTATAAAAAATTATTTAGTGGACTTTTTTGATGTTTTCGTCGATAATAGCCTCCTTAGGGCGTCCATTGCGAGCATCGTCCTCGGTGCTCATTTCGCCTCGTTTAAATTTAGCAAACCACTTTATGGATGATTTTCCTGGTGCAATGTTCGAATAATGTTTATCAAGCTAAGCCTTGGTTTCAACAGTTTTTTTTTCGCCAAAAAGTAATGTTTTATTAATACGAAGTTCCTTTCTACCATTTTTCCAACAAAAGTTATTTCACTAAAAATGATTTAACACAGATACTAACAGTGCAACAGCTGTCAACGCAAATTTATACACGCGTCTTTTGAAGGTTAGGGCTAACTAAAAATCATATGGATTTGATACTAGTACCGCCATCAGCCTACGAACTTTTCAGCCCGCAAATACATTTTGTCACGGTAAAATTGTAAAAACCATTAGATTATAGGTCCACGGAGCCCAGCATTCTGCGTGTGAGATCACAAAGCAATCCTAACGAACCTACTGTCACACTATGATGTCCAAAGTAGAATGTAACTAAACCAATATACATATAACCGCGTCAAATTTAGCTTTATTCTCAAATTACACAATTGGCATGTAGCATTATAATAATGACCGGGCACTGTATTATATAATGAAGTTTAGATAGTAATTAATCACTCAGCCCGATAGAGCTGGGCATTAATCACAATGCCCGCATTAATCACATTGTCCATAACATAATAAACAATTGTAAAGGCAAAATGCAGAAATACGTATTGGCAGCTATGACGGCTGGTTTTGGCAGATCCATATCCTCTCCACTCCTCCTCTCTATTTCTCAGGGGATTCCTTAACAATGATCATGCGAAAGTACCTATGTAGTCGGCATAAAAATATTTTATGTTTTCCTTATTTTTAATTAAAAAAGAAGTTTCTATCATGTAAACAAAAGTGCGAGTAACTTTGTCACGTTGTTTACAAAGAAATTCCTTTTTCTTAACTCCTGCAATCGCAATGTAAAAAATTACTTTTGTTAAGATATAACAATTAACCATTCATAACACCTAAGTAGTACTTTATTTAATTTTCTCTTTATGAAATTTATTCTATGAAGGTGAATAAAATTGTGGCAATTGGTTTATTGTTCGTTTGAAGGGCGGTTGTTTTTTTAAATGTTACCTACCTACTTTGTTTTTACTTAGCTTGTCGAGGGTTTTTACGCAACGCTATAAAACGGTTACCTTGTGTTGTTAAATTTCAATCGTTCCTACTTTAATTTATTTCTGATTAAATTCCTTGGCTGTTGCAAGCAAAAGATTTACATTAACAACGTTATGTACGTTTACGTTCGGGGATAAGAGACGACCTCCGTGGCGTAATGGTTACCATGCTGCATGCCTGTCCGTGGCCCAGGAGGTCCCTGGCTCGAATCCCGATCGGGTCATGATGAAAAGCGAACTTTCTCTGATTGGCCTGGGTCTTGGATGTTTATCTATATATGTATTTGTTATAAAAATATACCTATCGTTGAGTTAGTATCCCATAACACAAGTCACGGACTTACTGTGGGGCTAGCTTAATCTGTGTGATTTCTCCTTATAAGTATGATTATTTATTTATATGTGTTTGCCTTCAGTTGGCCATTTTTCTGAATTTTAAATGGAATATAAACCACGTCGTGCCTTATTTTTCCTTCATTTGATCCATGTAAGATCTTCTCGACCTTCCTGTTCCTCTTCTGCCTTCTATCTTTCTATCTTCTTTAATGTTTCTGAGAAGGCAATCGTATCTTATAAGGTGTCTTACCATATTCCTACTTTTAATTCCTATTTCTTTCATCAAAGTTCTCTTTTTACTTATTATCCGCATGACTTCTTCATTAACGTTACCTTCCCATCTTATTATTTCCATTCTTCACCATCCACCGTTATTTCAAACGCTTCCAATCCAGATCTATTATATTAAAAAAATAATAGCAATCTACATTGGCATTTGTTATATTTGTGTGCGAAATAGTCATAATTGGCGATGGCAATGACAAAGGCATGATTAACCACAGAAATTCAGTAACGTAGAATTGTAAAATTTAATTTGTTATGTATAATTAATGACTCATTAATTCATATGAAATACATCACTTATTTTCATATTTGCCTTCGATATCATTTTGAAACATTTTAGATATCATAATTTTAAATCAAATTTCGTTTTAAAATTAATGATAATTTAATGGTAGACCGGCAAATTCAGCGAACTCGAATATAATTGAGTATTGGTGATGGTTTCAGCCATTAATTATGTTATTTATCCATTACTCTTTCGACGAATGAGGCAAATTATATACAGTAAAATTCAAAGGTTTTTTTCAATATAAAAAATGTTTTACATCTGCTAATAACGATAACTATAGGAATGAAAGTCACCACGATGCCTCCGTGAGTGATACTCCCGGCAAGCATCTATAGGCTGCGGTGATGCTTACCAACAGGCGGGCCGTATGCTTGTTTGCCAACTTTGTGGCATAAAAAAAAAAATAAGCGTCAGTTAAGCATAAACAAGTTATTTTGCAAAACCTTATTTCACGTTTTGTTTGAAGTCTTGAAATCTAAATATAATGCGCGAACATACGACAAGACATCATAGAGTCAGTATTGTATAGTCGCTATAGAAACGACTCCTAATAAAAATGTGCTAGAACTGTATGCAGCTTTCAAGACTATAATATCATATTCTAACATTCACAAAGGCGGGTTTATTTCTTTGTAAAAGTCTGATCTTTCTTCTTGTGGATTTTATTGGTAGCGGATGGAAAGTGCTTATTTCATTTCCTGGCTTTCATATTTCTATGAATCAAGTAAAACAGAATAGAAAGATAATATCTTGTTTTATTTATTAAAGTAAATTCACTCTGTATCTGTTGCCCGATAGTTAGACGTTAGTTTACAACTATATCGTAGAGACTCTTGACTTTTGCAAGCAGGAAATTCAGTTAAATATTTTCCACAGGCATTTCTAAAGTCTGGTTGGGTATACATCCGGTCTCTGGCTTTGTAATTGATGTGGTTCAAACGTAAAGCTAACTAGTTTAATAACATTCGAGCTTTCCATTCAAAATGTCTACTAAAGGCAAAGTTTAGATGCATTGAAAGTGGTGTTAGCATTTTCAATGACTTTAGATCCTCGCAGTCGTAGTACTCTCTGAGTTCATAGGTCAGAATTTAGATCGGAACATTCGCTAATCTTTTTACTATCTTTTATTGCTCTTAAGTAACGGGTTGCTAAGTACTAAGTGAAACTTATTGTAATATTGATCTTTATTTTTTAAATATATATAAAACAGTGTCATATACTGCAAACCGCCAGCCTTCCGCATTGGAGATACTTGTGTTTACTCGCATACATTTTTTATCTATACTAATATTTTAAAGAGGTAAAGTTTGTGTATTTGTTAAATTGTAAGGGGTAATCTCGGGATCTACTGAACCGATTTTAAAAATTCTTTCACCAATAGAAAGAGACATTATTGCTGAGTGTCATAGGTTATATTATAAAAAACAAAAAAATAAAAAGGCTTTTACATTATGCCCAACGAAGTGGGCACGGGTCAGCTAGTATTTTATAATGAACGAACTTAATACCTAATTTCAATCGTACAGCGACAAGCTATCCTTTTTTATTTTATTTACACTTCCAAAAATTAAAGAGATGATGATATGCAGGACCTGCCGTAGTCGTTGTTTCCGTAGTTAGCATACTATGAATTATCACTGAAATAATTTATTACCCTACACGACTACCGTCGCTCGGATGACCCACGCGCGATCAATTTACTAATATTTTAGACGATCGGACGGTGAATTAGGATCCGACAGATTTTGATTTAGATGTTTGGAATTTGTAATAACAGAGAATAGTCAATTTACGAAATAATAACAGTTTATTGATTGCTATAGTTGAAATAATGTTACAACTAGATGACTCTAGGTTTCAAAATAGATATTTAATGCTATGGTAATTGCAGACATCGTTTATACTACATAACTTGATGATCAATGCTCCACGTTACAACGATGAACATCATTGATCTCGATTTGGATTGACTTTGTAATATTAGAACATATAAATATGTAAAATTCAAAGTCCTGACTGACTGACTGGCTTAACTATATATCAACGCACAGCCCAAACGAAGGAAGAGCGGGATCACCTATTATGCTTTAATAAGCTTAATAGGTGGATCCCAGAAACATGTATATTGCACACTAAGGCTGTAATAATAAAAAATACGACGTCTAGGGGTGTGCTAAGGAAGGATCTTTCAAAATTCCCACGGGAAAGCGAGATATACGCAAATGAAGTTGCAAGGGAATGTATATCAACGCACGGCCCAAACCGCTCGGCTGGGTCTAGAGATTCCAAATTTGGCATGTAGGTTCCTTATAAGGACCGGACTGACCGGACCGGACCGGACCGGAACAGATCGGACCTGATCGAGCCGGATGGAATCGTACCGTACCGGGCTGTGCTGGACCGGACGGAACTGAACCAGACCGTTTCTAGAGAAAAATATGCTAATTGTTAGTAGGCCACGCGGGCGAAGCCGCGGGTAGAAACTAGTTTCTACATAAAACATTATGTTGTGGTGTACGTTTGCAGAGCCGATGACATTTTATAGGAGACAGCGACGTTATGACTTCGTATCCATTTGCGGCTCTGTACGTGACTTCATATGCCTTTGCAGCTCTGCACGTACATACGCATACACCATTGCATGGAGTGGAAAATCTATTGCCAACTTCATCGTTTCGCCAATGGCGCGATTCGCCCACTTACGCTTTTCACTATCCGCACTCGTTGCTCTACGTGAGTGTCATAACTTATAAACATAAACTGCAATTTCTGTTTTAATAAGTCTTCAAACTTCAGCTTCTGCGCACTTCAGCAATAATAAGTGTTCATACTTCAACATTCATTCATTAATGAATGCAGAATAGAAGGGAAATATTTTTCCCCGACGTAAAATAATGTAAATATTGGCTCAAATTGGTTTAATACTTTTTTGCTTCGACAATTCTATTTTAAAAATTGTTTTACATAGATTTAAGACATATATTATTAAAAAGCAAAAATATTTGATAATGCCGATGAATTTTTAACTATTGCATAGCTTTTATTGCGGACTTTGAGCGCAGCTACCGAATCAAGAAATTCCGTAACGAAAATAAACCTAACATAACACCGATAAAATTTATAAACAGAATTCAACCTTAAACAAACGAAATAAGACTTTAAATTCAATACGTAATTTAATGCATACAAAATACAACCGATAAAATTTACCACTATTCCCTCATAGAGGACTCTGTTAACCAGTGTTATATTTTAGAATTCGATACGCTAATTTTAACGAGATAATACCGCTATTCCCTCATAGAGGACTCTGTTAATCAAGAGTTATATTTAACCATTTAAATTTAATTGTTACCGCTCTTCCCTCATAGAGGACTCTGTTAACCAGTGTTATATTTAACAATTTTAATAATTATAATTGCATAAGTTGATAAAAAATGCAATGCAATAGCTTTACCGCGGCAGTCCCCAAGTGCTACACGTATTTTTTTTTGCTATAAATTGATAGCGAGATAACTAACGTTAACAAAAAGTTTCAAAACTATTTTTATTTATAAAGACGACGATGATGAAAGAACCTTAAAAATAGAACTTACCAATGCTCATCATTTCCACTAGAACCTCCAGTTGGATCAGCAAGGCGACCATGGCAGCGGCTACGCCTCCACAGATGGTTGCTAACGCGGGAGTACCGGACTTCTCAGAAACCGTAGCCAGTCGCCTGGAGAACAAAAAAATATTTAAATACTGCTACTAGTAGTTTTAGTTAACCACACAGTATCCAAGGTGGGAAGAAGGAGAAAATTAAAATGGGAGACATACAGCACATCTGGAAGTTCTTAGATGCAATCGATCTGGACAATGAAATTTAAACAAAGGGCACTGCAAAAGATCAACAATGATCGAAGCAGTATTTTTGAAGCCCAACACCAACTACAATAATTAGGAGAATTAGGTAGTTAGATAGGTAGTTCAATGTACTTACTTGAAAATCAGTCCATCAAGAGCCATGGCGTAGACAACTCGTGGCATGGGAAACATTGACCCGAACATAGAGACAGTCAAACCAGCAAGAGCACCAATTGCAACGATGTATTTGCAGATGGGAGCGTGCACGTAAGCGAACATTTGCACTAGAGCGGAATCGGTATCAACCTCGTCGTAGGGCACTGTCAAAAAATAAAAAGGTTAAATACACGATTAAGTTTACCCTGCCGATAAAACTATTGGAAGAACTGGTGGCAGTAGAATTTTTAAGTTTACATTACACCGAATAGCGGTATGATATGAAAAAATGTGTTAAAAAACAATCGGAGAATGTGCTGGAAATACATTTTCATTTTTAATTTCATTGCATGAGAGAACTCTGTTTTGGTCCGAGTTTTTGCGAGTAGTACCGGTATGGTATCAGATACAACAGTTTAAAAAAATAAAAGTATTGTATTTCATTCACAAAAACGCAGCTTTTATCTAACCAATGTTTTCGTAGGTATTTGTATTTGTTTTACAGCAACACAAAGTGAAATACATGCTGATTAAAACAAAAGCAACTTTGGTTTGTGGCAAAACAACGTAGAATAACATAACAGTGTACGAATTTAAGGTAATGAAGCTTCATATTCATATTGTGTTATGTATCAAATTATATTATAATAAATTATTATGATGGAAATATGAACAGCTTACATGAAAATATGGTGAAATTAATTATACATGCTGCAATGCTACCAAAAATGTAGTATCTAATTGGTGTATATAAAATTACAATGACTAAATTAACGAAATTACTTACCGATCAAAGTTAGTATTATAGAAGAGCTGACGTAGGCCAAAAGTATTATGCCCAGACTCAGTACAATAGCCAGAGGAATAGAGCGCTTGGGGTTGTTGGCCTCCTCACCCGTTGTCGCGATGATGTCGAAACCGATGAACGCGTAGAAACAGGTGGCGGCGCCACTGAACACCTGTTGGCAACTTGTTACTTAAAGTGGAGCATTCAGTAGCCCTTGTCCATCTACATAACCCATTCTTGTATTGGAAAAACGTACTCTTGCTAAACGGGCAAGTTGATACTCGCGGTTATAATATTGATGACTCTAAACCTATTTTAATTTCTTAAACGCTTGAATCCTTACGCTAGAATTCCTAAATGCTATTAATATAAAAAAGTGTTCCAAAATGTACAATGCCTACGTCTGTACATCCTACGTAAGGGAGGGGGGGGGGGGGGGGGGGTAGCAGAGTACATTTTGATAATTATAATTACAAACTTCCCGTTTTATTATGAAAAACTATACCGCGCATTATATTACAGGTAAAGTTATCTCGAACTTTCTCTTGATTTCTTAAAATATGTGAGAGAAAATTTCAACTCAAACTTTATACATTCAAGTAAAGCGTATAACTTTACGTGGCGTACGTAATTTGTTCCACTATATTGTGACGAGATATTTCGTTGAAGAACGTTAAAATAAAAATGTGGGAGATGAAAAATATAAGATTCGAGTATATAATATTATTGTACAAATAGAATACAACAATAACACATTATTGTAGAAGTTTTTAAAACAGGAGAACTAACATGTAAGTAGTTTAGTTTTAGTCAAAATCAAATGTATAGCATTGAAACGATATGGTGTGTTTTTATTAATGAGTAAAGGAAAAAATCATTTCATACGGATCTTTCCGCGAATCCGGCTTGAAGGATCACTTATAAAGGACTGAAATAGATATTAAAAGAAAAAATAACATTTAACGTTTAGAATGTAACTTCGATTAGTTAAATCACAAAAAAAATTGAACCTAATTTCGATAATAGGAAAACCAGTAATAAACGGTTGGTTAAAGTAGACATTACGTCTACTACATTCTTGGTATATGTATAGTACAATAAATAAATATTATTTTAAATTATTATTATCATTATTAAATACGTCAGCAAGTTATTTGAAATGTGTTGGTGACGTTGCTGTGTTTTTCATATCAAATTACATTTTATTGTGCTAAGCAGTAAAGAGTTAAGAAGTACATTTTTATTTAAAATAAAGTACTGTTGTGGGTGTTAATGGATACAGACAGTGGCGGATTATCCTTAAGGCAAACTAGGCACGTGCCTAGGGGCGCGAGGTAACAAAGAAGCGCGGGGGCGCGTGGAATTTTTAAACGAATAAAAAAATTACATAAAATTTGATGGATCTCCACCTGTTGGCAAACTCGATCTCTGTGTAATGAGATTGCCATCGTGTTCTGTTCCTGTACTCGAACTGACATGGTGGAATTTTTGTATAAGCACGTCAACGCTTACGCGAGACGATTCGTGTTGACCCTTGAGAACAGCTTGTAGACGTGGCTCAGAAGCGAGATAGGTCTTCAAGAGGGTTTTATCGCCCTTTTTAAAGAACAGAACCACCACGCTCCTGTTCCACGCCTCAGGCGTTTTGCCCTCGAATAACACGGAATTAAAGAGCTTCTGCAGGACTTTAAGTACCCACCCGCTGTCAGAAGCTCTGCAGTGATTCCGTCCTCGCCCGGCGCCTTGTTGTTCTAAAGCTGTTTAAGATCCATCCTAATCTCGTACAAGCTGATGTCCGGGATGTCTTCGGTGTAATGTTGGGTTAGCGTGGCTCTTGGGTCCCTCGCAGTTCTGCTGCTGACGGGTTTGGTGACTGAGGCATTATAAAGCTGCCCGTCGAACCTCGACTTCCTTGAACACCTCTGCCGTCGTTGACGCCATGCTACCATCCTTCGTCTTAAGCTTAGTCAGCCGGCTCTGCCCAATAATGTCTCTTGCGAACACTTTCGAACCTTTATTTCGCTCAATCGACTCCTTGATGCATTTAGCATTGAAGGAGCGAATATCGTGTCGCAAGGACTTTGATATGTGGGTCTAAAAATGAACATGGACAAGACGAAAATCATGTCGAATGTCCATGTCGCACCCGCCCCCGTCTCAGTTGGAAGCTCGATCCTCGAAGTTGTTGACGAGTACCTTGGACAGACCATCCAATTAGGTAGGTCTAACTTCGAGAAAGAGGTCAATCGACGAATCCGACTCGGGCAACTTTCGGGAAATTACGGCATATCTTCTCGTCCAAAATTCCTCAATGCTTGAAACGAAGAATCTTCGAGCAATGTGTGTTGTCAGTGATGACGTATGGATCCGAGACGTGGTCGCTCACTATAGGCCTCATGAGAAGGCTAACGATCACTCAGCGAACCATGGAATGTGCTATGCTTGTGGTTTCTCTACGAGATCGAATCAAAAATGAGGAGATCCGTAGCAGAACCAAAGTAACCGACATAGCCAAACGCATCAGCAAGTTGAAGTGGCAGTGGGCAGGGCATATAGCGCACAGAACCGATGTCCGATTGGGCAACAGGGTTCTGGAATGGCGACCACGTACCGGAAAGCGCAGCGTAGGACGGCCGCCTACGGTGGTCAGACGACCTAAGGAAAGTCACAGGAAGCAGGCCAGCAGGTCGCACTGGAAACGTTTGGGGATGTCCAGCAGTGGACAAATTGTGGCTGAGATGATAATGATGAGATGGATTTCCATGTTCGTTACTATTATCTTGGAGTGATAGAAACAGCCTCGGCTTTAATATAAAGTGACAAGTTTGACAGACCCGGTGGTCGAATGGCTAACAATGGTCACTTTATCTCGAGGGCCGCGGGTTCGAATCCTGCGCAAGGCAAAGATTTGTGTGCATGAACATGTTTTTATTTTATTTATGTAGTGTAAGTATATAAAACTTCCAGCTATGCAATGAGATAGATAAAATACAGTCATCTATGTTTACTATTACCTGTGGTATTTAGTAAAAAAAAAAATTTCATATGGCCGCTAGGGGCGCCCATGCGGTGCTTGCCTAGGGCGCTCTCGACATTTAATCCGCCTCTGGATACAGACGTTAGGTATATAGGTCGGCAACTGTTTAGTAGCGGGTGGCCGCCCCGGATGCGGGTAGAATCACACAATGCAATAATCTTGCTAAAAAACGATTGAATTAAATTATGGTAAATTAGCTGTGTCCGCGACTTCTCTCACTTGGGCATAGAGAACTTTAACTTTAGTTTCTATCCCGAGGTTACCTTTACGTTTTTGGGATAAAAATCCTATCTAATTCAGGTTGTATAATTATTACGTATGCATTCCTCCAAAAGCATGGATTTTGTGTGAAATCAACAAACACCAAATAATCGTGAAAGATTACAATTTCCTACTTATAAGATTTCCTCAAGATTTCCTAAAAGCCTAAATTAAACAGACCTTATTTACCTCCCAACTAAAGAATGCAATTTATTGTAAAGTAAAAAGCATACTCACGCCAGACCAGCCAAATGGAAGGAATCCTTTATGCTCTGTCCAGTTGGTGACATCCATGTAGAATAGCCCCGCGGTTACAATGAACACCCATACAGTCAAGTTGATGGCATTGAGTACGTTATTGAAGAACAAAGACTTCTTGACACCGGCCACTAAAACCACCGTCATACCAACGCTTATTCCAAAGGCAACAAAATCTGGAGGCTTGCCTGTAACAAAAAAATATTAATGACCCACCATCTTGACAAGTTCTGAAGGAGGACTTTGGTAGCTGCGGATTGTTTTCCGAAGATTCCGGGGACGACTGACTACGGAGACCGTGCGCTACACGTCGCCGACATTACGTGTCAATAATTTAAGATATAAATATAATTAATTATGTTTTTATTTATTGGTTTAAAATATGTAGTATCTGTATTGTAATCTGTAGATTAACTCGACGGTACCTACGTACAGTCCCGCTAATGTATGGTAGATACGTGATTTTCACTTTTATTTTCATAACCTTCATATCACACCCTTACTGGACCAGCTCAGTTTGTTTCAAAAAGTTATACATTTCTAGTTTGTACTCAAGTTAAATCCTATCATAACCACCGGTATCCACCGTAAAATCGCTTTCCGACGTGGTGTAGGACCACTACAGCGATTAATATAGCGAAAAAAAATGCATATCTATACTTTTCAAAGAAGAGCGGCGCGCCAAGTCGTAAAGAGCCCGCCGCCGCCTAAAGAGTTGATTCCAACAAATGGATCTTCAAACGTTACATTACCTACACAGATACAAAATTTTATTTTTTCTTTAAATTGTCTAATTTAAATAAAAAAATAATATATTATAGTAGTTTATTTATTCACTTCCCACAAAGGCTCGTTTAAATTACAGGTGTACAAACATTATTAACATGTTCATAAATATAAAAATCTATTAAGTCAGTTGTAGTAAGACTAACATACTATATTCCAAAAAAGTTGAAAATAGTAAATCTGTCTTTATGCCGAAATTGTCTGAGCCCTTCTCTTGAGTTAAATAGTGCAGTGGTCTGAGACACTCTAAGATATAAATGAAGTCATAAATAATAAAATGTAAATGTAAAGTTTTTGCCATATTAATAAGTGCATTCAACACAGTTATCGTTACATAGTATAAAATGAAGTCGCTTTTACTGTCTGTGTGTCCCTATGTATGCATAAGAGCCATTTCGCAAAAAAATTAGGAAAATTTTACTGTGCAGCAATTCAACTGAATTCAGATTGTCGATACACTCACAGTGTACTAAGAACATGAAAAAATATAATAATTGTAATATATATTAAATGTAATATCTATTAGAAATGGACAAAGTTAGGACGACGCGAATACTTAAAGAACTTAGTAAATGTATTTTGTTTTATTTTTAAATTAAATAAATAAATATTGTGAAAATATTTAAGGAATTACTTTCAATAACGAATAACGTTTAATAAAATGTAAATTTCTTTTGGAAATATCTTTATTTAAATGGAAAAAATCAAGGTAGAATTTGAAACATTTTCTCGGATCTTACGTAAAATCTTTATTTATTTTAAAATTATTTCAGATACTCTATCAAAAAAGTAGTTCATTAACTGTCGATACACATATTTTTTTGATTTATATATTTTTAATTTTATTGGAAGAATAAGGGATCCAAAAATCTTCCTCCGAGCAGTTTTTCGCAAACATGACTTGGGAGATTATTAATATAATCATAAAAAAATATTTCAAAATGTACTACATTAAACGTCGACGAAAAGAACCGAGCTATCCAAACCACGTACTGTCTATTGTAAAAGTAATTCCTGACAGAAATCTAGGAGTTCCAAAACACTCGTAAACGCGTAAATCTTTAAAACTACGCAACGGATTATGATGCGGTTTTTTTCAATAGATAGAGTGATTCAAGAGGAAGGTTTTTAAGTATTATACATTCCAAAATTCCCACGGGAAAGAAAACTGTCGGAACAAAATGTCCACGGGTCTATTTAACTGGTCAGTGTTCGTCGCTCAGGAACATCCGTCCACTTAAGTCTGACCTCTTGCAGGCGCTCAACCTAGAAAGCTGAAATGTTGTATAGAGGTTCCTTTTAAGATGTTGACGAGGATAAAGATGGGGTTTTATAAAATTCTCACGGGATAGGGAGTAAAAGGACTGTAAGTTATCGCAGGCGCTCAACCTTAGAATGCTGGAATTTTGCATAGACGTTCCCTTTATGATGTTAACAAGGATAAAGACGGGATGTTATAGAATTACCACGGGAACAGGAGTAATAGGACTGTACGTGTCGTGTATTATCGCAGGTGCCAGAGTAGGCATGAATACGCCACAGTACGCAAGAGTAAGCCAAAGTACGCAAGTGTACGCCAGAGTATGCAAGAGCACGCCACAGTACGCAAGAATACGCATGAGTACGCCACGGCACAGTATGCAAGAGTACGCCAGAGTAATCAAGAGTACGCAAGACTACTCAAGAGTAGTTCTTTACACCCAGGAGTTCTTTACTACATAGGCAGGGTGGATGTAATGAACTTTCGCGCGGTGGCAATGACCTTCCACCCAGGGTGGATCTTCCACCACGTAATGTCTCCCTTTCTCTTCCATTTTTAAACGTGTATCTCTCAAAGTAACTCTGTCTGTTATGCCTACACGACTAAACCGCAGACCGATTTTGATGGATTTTGGTATAAAGATAGATAGGATAGGACCTTGGAAAAGAAAATAAACTACCAAAGTACTAATCCTGAGCAGACGAAGTCGTGGGTACCAAATACCCACGCGGGCGAAGCCGCGGGTACAGCTAGCATTGAATGCCCCTCCTTCAAAGTGCCGGGATAAGGCTACCGGTATCATTTTTGTTTTCTGAACAAGCACACTATAAAAGAATGAAGATTAATTACAGAATTTTTCTATTAATATATTTGAATTATTACAACACAAAAGATATCAAGGTTAATTTTTAAAATGTATAAAAGTTAATGTTACGGACGCTTGAAAAATTTTTCGTCATAGTTTTTGTTGTTGTGTCCATATTTATGGCAGTAGCGACATCTGTGTTTTAAATTGAGAACTTTACTATTTCTGCTATTTTACTAAAATATTTTTTTTTATAGGAAGCTGTAATTTTTGAGTTATCAGACACTGGTAGTCTTGCCCGGGTAGTAGTCTTTGACCTTAATAAGTTTTTGAATATTTTAGTTCAAAATGATCTATTTTAGTTAAGTAATTTAAAACAAAATCACTAAAAACCTTTGCAAAAGTACTTAATTAACTGAATTAATGTGAGCCTTATTATGTTTTCACTAGTTTAAATTATAGTAGCTGTGTCTAACTTCATAAAATCAGTCTAAATGTAATTTCTTGTATTAATTGTCGATCAAGTGCAAGTTGCAGTTCAGATTAACTGGGGCTTAAATCTCGTTTTTCGCATCACTGGGCCAATATTCGCTTTACGAGTTTTCCACTCGACTAACCCTCTGCTAACACGTATAGCAATGATTTTAACAGAACCTGCACTGCAAGCAAATATCCAAAAAAAATAATTACACTTTGGTCATTTCATAAACATAATATGTATATTAATGTATATGTTTTTAAGAGAGGTAGGGCACAGCGGATAATCTGCTTAAATCGGAGCAGCCCGTCTGGGGAAGGACCTCCACCTTTCAGAAGATCGTAGCCATATAGCATTGGTCGCGCCCATGTTGTGTTCCTACGGTGAGTAAGGTCTCCAGAACTTCACTTTTGGGGGTTAGAAGGATTGGCAATGCGTGAGTGATACCTCCGGTATTGCAAGCGTCTATTAGTCTACGGTGATATGCTTACCATCAGGCGGGCCGTATACTTGTTTGCCAACTTTGTGGCATAAAAAAAATACACATATTTCCATTTTTACATAGAATAAAATGAAGTCGCTTCCCACTGTCTATCTGTCCGTCTGTTGCGTAGTTATAAAGATCTAAGAATACATAGGCATGCTTCTGTGGCATGCTTAGATCATTAGGATTTTTATGCGGTTTTTTATGTAAATACCTCTAAGAAATTATTATTCATTTATTACATTAGCGGACATCTGTGATTTAACCACAACATTTCTGTATGATTTTCAAAAGTCTTAGATCACTAGCATACAAATATATTGAAATTACTGAGATCAACAAAAAACATAAAAATAATTAATTACTCCCTAATCTCCCAATTGTTTAAATTTTACTATAATAGCATTACCTATCTATCTACCGCTTCATTTGTAGTCCTTTAGCTTTAATTTATTTTTGCCAACATATTTTGATTTGAATTAACCATATTAGTTTCATATTAGCTACATGAAAATGAGCATAGTTTCACAATAATTTGAACTCTATTTAATACTACGTAATAAATTAATCCAAAATTTATCGCAGAGTAAAATTTAATAACTTGAAGTGCGATAGACAAGGCTTGATAATTATAATGAGCAAATAAAAGATACTCATAAAATAGATAGATATTTTTTAAGTTTTTTTAAAATGTTATACGGCAAACAAACAGGCAAGCTGGCCACCTGATGGAAAGTGGTCACGGCCGCCTATGGACATCAGCAACACCAGGGGCACTACCAATGCGTTGCCCACCTCTGACGAGACCTCTAATCTAATGTATCTCTTAAATAATCCCATGTCATAGTCCGAAGGAAACAAAGAGGCTTGGAGCTCATTCCACAACCGTATAGTACGAGCAAGAAACGTTCTTTCTGACCTTCGCGTGGACACCAAGAGAGGGTCATCGTAGTGGGGATAAGCACCCAGCCCACGGCGGGTGGTGCGGGTACGGAATTGGGCACCAGATCGAAGAGTTCCTCGGAACATTCCCCATTGTAAAGCCGGTAGAGCAGACACAAGGAGCCAAAATCCTTCGGTCAGCTAGTGGCTCTAACTTGCTAGACAGTATGGTATTGTCGACAAGTCTAATTTATGTAGGTAACTTTGAAATTGGACTAGGTTGGCATGTCAATAATTAAGTTTCTTTATTCGAGATTACAGATACTGTTTCTAAAACATTGGGGACCGGTTTCAATACTCATGAATAGCTTATTCGTCAATAAACTGAGAGTAATTTGACAGATATTTAATAGAGAGAGTTTAACATTTCACCCGGCGCAAATGACGTGAAAATAATTACTTGAACGATGACGCCGGGTCATATTGACCCAAATTTTATATAGAATTTTTCAAGAAATTTTGCATGTTACCTTAATTTTAATGACTGTTTATTAAAAAGGAATATTTCCTTAAGTAAAATAAAAATAATAACAATAAGTTCTAGAAATTAAACCTTTATTAACTTTTTGAACAACACATTCAATATCGTATCGTATTAACCGTAAATCAACTTTGAAAACGTAACATGTTCATATTTTGAAATTCTTCTACGCCACAATTCTAGCTGGGTCATTTACCAATGACATTTTTTTACTAAAAACCTATAAAAACAAGGTACATAAGCAAATAAACGTATGTCACGAAATTACTACGCATAGTTACCTGTTTTCACTTGACGTATCATCACGTATATATCACTAATGAAGCGGGTAGAGGAGGGCCGTAACTCCATCTACACTAACGCTCGAACCATACGACCGACGCAAAAATAAAATATATTAGTTTATAATTGCTTCGGGTCAATATGACCCAGCGTCATTGCCGCCGGGTTATTTAATCAATAGCCTATTCAGAACTTTATAATCAAGTGCTGGAACCGGCACTAGTAGCGATCTCGATCGAGATATTAATGAACGAATGATGAAACATATTTCTGTTTTAAAAATTAATATTTTCAATTTTATATCAGAATTTTTAAAGCACCGAAATATTTTTGTTTACAATGCCGAATTGAATTTGGTGAAATAACATTTTTTGATACTTCACTGCATTATTTACTCAATATTTAATTTAGATTTGAACTATCCGATACAATTCATATCTTTAAAGTAAAATTCAATAGGTATTCAATATTTCGTTTATTTAATATTTGGATATTAGTTTTTCTGAATATTGTAAATTTTATGTTTGCAAGTAGATATTATAATTTTACATAACTAAAGAGCCTGTGGTTGTTATATCGGGATGTAAATTTACTTTTATTAATTAATTATTCAAATACCGAAGCATTATTCATGCATGCCGTCTTTTTATTTAAGCTATTTTCAGCGAATATATTATTATAATTTTTAGTCACGAGTAGATTAAATGTTATTTACCTATATTTTTTTAATTCCAAAAATATAAAAACAATACGTACGTCGTAACACTTATTAAAAAGTTATTGTTAATACTTTAGTTTAGTTGATAGTACCTACTTCATTCTTAATATTGTTTTAGTGTAGTTTAAGTAGTTATTAGTTTATTTTTATAGCTTAATTAGTGTGTACCTGTGTACCTATATTTAAAAAAATATTATTATTTAAATTATTTATTTAAATATTACCTACCTGTTTAAAAGAAAATAAAAGTACGAAAACTTATGTGTTTAGCAATAACCATACAAACTCGGCGGTGTTTCCTATGAGTAACTGTTACACAGTTTAGTACATAAGACTTGTATTGTAACATTATATAAAACTAGAACATTTGTTTAGCTTATAGAAAAAAAACCACACAGATTGAGCTAGCCCAAAGTAAGTTTCGAGACTTGTGTTATGAGATACTAAATCAACGATACTATATTTTATAACAAATACAATTATATATAAACATCGAAAACCCCGGTCAATCAGAAAAAGTACGTTTTTCATCATGACATGGAATTCGAACCCGGGACCCCCTGGGTGGCAGTCCGGCATGGTAACCATTACACCACGGAGGTCGTCAAGAAAAATATAAATACTCACCATACAAAGTACCAATTTTCGCTGCCAGATGGCGGGCGATGGCGCCTTCGCAGAGGGAGTCGAAGCATGCACTCAAAGCACGAGCACAGGCACTCGTGCCAATCTGTTTAAACAATTAAAAATATTCATGTAGTGTCATATATTTTAATTTTTGTCATAAGCTATTAAAGAAATTAAATCTATTCGATTGGTTCGCGGCGGTTATTAGAGCCGGCATCACTAATAGAGACTCTTTAGGCAATATTATACTTCTTTAAATTTTTTTTTTGTTTCATTAAAAAGATTTTATGTCATTCTATCAAAAAAGCTCAATTAACTTCTTGACAACAGCAATAATTTATTATTAGATATACTACCCATTATCAACAACGGTAGAGACGAGCAGTTTTTTTTATTAAATAAAGTTGATTTAAACGATTTCGTTAAATAATGAAAAGTATAAAAGTGTTCCTATAATATTAGAAATAAATTAGCTTAAAGTCAGATTCAATAATAGTAGGTGAAAATGTAAAACATGTAATTAACGGTCAGCACAGAAAAATAATAGGAGTAAAGTATTTGTGACGGACAGTATAGATCATTATATATACCACCTAGATACTGCAAATTGATATCAGTATTTGTATAAGATTGTTAGTTTTATTTATACGATCTAAACAGAGTATTTGTACGGAAAATTCTCTGATTATTTAATTCGTTTAGTTACACTTGACCGGACCGATTGACCGGAAACAATTTCATAGATTCCAGTAGTAGGTACGTGGAATTAGATTGAATATAGATTGGAGAAGTGTAGTAATAGAAGAATGTTACTCTAAAAAAGTTAAATAATTAGGGACAACTTATTCATGTTTTTAATGATGCGGTTATGTAATCATGCTCCAGAAATAAAAAATCTTAGAAAATAATAGGAAAATATGATATTCATGCCTGTTCTTCTTAGTACTATATAAATATTCACACAGATTGAGCTAGCCCCGAAATAAGTTCGAGGCTTGTGTTATGGGATACTAAGGCAACGATACCATTATTTTATAAACATCCAAGATCCAGGTCAATCAGAAAAAGTACGGTTTTAATCATGACCCTTCTTGGTACTATCTACCGTCGGAAAGAGACAAAGCCTCCCCTGTAGTCTTTTTTGTCATCAAAAAACTCAAAGACCAAGGCTTTGCAGTGTAAATATGAGCAAAACGAAAAATAATGTGAGGTGTAAATTAGCACGCATTGGATAAAACAGGTCGAACTCACAAGTAGGCCAAGGTACGTACTTCCGACGGGCGCGTTGTATGCGAGACGTAGTATCTATTCTTTAACGAAAGTGTTAAATATGGCCTTGATTTTTATCAACGAACCTTTAGATAACTGTGGCAGGCGTCTTGTTTCTGCTTAACATTTAAAGGTATATTGTTAATTGAAGAAAAGTAATAATTTTTTTGAAGCAGATATTTTTAGCTAAGTATACTGCTGCTGCGGTCATAGTGCAGTTGCAGGAACGGAAGGCTCACATCGCTTAGGATTTGTCTGTGTGTGTCTGTCTAGGCGTCTAGGGACGCCTCAGAGAGGCGCTCGCACCTCGGGCGACACATGGAGAGGAAACTCTAATGGGATGACTGGCGGGGGAATCGACATTACACACGAAAGAATAGCAGGATATAATTTGAATAATATTGTACTTATGTGTAAGTATACACGTAGGAAAATACCATAGCTTTTTGGACTATCCAAAGCCTAAAAGTGATGACTGGACATTGATAAAGGCAAAACAGTTCGAGTAGTATCTGCATTAAAATAAGAAAGAGACAATTCTCTTTCTAATATAATAAAATATAACTGTGGTTTATTAACAATACTAACTCAACGATAGTATATTTTATTATAGTCTATCACTCGTATTACTATTTATTATAATTTAAATGATTAGAGCCCAGTTTTAGATTGTGTTATATTTACTTTGCTAGGATTGTCAGCTCTCTTCCTTCGAGTCTATAGATTCTTCACAAAACTTGGCTTCGTTCAATGCAATCAGGTGAGTTTTCCAATAAAAACGTTTCGAATGATAAAAATCGAAACCGATCGCTCCGACAAATTATAACAACATTATACATGCCCAAATCATTTACATACATGGTGCAGTTTCAGTAAAGTGCACCCATTAATATTAGTTGAAGTTAATGAATGGATGACTCTTTGTGGCGAGTTAATTTGTAGTCTTAAATGGCGGAGAGAACCCATAGTAAATACAACCAGTATTCTGCTGATAAATATAGATCATTATTTAGTTTATTATGATTATTAATCATTGGGTATTTTACATTTTGTGAAGATAAATTTAAATAAATTATTGTCCATCTATTTGTCACTTTTTTAATTTTAGACTACCTCCGTGGCGTAATGTTAACACGCCGCGCCATGGCGTAATGGTAACCGCCATCCACCCAGGAGGTGCCGGGTTCGAATCCCGGTCGGGTCATGATGTAAAACTAACTTTTTCTGATTGGCGTCGGGTCTTGGATGTTATCTATGTATGTATTTGTTATAAAATATAATGTCGTTAAGTTAGTATCCTTTATCACAAGGTTCGAACTTACTTTCGGGCTTGGTCAATCTGTGTGATTTGCCCAATATTTTTATTAATATTTATTTAATGAGATTTCTCTAAAAATAACATGTGTTCTTTCTTCTTTACATTATTAATTTTTCACACTAGGCGCAGCTAACTATCGCGGACCGCTACCTAAAGCCAGGGTTTAGGGAAGATTGGATTTGACATGGATCAATTGCCGTCAGACCCCCACCCGGAAAGAACCTTTCCCAGGTTAGGTACACACGTCACTCAAAGTAATAAGATTATAATTTCTTTGACGCGCGTTTCTTCGCTATTTTTGTTTTTTGCACTTGGTCAAGCAAAAAATAAAGTTATTTATAAAGTCTTATTATAACCAAAGATGATCGAGATTATAAAAACCTAATTAGTTTAAAGATTAAGTAAAGCAGTATACAATGCGCTAAAAGGGCTCACAGTTTTTTAACAATTGAAATTCGATCGCCGTTATCATCGAGTACGTAAGCCGTCGTTATGCACTGAGTAATAAGTATGAATTTCAAACTTCGTCTTACGTTTGCGCGAGTCAGCCGTGTTGGCGACCAGTATAGTCTTCTGTTTATTACATCTACAGCAATTAAAAGGATATACAAAAGTGACAAGGTGCTTTAGTGATAAGATATTTGTAAAAACTACGAGTTTGTGCGATAATGTACATATGCTGCTGAATAATCTGTCATCATAATATATTATGTTCATTTAAGTAAACTCCTAACACAGGTATCTTCATACTTATAAGGAGTTCCCAGCCATGAGTAATTGTACAATGTTAAAGATACGTACCTAATAAAGATTTTTAATATATATTTTTTCATTTTTCAAACTGTCATCGTTTGGATGTGTTATATATTGTGATTCTGCTGAAAATGTATTGTACGATATAGGTATATATTATACTAGCTTTTCTCTGCGGCTTCGCGCGCGTTAATTTTATGACATAGATCTCGTTTGACAACAAAACAACCCATAGCGCGAATTGTGGCGCCATCTGTTGGCCGATACAGCGCCCTCTATAGTAGAAAAAATATTTTCCCATTGGAATGACATACTTTCACGGGATAAAAAGGGTAGCCTATGTTGGGCTCTGTACCCGTGACAATATATATACAAATTTTCATAATGATCGGCTGATTAGTTAGGCTGTGAAGGAATAACAAACAAACAAACAAACAAACAAACTCACTTTCTCATTTATAATATTAGTTAGGATGTATATAGACGTGATTTCTGTGACAAAAACAAATCAGAACTGGAAAAATCAACTCACGTAACTGTTTTTAATGGAAGCAAGTGTAAATAATTTACCAACCTGTGTTTTAATAATAAATTGAGGTTGCTATCAAATAGAATAAATGTAGATAAAGAACTTTGTAGTTAAATAGAAGTAAGTCGATACGACCCTTGACTTGTTTAGAAAGGAGAATTCACTTTATGCATGGAAGTTAAATCGTAAGTTCGTTTCAAAGAAGATCTTTTTAATGGTCTTTTAAAGTTTTTTCGTTATTCTTAAATACATGTATGTCCTTGGCGTCCTTGATTTGTTAGCCTAGAGGTGTATTTTTTATTTCAAACCAGCTGACCCGGCGAACTTTGTTCCCCCTTAGAGGCCTACGCCTACCCTACCCTACCCTATGCTATGTCCTTCTCCTGGTTCTAAGCTACCTCTCCACCAATTTTCAGCCAAACCGCTTCAGTCGTTATTTTTATCGATAATATTTTAACTTTAAACTACGTTTAAAATATTCAATGAACTTTCCTTCACACTTTAATAGGCTTTAGTGTCGGCTACTGATATTTTTATTAGTTAACGATAATTTTGTTTTTTCACGTTAATGGTTGTTTTTTTATTCGTTGATTTTATCGGTTAATAGTTATATTCATCACCACTAGCCTGTATGTTTGTTACTTCTTCACGCTCAATGGCTTAGCCAATTTTTATAATACTTGGTTTTTATCCCAAAAGGTACGCGATTTCCGTAGGATTTGGTCAAAAGTCTGATATAGATGGCGCTGCTTTGCTTAAAATTAACCGCGGGTAACACTGCGGGCAGCAGCTAGTAATATATGTTTAAATATGTTATTAATCGCTTGCCAGATAACGCACAGGAACTGTCTGACAAGCTGTCGCAGGCGTATTTGCGTGATTTATACGGTGTAACGCCTATAATAGCGGAGTATAGCTGTCGATGACTCTATAATATTTAATTATAACTTTTATCAAAAAAGTCAGAGAGACCGACACGATCCAAGGTCAATAAACTCTGGACATGATACAATCTACACACGAGATGTTCTCTACCGTTGTGTTAAAGATGAAGGTAACCCTAATGATCGCCGACTGGCCGAATTTAAAGAAGCGTTTACAAATAATATAAAAAGAATGCATAAAGGTAAAATTCCGGGACGGACCGCACGCCGCAGACTGTAGATGCATGCAGACTGTGAGCGACAGACTTTTTTCTAAGTAGCCCAATGCAAGTGATTCCATGCGCGGTGAAACTGCGGTCGGCTTCACTTTTATAGAGAGACATAGAAAATAAGAAACTAGTAGGGTCGCATGCAATCTGCAACTACTGCAGCGTGCGGTCAGTCTTGGAATTGGACCTTGAAAGTCATTGGTGAATTATAAGGAAAATTTAAAAAATATTAACTACGAGGCGCGAGGGATAGTTGATATTGCATAAAGCGGAATAATAAAAGATCTTAATAACAATTTTCTTTGAATGAGACGTATAAAAACACAAAACGCTAACAATACATTCCTTTCAAAGCATTGTCGTAGTTAACAATAATTTGAAAAATGGAGGTCTGTAATAGTATGCTTTGGTAGAAATTTACAATTTCATCAAATTCTGCATAGGTAGCGATATTTTTATTCGATTTAAATACGTACAAAGTTATCAATTCTCTGAATTAGTGAGCCAACAAGTCTCAATGATTGGATAACAGTAAACTATGGATACTTCAATTTGATTATTTTTGTATTTATGTTTTCTACACAGGTAAATTTCAAGGAAGCTTTTTCCCCCTCCCCGAGCAGACATAATAATATTAAAATCTATTAAATATACAGAAAGATCACTCACCAAATATTCTAAGACCATGTTCCAACCAATAACAAATGCGACAAATTCTCCTACTGTTACATAGGAGTACGTGTAAGCAGATCCGGTCGTATTCGGAACTCGGACCCCAAATTCAGCATAACAGGCACCTGTGAACAAACAATGTTTCATAAACACTTTTCCATGTTTCATTCTAGTTAGTGTAAAAGAGACAGCTATATCGGTGCTTCATTTCCACGTTTGTCGAATGTTTGTATACCCGACAGAGGTGTATACGGATTCCGAAGAGTTCGCTACGCTATGGCTCGTAGCTCGATTGTTTCGTAGCATTACCACCCAAGTCAAGGAAAGACCAAAAATCACCAATATTTTTTTTCTCTTTAGTTGATTAGGTACTTCACAATCCATTGATAATGTAATTCTTTATTTATTTATTAAACGCTTAGTATCACGGTATATTTTTTAATGTAACATCATCAGAACATACGTTTTTAATCAGTTGCCCTGCACCGCGAGCAGTGGTCTGCGTTGTTAAGAACAATGTGATTAATGCGGGCATTATGATTAATGCCCAGCTCTTGGTGATTAATTACTATCTAACTTTCATTATTTACAACAGTGTCCGGGCATTATTATAATGCTTAAAAATTATAATGCTTAAAAAAAATAAAAATAGTTTCTCATGGTTTACCTTGATCGGCCATATTAGGTGGTTAGTACCCAAAATATTACATAATAAAACAATATTTATATTTTAGAGTATCACTAGCGAAATGTATATTTCGTTTAAAATCAATTTGATTATTATTATATAAATAATAACTTTAATTAGCAACATTTTTATAAAATACTTTTAAATAAATTGATCTAATTGATCGCGTCGTTTATGTAACGTCCCCACGTCCGTAAAGCACCTCACTGTTTTGCAACAGCATTGTAACCTGCAGTAATGCCGGCTACGGACAGACCTATTAATGTGAATTATTTAGTTTAATTGTAGTGGATAAGCATTTGGTAAATACAGCGCAGAGCAGTTAATTGTGTTAAGTACCTATTCCATTTGCTTCAACAAAATTATAAGTTCTTAATAAGCTAATTGTAGGATATCCACTGCAATTATTTATTAACGTTATTTATTTAAACTTAATTGACCACAATATATGGGCACAAAAGGCGGACATAACGCTAAAAGCATTATCTACCAGTCAACCTTTGAGAAGTGCAGATATTCACGAATGCGGTTTTAAATTATATGACATACAATAAATAATACTTAAGATGTAAAACAAGTTTTTCCATAATACTAATAATTACATAAACTAAACACAGCACATACATAATATAAGAATACATACTAATATACTCTATATATATATATATATATAAAAGGAGAAGCTGACTGACTGACTACTATTAGAAACTTGAAATTTTGCACAGGGGTTCCTTTTATAACGTAGGGGAGCACTAAGAAAGGATTTTTCAAAATTCCCACGGGAATACGAGATATACGCAAACGAAGTTGCGAGGGATTTACAAGTACTTACTATAGGTACAAAATATTATATTATAGACTACGTTGACGACAATTACTGCATTGTTGAGAGAAGGCTAGCTTTAACTTTCTTATTAAAATTAAATTTATTAGAAATTGTCCTCAAGGGGACAGGTAGTTTTCTCCAGACACGTGTGGCTTGAAGTGAAATGGACTCAGAAACAAAACAAGTGCGGTGACGAGGAGCATAGCGAGTGAATAATGGGATCGAAGGTGTTGCTTATGTATGTTGCAGATGTATTGGAACTTGTCTTTTAAGTAAGTACTGTGGACTCAGAAGATTTTTGAGTGACGTATGGAGAGTACAGAGCAACCTTTGTTGTATACGCAAACGTATGGGAAGCCATTTAAGTTGCGATCGAAAAGACGATATATGATCGTATTTACGGAGACAGAAAACAAACCGGATCGCATTATTCACGAGACGCTCTAACTTGTTAAGGTGCATTTCACTCACATCAGAGTAACAGACATCAACATAATCAAAGAGTGGGAAAATAAGAGAATTGACGAGAGTGACCTTAGTAGAAATCGGAAGAAAATTCCTAATTCCGCGGCTAAGATCGGTAATTTGTGTGGTCCAACTTAAAGTTGTGTCGATATGCAGGCAGAGGTTTTTCAAAGAATGAGCAAAAGGTATAACCGAGCCTTCAAAACAACAGGCGGCACGATAATAAAGTCAATCTTGTCTATTTGCTGTTTGCTGCCAACAACGATAGCTTGGTATTTAGCAGGGTTGACGGAAATCGCAAATTGCTGAAGCTCTTAAGATCCTTATTCAGTTTAGCGATTGCATAAGGAATATTTTCAGCAATCGTTGGAAAGTATGTCTGAAGATCGTCAGCATAAAAATGTTAAGAACAGCACAGCGAAGAGGACAGGGTGTTTATAAAAAGTGAAAACAATAATGGTGATAAGATTCCGCCCTGCGGTACGCCAGAAGTCAGGGTCTTTCCAGTCCGACAAATCACGTCCTATGCGCACTGCTTGTTGCCGACCACGCAGATACGACGAAACCGAATCTAATGCACCAGATGAAATATTACACTGCTTTAAAATAGCAAAGGAGGATATCGTGGTCAACTATATTAAAGTCAATGAGAACCAAAGTAGTCACCAACCTATCCTCCATGCCAAATCTGATATCTTCGGTAACCTTGAGAAGTGTGTGATTATTAAATATTCTCGTCAATATAATTTCATTGTCTGCATGTTAAAGAGACAAAAATACCAAGAAGGACATCGTCTTCAGTCACAAAAGGTAAAAAAAACATCCCCCAAAAGTTTCCAATGTGGACGGTTGAAACAGTGATATTCTTGTGACTGAGATGATGATGATGATGTAACAAAAATACTAAGTAATTGTCAAGTGTAAATTGAGGTTAGGTTCTTATTGGTATAAGTTGTATAATTGTTCCCGCAGCCCATCTATGCGGATGGGGTGGCAGTCAGGTTTTTAGTCGGTATCGGTGTACCCCAAGTGGTATTAGAGGGGGAGCCCGACATACCCCCCCCCCCGCTCCCCAAGCGGTGGTAAAATTATTAAAAATTATTCCTCTCTTATATTCTGATATAGCTGCATGTGAGAGGGCTACGAAAGACAAGAAACGGCGGAGTAATTATAAGCACTGAGAGCAAAAAAGATGTGGAGAAGTTGAAGCAGGTAGCAGCTAACAACCTCTGGCCTTATTGTTGACGAGCCCCACAAACGCAAGCCAAGAATAATAGTCATAGGTGTGCCTACAGCTATGCCAGAAACTGAAGTGCTGAAATGCATTTTTAAACAAAATTTGGCCGAGGAATAGAAGATATGTCACTAGAGACCTTTTTAGAGAACATTCAACTGAGTCACAAGTCAGGAAAGAAAGACTCCGATACCTGCAACTTCATAATTGAGGTTCCCGCACTCTACCGCAAAAGCCCTCATAACGCAGGAGAGAATATTTGTAAATTGGTCTTCATGCCCTGTCCGAGATTTTACTCTATATGGGCACGCGGCCCGGACTTGCCGGGAGACGGCCAATACATGCGAATGGAACTGGGACGAATGGAAAACTGGGGCATCAGATGAATGAGTGCAATAAGAAAGCAGAGCGACCGTGTTGTGCCACCCGCTTGCGCTTTAAAAAGTCTAGCAACCATAAGACTGGTGATCCTGACTGCCCAGCGAAACTAATGGCCGAAAGGAGGTATATTAACGTCATTAATTACGAAGTCGCCTAATAGTTTATTTTAGAACTTTTCTTTCTGTTTTATTGTTATTAATTATATTACATAAGTTGTGTTTATTATTATAGCTTGTTTGACATTTTTTATGAATCATGATCATGACATACATTATCCGCATCAGCAGAATTTTAAACTGTGTCAAAATAAATGATAAATTTTAGAATGTCAGCTTTTTGCAGGACAAATATTTACATTGTTTATTTTTTTAATTGATTTATTAAAGTGTGTTTTCTTTTTCCGGATTACTTAGTTACTTTTTCAATTGATTTTCCATAGTGCTTATATTTGATGTTTTTTAAATAAGATTAACTTTTTACAGCCTGAAACACAGGAGTTTTTATATCCTAGCTCAGGCACCCTAATATTTTATTCCTATTATAATTATTCACTACCTAAATTGTTTAAGATAAACAATAAGTGATTTAATAAAGATTTTATTTTTTTAATTTTAACAAATGTACAAAATTTTAAAACTAAAAGCTTGGCATAATCTTGACTGAATCTGTATCTATTTTCATCTTAAAACCTGAGGAGGTGCCCTACTGTTCAATCGGCGATAATCACTTTTAGAAGCTAATCACAGCGACGAAAAATAGGCTCATAATAATATGTGGTTCTAAAAGCGTTTTACACAGTGCAGTTTGTGATAATGTAGACATCGTATAAGCTGAGACATTACTCCTGATGCAGTGAAACATAAAGTGTTGTTGGGAAGAATCCCCGACGTAGGAGGCTGAACGCCGCGCGGTATACATTATCTTACATTTCCTGGTCGGCAGCACTTTCTTTTGTTTTCCATAGGTACGTTTTAAATGATGTTTTAAGGGTTCCGTACCTGAAAAGGAAAAACGGAACCCTTATAAGATCACTTTGTTGTCCGTCTGTCTGTCTGTCTGCCTCTCAAGACCCTTTTTCTCGGGAATGCATGGAGGTATCAAGTTGAAATTTGAAACGTCGTCCGTTGAAATCCCATGAATTTGTGAAAGAATCTAATTTCTATGTTTACGTGTAAAAAAAGGTACGGCGGCGATTTATTCAGCAATAAAAAGTGTCATTTCAACATTCTGAAGGAAATCAAAACTACTACATAAATAAATGAGCCACCATGAAATAAAATTCCGAAGACGCTGTTTAGTTGAATTTTACCTTGTTTCTAACTACTTAGTAATGTCTTTTTGACAGGACTGCGTGTTTCGTTATTTCGGATGGACACTTTCATTGTTGCCCGGCTTGTTTTTATTATCCGCTATGGGTATTTATGAACGTAGTCGAAATTGGGACTACAACTCCGTCATCTTGTACTCTCCGTTCACAGTTATTTGTGACAGATGTAGATTAAACAGGTTTGAACACCCAAAATAAGAGCAGTCCGTGTTTTTTTAAGTCAGGAAAATTACTGCATGCCCGCCGCTTGGAGAGCCCCCCCCCCCCCCTTTTTTTAAATCAGGAAAATAACTGCATGCCCGTGTAATTTGACCCGTGGAGAGGCGTGGGTATGTCGGGCTCCATACCCCCGACATGCTCTAACATACCTCCGACATCATACCGACCGACCTACCGACCGACCGACCGACTGACCGACCGACCTACTAACAATTTGTGAAACACATTAAGCGCGAATGCTCGTCAGTGAGGGAGGTAGTATTGTAATGTAATGCTCAAAGTAGAATCTAAAATGTTACATTACACGCGAATGCTCGCGGTGAAGGAGCACCTTTACATATTGTATTATCTTTGCGACTATCAAGTGATAACTGTGCACAGTGTGCACACCATTCTTGAAAAAAATAATTTAATACTACAAATTGATATAGTGCCCATTTGTTAGAATACTGAATACGGTTAATGTCTACATTAATTAGGTAATCTGCTCGATACGATCCGTTACATTGTAAAATTTTAATTAAAAAAGGTCTTATTTGCACTTTACCTAGATGGTTTATGCGAATTCAATTGCGGAAGACAGTGACACTTTTGAAATCATTTTTATTAATAATCAACCTACCTAGTAATTACGCGTGATCGACGGAGCCCCGCCTCCTATTTCTGAGTGTGGATTCACAAGGTAAACCTAACGAACCTACTGTTACACATTCCTTTTCGGCGCAGTCTGTTAATTTTAGTTCTGACTAGGGAAACGCGTTTCTCAGATGTACGTTTAAACTATCACTAGAAAATAACGCCACTACGCCAAAACGGAATATGTAACAGTCGGTCGTTAGGTTTACCTAATAGGATTACTAGGATTCAAACAAGAACCTGTCTTATGGAATTTACCAAATGCCTGGTTAGTCGTTAGTCTGTAGATTACCAAGGAAATCTGCAAATTATCTAGTTGATGTAAGGAGTGAATCATATTTTTCATCTTTTACTGACTCCGCCAGATAATCAGCATAATAAATACCTTGTTAATTTGCACTCTAACTGTTTTACGCAAATTAACGGTTACAAAAAATATAAAATAAATTGTCAGTAATGCGAGTAGGTACAATATATGTACTTGTTTATTTGTATTTGATTATCTGATTTTATACATATATTCTTTTAATATTGTATTTTTAGGGTTCCGTACCTAAAAAGGAAAAACACCACAAGGACAAGAAAAATCTCTAAACGATACATTTTTAATTAAATATTTAAAAAGGGGGGTTTCTATTTTCGGGAAAAGCTCGGAAAAAACTGCGCGAGTCGATTCCTGCATTATTTATAATTTCTACGTACGGAACCCTCGGTGTTCGAGTCCGCCTCGCACTTGTCCGGTTTTATATATTTATTCTCATGTCGAGAAATTGTTTTCTTTAAAATATAATTGTTACAAATTTAAATATGAATCAATGAAAAATAAATAAATACTATGGTCCTTAACGGGTGAAGTACGTAATATTACCATTAGAAGGTAAACAGTAATACGATGGTTGTTATGTATTATTACACGAAGATGCCTGTAGGATTATTTACACTAGACGGTAAGTACAACCGTTATTGCTGATCATGTCGCACAATTGGGCACAATAGCTTTGTCGTCACTATGACTATAAAATACATTTATTCTTGACGAATTAAATTTGCTCTCGAGTGATTTTTTTACGAATATTTTAAGATTTTGGCCCGTCTGGGGAAGGACCTCTACCTTACAGAAAATCGTAGCCAAATGGCATTGGTCTCGGCCATGTTGTGTTCCTACGGTGTAAGGTCTCCAGAGCTCCACTTGGGGTGGTTGGGAAGGTTGGCAACGCGTGAGTGATACCCCCGGTATTGCAAGCGTCTATAGGCTACGGTGATTCTTACCACCAGGCAGGCGGGTATGCTTGTTTGCCAACTTTGTGGTATAAAAAAAATTGTCGTGTGCATACTGCACGTATATGAAGTTTATACTAAATAAATACCTATACTGATGTTTTATTGCCCCCTCAATTGAAAATTCAACAATTATTTTTATATTCATCATCTCAACCACAAGAACATATTAATTGCAATAATACCTTTAAATTACTTTGATATGATCACTTACCAGAGAAAATGCTCGCTAGAGCCGCAATTATAAAGCTGATTATTACTCCTGGACCGGCAAATTTTCTGGCCACCATTCCAGCTACCAAATACATTCCGGTTCCTACGCAAGATCCTACACCCAGAGAAGTCAAATCTAACGTACTCAGGCATCGCTGTGAACAAAAAGTTACATATTAGGACGCGTCAGCAAATTCAACGTGAAGCGAGTGTCCGCGGCGAATATGACATGAACGCCGCGGTTTTTTGGTAAAGGTGATGCTACTATCTGTGACAAAACACATTGGTAGATATCGTTGTATCTACCTGTGTTTTGACACATAGGTAAATATAACGATATCATAAAACATTCTCTCCGTCAAAACACATACTCTCCGTTCACAGTTATTTAATCACTGACAAGATGTAAAAACACGTTTAAAACGTTCAAGATAAGAGCGACCCGGATGTTGACCAATGGCTAACTGCTCGAGCAGCTCGTCTATGTCATCTCACACATTAAGAATTATTCCTGTGACACATTTAAAGTGTTTAAAGCCTGTTTTTTTTAATCTGTCAAAGGTAAAATAACTGTGAACGGAGAGTATGTATTTTGACAGCGCTGCCAAAATTGAAGACCTTTCGCCAAGTAGCGCCAAAAAACCTTCATTTCTACACTTGCATTTTGTACTGAAATCGCAGAATGTACGTTTCTGGGAAATTAAAATATGTGTATTCATAGTTAATTGATGTCTGTACCAAAATATCGTTTTATGCTCAGCGATATTATACTCCAGATGTCACCTAATAAAAGTCATCTAATTCAGAATTTGCAAGGGTTTCTAGACGGTCTATACTTTGAATGAAATATGTGGCTCCATCCAGCATTGCCGACTATATTCCGAAAATACAGAAATCATTTTAATGCAGCATAAGACTGTGATATGACTGTAGAGGGGCTTCTAGACGGACTATATTTTCACGAAAATGTGTATCTGCAATAGTGTGGCTGGTAGGATCAGCCAGCATTTTCGGCTAGACATGCAATACGTAGTAGTGCGTCCTTTTTTCATGCTACGTAAACGTTTTTAATATAAAAAACAAATATATTTAAATATTTGTTCATCGACTATTATTTCCAGACAAAGTATCGAATGTGTGATACATTGAAATAAAGTCGATGAGAAAAAATTAACAAAATAAAATTCTAAAAAAAGCTTTAAAAAGTGTCAAAATCGTTTCTGCTGATAACTACCGTGTACAAATCATAATTATACGAAAACAAACATTACATATTGCAGCCGAGAATTTCATATTCCAAATAGTTGATAATTCAAATTCGTTTGATGTTATTGAGAATCATTATCATTTGTATTGACAGGCTGTTATTGACTGATCTGTAAGTAATTGAATGTTCTTTACGTAAATAACTGTCAGTAAACAAAGTTAGTACTGTGCGTCGTCGCTGCTTTTTTCTAAATTTTTTGTGACGTTGACGTTGTTGGAAGCTGTCTTGTACAGTACCAAGTGCGCTCACTTTTAGCTATCGTAATTAATTAGCTTAGTTAAAACAATATCCTTCTGATTTAACTAGCCCCGCGTGCACTAAGTTATACTAACTTAGCTTTGACTTAGTTTATTTGGTTTGCAATCGACAATAGGAATGGTTTGGACTTTACCCTGCGCTATTGATATGTACAACAAAACTTCAATATTCCAGGAGTTATTGGCAAGTTCACGTTGAGTTTGCTTGAGCTACTTAATTGCACAAACAGTCCAATTATTCGGAGCTGGCGGCGGCGTGAGAGTATTAAGAGGCTCATGCAGTTGCAAGGAGTTACATAGTCAATTAGTTTTAATGAACACTAACTAGGTATACATTTAACATTGGATTGCAATCTCTATCTTTACTTAGTATAAAATTTAAAACTACGCAATGCATTTTGATGCGGCTTCAGGCAGGATTTTCTGAAAGGAGACTGGGCCTTTATGTATGGGAAGTGGTCTATGAACCATAGCGATGTGGGTATGCAATTTCTGATGGGGTACCTCTCCTAGATACTCATGGGGAGGGGCATCAAAATCTGTCCCGGCAGTTCCGAGATATGGACATGGGCGTTTTTGTATGGGATGTGGTCTAAATATATCATAAATTCTTTTAACACAAACATATTTGAAGTAGCATTTATTAATAAATAAGTTTGTACCACCATATAACCATGCACTAACAACGGTGATTGCATACAATTACGGCGAGCACACGTCAATCATCTGCTGAGTTAAACATGACATAAATTTTATATTAGCTCGGATTACAGGACATAATACAATTACTTTAGAAAGCTACAAAGCCGTGTCTGTTGTGGGGAGCACGCCGCCGCCCGTGCAATATCGGATATTCCAGACCGGACAAGATAATTAGTCTACAGCTGGTGTTGTTTAGTAAATAAATTTATCCTATTACAGCGGTTCAATATAATAAATTCCACACTCAGTGTCTCGCTGTAAAAGTTTACTACGTGTTCGATTTACATTATAAGGTAACAGAAAATCTAAACGGTAACAAGTTGGTCTCGTTGCAATCGCTTTACTCAGGAAAACTTAAAATATTTTTTGTTTTTTTAATTGTATTTTAATTTTTAATGTGCTATAATCTATACTAATATGTATTATAAAGAGGAAACATTTGTATTTTCGTTTGTAACAGATAAACTGAAATGAAATCGTTTATTTCAGAAATTAGACCTTCACAGGCACTTTTTCTTGTCATTTACAACTTGTTGAAATAAAGAAAATAAACTACCACCATTTCGGACACAAGCAAAATGGCCACCGGTAAATAGAAATGGCGGAAGAAAACCGGTTACGGCCTTTTTTGTCATTTTGTAATTTTTTCTTCGTCTCGTTAGTTACATTGTATAATAAGTACATTAAAATTTATAAGAAAAATACGCGAAATGTTGAACTAAAAAAAGTACCGGACCGATTTAAAAAATTCTTCCACCGCTGGGAAGCTACGCAATCCGCTGGTGATATAGGCGATATATATATTTTTTAATAAAAATATTAAGACCCGTGCGAAACTGGGACGGGGCGCTAGTATTATTAAAAATGGCAATATGATCATTGAAAGGACAATGAGAATATTTGGACCCCTCAACATCACTCATTAGTAATAATTTGATATATAGGGTTTTTAAAATATATATATTTAAATAATAAGATAAAAATAAGAAATGTCTGTATTTTCGTGTTCTATAGAAAGTGTAGAAACCCCTTGGTTACATTGGATATTGTGAAACAGTGCTCACTAATATTATTTTCTTTTAGTGAGTTTCTCTTTATTTTTGTTATGTACTTGATATTTTAAATAATACAAGTGGAACCCATATAAGTGCAATTCTCACAACGCCAGTTGACGAGTTAAAGTTTAAAGTAGTAGATGTGTTTTAAACACTCTTTTTTAAATTGAGCGTTAGGCCCGGTTTCCATCGAAGCGGATAGGAGAGAAGATGTGCCACTCAGGTAGACACATCTTCGATCGGCCGCGCCCCGCTTGCTCGCGTACTACACAAGATTATAGAAAAATAGGACATCTGCTTTCCTCTCCGCTTCAGTGGAAACCGGGCCTCACCTTTAAATCGAGGTTATTCTTAACGGTTCTTATCATCACATTATACCAAAACAAGCGGTACATCGAAAATTTGTGAACTAGGTTATCTTGATCCGTGTTGAGGGTGTAGGGGCTCAAAGCTGTGTCACGTTACACCCTAATGACATGATTTCCGTTGTCGTCAATCGCATGGAAATGACTGTTCACATAGCGTGATTTTAAAACAGTTCGCATGTCAGGCAGTCTTTCTTGACCTTTTTAAAAATTACCGTTGTAATAGTTTACAACGGTAATTTTTAAAAAGGAAAGTCTAGAAACAGATTTATTTTTAATCCTAGCCTACTAAAATACACTTGTGCCTAGCAATGGTCACTTTATCCCAAGGGCCGCGGGTTCGAATCCTGCACAAGGCAAACATTTGTGTGCATGAACATGTCTGTTTGCATTGGCCTGGGTGTTTTCTATGAATAATAAGTAACGTCACAAAACGACGTGAAAAGTAATGTGAAATAGCTCGCATTTTAGATGTCGTAGCCTATTTTCAAAGTTAAACCAAATTAATTGTGTTAAAAGAATGTTGATGGTAGCCAGAAACACGTAACTTACAAATGAGAAATTAAACCTGTCGGTAGAACATCGATGGCCAATGACCTGTAAAATGATTACGTTTCGTTAAATAACAATATAATAATAAAAATATTATCCTAAACAATTTTCATTTTTGTAACTTCCTTAATGTTTGGCTGGAAATAATAGAATTTTACTCTGGTCTTTGTTAAAGTCAGACGGTCTAAATTAATTGACTTAAAACCGTATTATGTTGCCACAGAACCAGGGGTGGGCTGATAATCACATATTTTCTGAACAATAACATTTTTTTATTATTTATTTTTTTCGCATTTATATTATGTTTATTTTATTTTGTGCCCTTCTGATACAGGTGTTTCACACTTACTAGAAGGGCACCAATACAAGAAATTATTGTACGTGTACCTTTGTTAAAGAAATAAAGAATTTTGAATTTTGAATTTTAGAGTTTTTTTTTCTACTTTTTAGACAAATAATGTGTGCGAGTCTTTAAATATATGTGAGCACATTGGCCCACGATGAAGCAATCGTAATAGCCGATACGGCAAAAAAATCTCTCATTAATTTATCATTCCACAAAGTGAACAATTCTTTGCTGAGATTTGTATCGCATTCATTGCTACAGTGTCACGGTGCAACATTGTTACCAATGCTATGTCGTCGTCAGGATTACCTTCGATATTACATTTGGTCCCTCGAGCCGGATATGAACTACCGACCTATGGACATTAGTATGTATCATATGTAAATGAACACAATGTAACATTTTAAACCTTCTGATAGGTGCCTCGAAATACTTTTCAAGGCACTAAAGGTAATTCTTATAAAAATAACTTTAATATTTCTCTGTAGCTTTGGAAAAGAAAAGTAAAAAAGAAAGTTTATTTCCAGTACTAACTTCCTAGAGTTTGTTGGTACAACCAAAGTTTGAAATGGTACAGAAATTTTATGTCTATTGGTAATACTTTATATTTTTATAAAGGCACCGCGTTAAATATATTTCAAAACCGCGTATTTTGTTTATTGTGTATATTTTTTTTTATGTTTCTAGGTTATTAGTGCTTTTGTATTCTTTTGAATTATAAAACATTGTAAAAAAAACTTAAATTAGTGACAAAATGGCCGTAACTGGGTTTTTTCGCCATTTCCTTTCCCAGTGGTAATTTTGCTTTGTTTCCGAAATGGTGGTAGTTTAAAGAGTAGCTTATTTGTTTTTTATATTTAATACAGAATGATAATACGTTGTAAATGACGTGTCTAACTGCCCGCGATGCTGCTGTGAATGCCTGCTATGAATATCAGACTAAATTTAGATTTTATATTTGAGATCTCACTCGGAAGTTTCAAATCCACACTGCCAGGCGGATCAACCGTGCTGTCGCTTAAAAGTTTATTTATAAAACTCATTGTTTGTTTAGACAAACTACATTCTTTTGCTTTAGGTATAGAAATAAGAAAAAATATTGAGATTGGTATATCCAAAAAGGACATTTATTAAATATTTACTAAGTTCTGTACTAAACTAACTACAGAAAAATAAAATTCTTATCAATGTGTGAAATAGATAAAAACTTCTTCATGAAATCAATTGTTTTAGGAAATAGAATCAGTAAAGGCACATCAATTGAGCTGTAATCGAACTGTCAAATATTAAATTAAAGGTTTGGAAAGCCTTTTTAGCCTTTATGAGGAAAGTTTGCGTCATTTTCTTCACTGAAATTAACTTCCCTATTATGTTCTCTGGATTGTAACACTGAGCAATTATTTTAGAAAGAATTGCATTCCTCTACTTTTTTCACTTTTTGACGCCGTGTAATTGAAACAAAGCTTACATAAGACCTTAGCTTAAGACTAATTTAAGTTACTCAAGCTCGATTGCTGAGGAGACACAACAGTCTATTGTTCATTGACTAAGAAACTGTGACAATAACTTATAATCCTGCCTGTAATTTGATTATGTTGTACATGGAAACAGTATTTTTATATGAATGGCTGACTGGACTCGGTTGACACACTAGGCCGCCGTTTTCCGCTAAGTTACAATTTGTGAAAATCTACGTCAAATTTTCCGTATGTTACACGGTCGTCACTCGTCAGTCCGCCGCCGTATTCATTGTGCATGTGCTTCCTATAGTGATGTTTATGAACTGCATGCAAAATTAACTGAAGGTTTTCACGGCGAACAATCGTCTATGCACAAAAGACTTCATAGTGTTTATTGCTTCTAAAATATGAAAATGTTAACGTCGATATTATGTGTAGGGAAACCTAACATCATTGTGCTGCTTTCAAGAGCTTTACCTGAACAATATACTGTTTGTTCAATTTTATTGCATCGTGAAAAAAGGCTGTCGTACCGCACCACAAGCATAAGCTCTAGTCTTCTGTATTGGTACATCTTTAAAAGTTAAAATGAGGTCATCGATAAAACTTTCTTTCAGTTGCCTTGAAAAGATTGTTACCAATGCACTAGTCGGTAAGTTATTAATGTGTAATATATTACCTTGCTATGTGTTGCAAATAAAGCATATTATTATTCTATCTATCTATCTATAAACTTACTGAAAGGCGTTGTCTTCCTGGTACTATTAATCCTTCATTTGTTTCCGTGTCGCGCGGATCACGCGTACGGATGAGTTTGGTAAATATGTTGTGACCGTCTCTTCTTAAGGCAATCCAGTCGACTTCCTGGTATCGCCTTATGAAGCTAAAACAAAATATTTTATTTTAATACAAGCAAATTCGTAGAGCAGTTTTTACGTCCTACAACCAATAAATCCACAAAAACACACACAATATTATTAACATTTATTATAGGGTGTGAATAAAATAAACGAAAAATATCCTTGACATTTGGTATAACTTAACGCTTAACTCGTCTCCCAATAGGAAATAAAGGATTTTAGAGCCCTTGGATCATGAACAATCTGCGATTGAGTGGCGACATGACACAGTGACACCGGGAACCTGTTGCGTGAATAATAAATTTTAGGGCCCGTGCCGTGAGGGTTGACTGTCAGGAACGATATCTAATGACGTGTTGTATGATAAAGTAGAGAACCAGTGAGGTGTTACCTTTTCCTTCAGAACAGTTGGCTTTTCCCCCGAAATTTGGGCTTTTGTGGCCATTTAGATATTATGAACGTTTATAATTAAACCTTCGAAAGTAACTAAATGTTTTCACCCCACGTTGTTTATTATTGATACCAATACGGATATCAATAGCATTGTCTCAACGAGAAGAAGTTCACTGCTGGATGGACATATCCAAAAAATTGCAATACGATGTCCAGGGTCCATGTTTTTTGCGTCAGTTTTAGATAAGCTCCTACATGTGCAATTTATCTATATATATAAAATTCAAAGTCCTGACTGACTGACTTAACTATATATCAACGCACAGCCCAAACCGGTGGGTCTAGAGACTCCAAATTTGGACAGTAGGTTCCTTACGACGTCTAGGGGTGTACTAAGAAAGGATTTTTCAAAATTCCTACGGGAAACCGAGATATACGCAAACGAAGTTGCGAGGGTGTATCAACGCACAGCCTAAACCGCTGCGTCTAGAGATTCCAAATTTGGCATGTAGGTTCCTTACGACGTCTAGGGATGTACTAAGAAAGGATTTTCCAAAATTCCCACGGGAAAGCGAGATATACGCATACGAAATTGCGAGGAGACGCACAGCCCAAACCGCTGGGTCTAGAGATGCCAAATTTGACATGTAGGGTCCTTTTAAGGTCCAGACCGACCGGACCGGACCGGACCGGAACGGACCGGACCGGATCGGAACGTATCAGACCTGATCGGTCTGGAAGGAACCGCACCGTACCGGGTCGTGCCGGACCGGATCGAACCGGACCGGACCGGTTTTTTTTTCATCTATATATATAAAATTCAAAGTCCTGACTGACTGACTGACTGACTTAACTATATATCAACGCACAGCCCAAACCGGTGGGTCTAGAGATTCCAAATTTGGACCGTAGGTTCCTTACGACGTCTAGGGGTGTACTAAGAAAGGATTTTTCAAAATTCCTACGGGAAACCGAGATATACGCAGACGAAGTTGCGAGGGTATATCCACCCACAGCCCAAACCGCTGTGTCTAGAGATTCCAAATTTAGCATGTAGGTTCCTTACGACGTCTAGGAATGTACTAAGAAAGGATTTTTCAAAATTCCCACGGGAAAGCGAGATATACGCATACGAAGTTGCAAGGGGACGCACAGCCCAAACAGCTGGGTCTAGAGATGCCAAATTTGACATGTAGGGTCCTTATAAGGTCCAGACCGACCGGTTCGGACCGGACCGAACCGGAACGGACCGGACCGGACCGGAACGGATCAGACCTGTTCGGTCTGGAGGGAACCGCACCGTACCGGGCCGTGCCGGACCGGATTTTTTTTCATAGATAAAATTCGAAGTCCTGACTGACTGACTGACTGACTTAACTATATATCAACGCACAGCCCAAACCAATGAGTCTAGAGATTTAAAATTTGAACTGTAGGTTCCTTACGACATCTAGGGGTGTACTAAGAAACGATTTTTCAAAATTCCCACGGAAAACCTAGATATACGCAAACGAAGTTGCGAGGGTATATCAACGCACAGTCCAAACCGCTGGGTCTAGAGATTCCAAATTTGGCACGTAGGTTCCTTACGACGTCTAGGGATGTACTAAGAAAGGATTTTTTTAAATTCCCACGGGAAAGCGAGATATACCCATTCGAAATTGCGAGGGGACGCACAGCCCAAACCGCTGGGTCTAGAGATGCCAAATTTGACATGTAGGGTCCTTATAAGGTCCAGACCGACCGGACCGGACCGGAACGGACCAGACCTGATCGGTCTGGAAGGAACCGCACCGTACCGGGCCGTGCCAGATCGGATCGAACCGGACCGGACCGGATTTTTTTTCATAAATAAAATTCAAAGTCCTGACTGACTGACTTAACTATATATCAACGCACAGCCCAAACCAATGAGTCTAGAGATTTCAAATTTGAACTGTAGGTTCCTTACGACGTCTAGGGATGTACTAAGAAAGGATTTTTCAAAATTCCTACGGGAAACCGAGATATACGCAAACGAAGTTGCGAGGGGACGCACAGCCCAAACCGCTGGGTCTAGAGATGACAAATTTGACATGTAGGGTCCTTATAAGGTCCAGACCGACCGGACCGGACCGGACCGGAACGGACCGGACCGGAACGGATCGGACCTGATCGGTCTGGAAGGAACCGCACCGTACGGGGCCGTGCCAGACCGGATCGAACCGGACCGGACCGGATTTTATTTCATAGATAAAATTCAAAGTCCTGATTGACTGACTGACTGACTTAACTATATATCAACGCACAGCCCAAACCAATGGGTCTAGAAATTCCAAAATTGAACTGTAGGTTAGGTTCCTTACGACGTCTAGGGGTGTACTATGAAAGGATATTTCAAAATTCCTACGGGAAACTGAGATATACGCAAACGAAGTTGCGAGGGGACGCACAGCCCAAACCGCTGGGTCTAGAGATGCCAAATTTGACATGTAGGGTCCTTTTAAGGTCCAGATTGACCGGACCGGACCAGAACGGACCGGACCGGACCAGAACGGATCAGATCTGATCGGTCTGGAAGGAACCGCACCGTACCGGGCCGTGCCGGACCGGATCGAACCGGACCGGATTTTTTTTCATAGATAAAATTCAAAGTCCTGACTGACTGACTGACTTAACTATATATCAACGCACAGCCCAAACCGGTGGGTCTAGAGATTCCAAATTTGGACTGTAGGTTCCTTACGACGGCAACGTCTAGGGGTGTACTAAGAAAGGATATTTCGAAATTCCCACGGGAAACCGAGATATACGCAAACGAAGTTGCCAGGGTATATCAAATTTGGCATGTAGATTTCTTACGACATCTAGCTATGTACTAAGAAACGATTTTTCAAAATTCCCACGGGAAAGCGAGATATACGCAAACGAAGTTGAGAAGGGACGCACAGCCTAAACCGCTGGATCTAGAGATGCCAAATTTGTCATGTAGGGTCCTTATAAGGACCGGACCGACCGGACCGGACCGGACCGGATCGACCGGACCGGATGGAACCGTACCGTACCGGGCCGTGCCGGACCGGAATTTGTTTCTGAAGAAAGATATGCTAATTGTTACTAGGCCACGCGGGCGAAGCCGCGGGCGGAAGCTAGTAAATAAATAAAATAAAACAAATGTTTTCGTAAGTATAACCGTTTGAAATACAAGTTTAATAAAATTACTCGTTTCTATTGAATATTAGGTACCTTTTTGTCCATTTTATTTATTTATTTATAAAAACAACCTTTCAATTTAACTCTTAATCTGTACTCGATCACCCCTGCGATATTTACCAAGTTACAAAGTATCTCTAATGGTTTAATAGCCACGTAATCAGTATAAAACGTTATAAATTACATAAACTGAAATTAATTTTGAGATGTTTTTACAAAATAATCATTTTGAACAAAAAGCTCTTGGATTTGTAATAAACTACGTGTTCCAGCGCAAAACTGCCAGAGGATAAGTAGGTACTTATAAATTGCCCTCGTCTAAAGGATTTCGCTTTGTGTAAAGTCCGCCTGCTGCAATTCACACTAAGCGAATTAATAATAATTGCATTTATAGACGGAAACTGTTGGAATTACCAGTACAAACTAGACGGAATGGAATTCTATTTCTGTCATTCGCCATTTCGATGTTATTTACAGGTTGTTGCATTTCTGATATCAATGACATTCTGTGGTTCTTTGAAGAGGTTTGTTGTAGGTACTATTTATAACTTTGAATTATATAATTCTTCGCTCGTTTTCCAGGATGCAATATAAAACGAGCTACTTCTTTTTATTCGCTTGCAATATCAAGATAGGCGAAGCGCACAAACGCGAAAAAAACGACTTGAGTCCCGTTGTCGTCCTTTCCGTCTTCAAAGATATTATATTTCTTCCGTCGTTTAATATTCTATGCGTTTCCAACAGTCATCAAAATCTTTAGTGTATTACGATTAGAAAAAGTCATTTTAAGCCCCCAGGTCGTATCTAAAGTGGTAGATATGTTGAATTAACGGTTTAATGATGCATTTAAAATATATATATATCCGATAAATGCTATATTTTGAAAATATATTTGAAAGAAAAAGATACTTTTGTGTTGGAAAACGATGATGCACATGTCTGTAGGAGTAATCAAACTACTACAGATTACAACCTTCTCAAACTCATGACGCACATGAATTCCAGTCTTATTATAACAGCAAATGACAATAACTTTTACTTACGTTACGTTGCCAGGCATTGGGCAAAGTGTAGTCATGGACTCGAAAAGAAAGAAGAAGTAGTATTGTATTCCTTAAATTCATTGATACAGTAATAGTCTCTAATTTGTCTTCAAATATTGTAGTGAATAAAACATTTCGCTGCGGTAATTGTTATGTACGCCATAATAATGCCTTTACAATGAGTTCTCGCAACTCGTGAAGTTAATAGGCTTAAAATGCGGTAACATTTAGTTGCATATCGCTGAAGTGTGTTCCTGGAGAATAACGTTATTCTTGTATAATAGGTAAAGCCCTTAACTTCAAGAATTGCAAGAACTATTCCTGTTTAACTTACTTCTGCATTGTGCAGGTGGCGTGTTCTGTGCGGTTTTGAACTACATCGACGCTGTCGGAGACCTGTTGAGAATTACATTCATTAGTGATATTTAATACTAAACATATTAATTAAGTAGGTATCTAGTTAAAATCAACTAATGGAATATGTCTGTAAATACGTTGGTGGTTATTGGAAGTCATGACCTGTCTTAACGTAAGCAGCTTAACGAAATTTTACTTTTATTTTTTATTTACTGTTGTACATAATGCAATTTAGCATGTAATAAGCTTCTTGCCGTTTTCACACAAATGTGCAAGTGTCGAATACATTTGGCAGTTGAGTGCAGGAACTGCCGGAATAAGCTATTTCCGGTTTTACCAATTTAGCTAGGTCCCGAAAAAACGATTTGCACATTAAAAAATGCATACTAAAGCTGTCAAAAAACTATCAGTTTATAAAACAAACTAGCTTTTTTGCCCGTGACTTCGTCCGCGTGAAGTTCCGGACCCGTTCCCGTGGGAACCACATTGAATTTCGGGAAAAGCTATATGTCACTCCCTGATAATGTAGCTTTCTACTGGTAAAAGAATTTTGGTAATCGGTCCAGTAGTTTCGGAGCCTATTCAATTCAAACAAACAAACAATCAAATCTTTCCTTTTTATAATATTACTATAGATAGATTACTTTAGAGTACAGATAAGCTATTCGGGACTAACGAACTAATGAAATCGGCATAAAATATGATGCCGTTACGTTTGCTCCCATAAAAATAGCCTATGTTACTCATTACAATATAAGTTATCTGAAAATGAGAGTTGTGTCTACGCACTAATCCTCTTTGATTGAAGGGAGACCTGCAGTGGGATGATAAAATGATGAAGGATTTTTCATAAAAGAGAAAAAATATAAGCAAAACTATTTCAGCATAAGGCACTTTCGACTATTTAATCCATATTACCAGTACCCTGTTAATTGGCGTATTTTATATTTTGTATTGTTTCATGAAAAAATGTTTTTGACTTTATTATTAAAAGTTTACAGTGCTTTAGCTTTTACCTCGTATCTTTTTGAAATATAAAATATGGTTTTCATGATGCACTTCCTTCTAAAATTGTTATGACTTCATATAAACTCCAAAAGAGACTTTTGTAAAAAATTATTTCCAGGAATATGATTTAAATTTAATTCTTCTAGTAATAGTAATTGCCTAGTTGTCGTAAAGCAGGCAAAACTTCGCCACGTTTTTAAGTGTTCATTACTGCAAATGTTAATTTATATTAAAATAAAGTGCTTCTAATTCAAAAACAGATGGATAGATAGAACAAACAGCCTACAACTGACTCGATCCATTGATTTGTTATTGTGTATTAGCCACGCATTTAATGCTACATTAAGCTCATTGTAGGGTAGATCTAATCGACTCTTGATTGAAACTCGGCGATGTAATATGCGAAATGGAAAGTGCACATTAGATAATACTTTAATAATAACTTTATGTAAGTACACATAAAGGCGAGCTCAGACCATGCACCCGCACGAACCGTGGTGTTCGTGAGTATTTTGGTACATAATATCGATTCCTTTAAACGTTTGCGGTTAGGGAGTAGTTCGCGTACAACTTATAATTTTCTCTGAACGCGAGAAGAGCGATTCGTGTGCATTGCCTATTGTGAACTAGCTATGGACGTGTTTGTGAGCTGAGACTATCGATTCGTACTAAAAACAGTTAAAGCACTTGTTCGCGAACACATCGCGTGCGGCATGCACGCGGGCGGCACAGTCGATATAATAATATGATCTATTTCACGCGCTCAGCATGCATAGTTAATGCGCGTGCACAGGTCTGGTAGCGCCTTTAATTTAAAAGTAATAAATCCTCCTGTCTTCAACAACAAAGTGATTAATACGCTTGAAATATCTGCGAGAAATGACCTAATTTAACCGCTAGGTTTCTTTGTGATCTGAAGTGCCGCAGCGATCCAGTTATCGGGTATCGGATCACCGATGAGTGTCGATCTTCGTTTTATAGCAATGTTATCAGTGATGTGAAAATCGTGTTCAGACAATACAATAACGTTCAGACAGACAACGGTATTCTACAATACTTATTTATATCTATGTCGCTTGTAAACCTTACCTGCAATCTCCGTTCAATCCTGCAATCAATGAACTCAATAAAAAACGTTTGCGATCGAAAGCTGCAATACGATGAAACGAACTGGTGCGATATGCAAGCTCAGTAGATTAAGTAAACTCAAAGTTAGTTACGAATGAGACTTCGCAAGCACTTAGAGGTGGATCAAAATAGAAATTGCTTGGTGAAAGAAAACTACGAGTCCAACAAGTTGTGAAGGTTTAATAGTAGCACGAAAAAATCAATCAATCCTAGAGGCTTAGGTAGCAAACGCAAATACTAATGAGGAAGGATGGAGCTATCCCAAGCGCTAACTCTATGGTTGGAGCTTGGATGAAAAAGGTTTTTTTTATTACTGTTTTATAGTAATAAATGGGTACGTTTAATGAATGGTAAAGTTTGAGTAAATACAACTCATTTCTTTAAAATAAGTGAACAAAGTAAGTAACTTGTTTCATTAGCAATATATCGTGTTAAACGTAATAAGTATCTATCTACTTTAATGATACAAAAGATGTCCCTTTCGCAAAGTAAGTCAAAAAGATGGCAGACTGCTAAATATAACAGATTTTCCGAGTAAAACATTAACGTATAGTAAGTCTCTAATATATCGCAATCCATCATTCATACCGATACAATGTGGCACAATAGTGGGAGGCATAATATAAGTAATTTCTGATTATGCTATATTTATACACTATTAGCGCATCCCACGCAATTTTTTTTGGGTGAATCCTGCCATTTTTGAAAATTCTTTAATTGTTTTCGATATTAATTGCGACACAGTTAAACTTTAGCAAGTGTCGTTTTTCAATCTGCTTGTAACGTTCGACTGTGTATTTTTACTTAATAAACTGTTTATTTTTTCATGTTTTAAAGGAACCCTGTGTGCTTGTTTCTTTATAGGTCTAAGGGTGTCGGGCCATTGATTCCTCAATTAGCTGGGCTTTTATTTTTATTTTATTGCAGTCGCGGGCACAATTTGCGTATTCATGACTGAATGATTTATTGACGGATCAACGCACAGCCTAAATTGAAGATAGCGAAGACTTAGAACTTGAAGGGGTGTGACGTAAGTGTTTGATAAGATAGGATTTTCCAAAATTCCAACGGAAAAGCATGTAAAGATGAAAATCTAAATAAATCATACTTTATGTCTGAACAAAATACAACAAATTGCTGTAACACGTGACATGTCTCACGTCTTCCGTCGACAATGTCCCAGCATTCTTGACATTCCACGATCCTTTTCCATTCTCAACAAGCATGTTATCCTAGTACAAGTTCTTATGTTCTTACAAAAAAAAACATTATAATAGTTTAATAAAAAGCTTTTAGGGTCTGTTTCGTCTCTTTACTAAAGATCAGTAAAGTCAGCGGCATAAAATGTTGTCACCTTAATGTCATGTCACTTTTGTATTTGATTACATGTCATCAATGTTATAGTGACAAAGCTACAAAATGACAACATATTTCTGGCGACCTCCGTGGCGTAATGGTTACCACGCCAGACCCAGGAGGTACCGGGTTCGAATCCCGGTCGGGTCATGATGAAAAACTAACTTTTTCTGATTGGCCTCGGGTCTTGGATGTTTATCTATATAATATGTATATGTTATAAAATATAATATTGTTCAGTTAGTATCCCAAATAACAAGTTTCGAACTTACTTTAGGGCTAGCTCAATCTGTGTGATATTTATTTATTTATTTTATTTATGACGTTGATTGTACAAATCAGGTTGAAGATACGTCGAGCGTATTAATCAGTATTCTTTACGCACTATCGCTTGACTATATACATAATAATATTATATATATTATAGGAAGTCTATAGTACTGTTTTATTATGAATTCGTTTGTCTTGGCGTTACGCAACCCTGGATATTTGACGCAACTTCCGTCGGATGAGTATCGATCCTTAGTTTTTAAAGGGATGAAACAAGCCCATATTTTGTCGTTTATAAATAATATAAATTAATAAGATTTCTTTGTCCATATCATTTAAGTTTTGTCTGGAGGAAATCGCTTAGCGATAAACCGCATATTGTACGTATTATTTTCTTAGTTTAGTGCAATAAAGTGTTTTGTATTTTATAAATAAATATTCATCCATTCTTTCACTATCTGGTCATTATTATAACGCTACATGCCAATGGGGCAAGTTGATAATAAAGCTAAAGACGCGGATATTGGTTTATTTGGACAGATTCTACTTTGGACACTATAGTGTGATAGTAGGTTCGTTAGGATTGCTTTGTCCCACAAGCAGAAATAGGAGCCCCGCTTCGTCGACATAGTGTAATTAAAATCTAATAGTTTTTACAATTTTACGGTAACACAATATTTACAGGGCGTCCCACGGCTACGCCACATGGAGGGAAAGTACCTCTAATTGCCCTCTCATATTGGGAATTTATCATAATGTACGATTTATCGTCTAGGCGCTAGACGCGGACGCACAGTACAGACAGACATTGCGAAACTAGGATTCCTTGTAGTTTTTTACGGAACCCTGAAAACGGAATCCAACTAGATCCACAACCGACTTTGATACAAAATGCTAAAAGTACTCCTTTATAAAATGAATGTACATAAATTGTAAGAAATGTTTCAGTCAAATATAAGTAATAAATGTGAAATTATATCACTCCACAAAGAAGAAAAGCCTACAAAAAGGATTTTAATAATTATATGGAAAGATACGGTTTCCATCAAAAAATATTTTCCGTGAGTGAATTTAATGAAGTCGTCATAACGCTGTACAATATTATGATATGATAATTCAGTTTTCAATTAGTCAAAAACCAATGTATTATTATTTATTTGTAAATTAGGTAATTTTGATTTTAGAATATATTGTTTTATATCGGCGCCATATCGTCTTCAATTTTTGTTGTCCACTTCTGATGGGTTGTCTGGAAGAGATAGCTTTTGCGATAAGTCCGCCTTTTGTACTTTATTATATTGTTAATTCTCACTCTATGTTTTTATTGCTGCATTAAAGAGTATTGTATTGTATTACCGAGTCAATATTTCTCTTATTACATCGTCAAACACGTAGCAATATGCTACGTCGTAGCGTTTCTTCGTAGCAAATATAAAATCTCCGTGATTCGCTTCCCTGAATTACTGCATTTAGTGTGAAAAATCATTTCCTGTCTCAAATCTACTTGGAGAATAATAGCAGATTTTACAACAAGTGCACAAAACGCACCATTTTTATCCGACGGCTCGGGCTGATAGTAATGTCGAGAATAAAATGGTTTTGTGGACGAGTTATAAACTCTGCTTTTCACTTCGATTGCGAGGAAATAGAACAGTAAGACCTGTTACCCGCCGCTTTTTTTTAATCTTACGACATTGATATTAGTCTTGGGCTGCAGACCTATACATCCTACTATTAAATTAATTTTGTAATAATAATTTTCATGAATTAATTAAATAACATACCCTACTTTAATTTAAATTTTAATATCTTTTATGTCTTAAAAACACATAAGGTAAATCCAAGAGTTTGGGCTGTTTAGGCGGTGCATTGATTCGTCAGACAGTCAACCAGGACAAAGCATTTTATGATTAGAAACTTTAATATCCTTTTATCATCTGACGTATAAGTTATTTTATGTTCTACGAGCTGTTACCCGCGACTTCGTCCGCTTGAAATGTTCAAATAAGGATAACTCCTTTTCCTGTCATGCGATTCAAATGAAACAGAGCCTATATTTTGCTCCATGCCGAGCTCTGTCTTCCTGTGAAAACAGCATCAAAATCCGTTCAGTAACTGAGAAGATGAGCGCGGTCAAACATACAGACGGACAATAAATAAATATAAAAAAACCCTTTTATTATCATTCTCTAACTGGTTCCCTCTCCATTTTTGCCAAATATGTTCAAAGTACAGACATATCGGGGTCTACTGTTTTATTATATGTATAGATTACGTAAAAGGTTGTGTTAAGAATTGATTTTATGATACCATGTCTCACGTGCTTATAGTATTCTAAATAACGCCGAAGTATCACCATCACGTTTCGCTCCTCATTCATATAAATCCGCAAGGATACACAGTGCTGCCGTAGAATATCTACATTTTATGGGACTCTACATCAGTTGCGAATAACCTTTGTTGAATGAGAAATATTTTAATTTAAATAGAACAAAAAACAAGATAGAAGATATGTTTTCTGGACGACGATAGATTCGGACCAATAAAACCATTGATTTCAATGATTTAAGAGAGGTAGGGCACAGCGGATAATCCGCTCAAATCGGAGCAGCCCGTCTGGGGAAGGACCTCCACCTTACAGAAGATCGTAGCCAAATAGCATTGGTCTCGGCCATGCTGTGTTCCTACGGTGAGTAAGGTCTCCAGAGCTTCACTTGGGGGGGTTGGGAGGGTTGGCAACGCGTGAGTGATACCCCCGGTATTGTAAGCGTCTATAAGCTACGGTGATACTTACCATCAGCCGGGCCGTATGCTTGTTTGCCACCTTAGTAGTATAAAAATAAAACAAACAAAAATGATTTTTAAAAAAGGTTTTAAAACATATAATTATTGTGATTTATGATGTTGCAATTTGTTCAATAACGTTATAACAACGGTGTCTAATATGGATTTCAAAATTATTCTATTTATGGGGCACTTTATAAAAATAGACAATTTAACGTTTGCTAGTTTAAATTTATTATGGTAGATATATTTGTTGCTTCAACATCAGAACTTACATTGTTTATAGAAGTTTCTTACACAAACTTTCGTCTAACCTTGGCGTTTCTTGGCTTCGTATTACCAGCGGGAAGGTAACACAAGCAGTTAAATTGTACAATTAAGTTTTGTGACATAAAAACTGCGCGTGATATTATATTTTATTTTATTTTAAAACTTTATTGCAAATAATACAAAAATTTGTATACAAAAGGCTTACTTTATGCAAACTATTTGTCTCTCAGCTTGCAATATAAATAAAATTGTATGTTTTTCATCAATATTTTTTTTTATTTCAATATGTTCAATCACAAATAAAAAGTTCAATTTATAAAACTCTTTAACAATTTTAAAGATGTCATTAATTTGAAAGTAAATATACACAATGTATCATCGGAGAACCGACGACAGTACAAAATCCAATAATGTCGCTATCTTAATACAACGAGCAGGCTTGGCTTTGCTCTCCTTGACATTTATAAGCCGAGTGGGCCGGACGGCATTCCGACTAGAGGCTAATCTGTGTCTAGTTGAGCTGTGAGCCTGTGACCTGTAGCTGTAGGGTGGATTAATATTGCACTGGACAAATTTCGTCTTCATGGAAGACTGGTTTTACTAACCGACTAAAGAAGGTTTCTCACAATGAGATATATTATAATAATATACCTATTACATCTTGAGACATAATATTTTATCGCTCGTTATACATCTTGTACGAGACCATTCACACTGTGCTATAATACATATTACATTACCTCACGTCCCCGGACACTACCCCACCTAATGCCTCGGCTCAGTTTGCATTCATAGCTCAAGATGTAATACATATTATATCCTATAGTGAAAAAGCGCTTAGACTTATCGCCAACTCCCTTCACTTTAAGGTTATGTCATAGTGCGTTTCATTGACTTTTAAGGCTCCTAAGGTACTTTGTAATGGAATTTTAAGTTAATTCAAATATGCCTTTTTTTGTTCAGATGTTTTTGTGACAAGGTATTTTATGACCCTTGTTGTATCGTGAGTGAAATCCCACTAATATTATAAAGGTACTACACTATAAAATGTGCCCACCGAGGCTTGTTCGATCGAATGTAACTCGATTAATAATATACAAAGGAAAACTTTAACAGCATTTTATTTATAACAGCGTACCCTTTAAATATCACGGATAAATGATGAAAATCAGAAGCCTTTTAAAATAGAGTGCATTTCAAAATATTTGAAAACTTAAAATTGACGTATAAATTGATTGAAAACACAGATTTCAGTGAGTCCGATGTTCCGCGTATCAAACCGAAGTCACGCGAGTATAGCAACGGCGATTCAAGCTTCTATTAGCAAATCGGGTTTTATTTATTAGGGCCAAACGCACTTTTGACTTTCTATCGAATAATATTTTGACTGTGAGTCTTACCTCTACATAGCTCTATTAGAGAGCTCTCTATGCATTCATGCAGCTGCATGAATGCATTGTTTAGACTCTATACAATGCAAAGCAGTGTTTGAATTTATAACTAGCTGCATAGAAATATCAGGGGTTAAAATACTTACAGTACTAAGTTATACGACCTCCGTGGCGTAATGGTTACCACGCCAGACGGGAAGGAAAAACGAACTTTTTCTGACTGGCCTCGGGTCTGTTTATCTCTAAATGTCATAAAATATAATATCGTTGAGTTAGTATCCCATAACACAAGTTTCGAACTTACTTTGGGGCTAGCTCAATCTGTGTGATGAGTCACTATATATTTATTTATTTATTAAATTTATAGATTAAAGCTGTTATAAGCTGTTATAGATTAAAGTAGGTAAAATCATCAGAACAAAGAGTTTACACGTACAGGTTAATCCTAGGAGCATTTGATTAGTTGGGTACCGGTATAAACAGAACAAAGTACAAACTTCATTCTACTATTTGATTTAATTTATTATTTGACGCAGGGAACAGTATTTCCGTCCAGCAACTATAATACTTATTTCTATTTAATATTTCATAAGTTGGTGATTAATTAAATTAATAACAATACAGCGTTATCTTTGGACCCCCTCCAAAAATAGATATGATTTAAGAAATGTAATAAAAAAATATTTAGTAAAAAAAAGTGTTAAAATCCACATTTTACAGTTAAGTACTTTTTTAAATCTTACATTTCTAGGAACGGTCGGTCACCCTCGCGCCTGTTAACGGCTGCGCATTGTCATTGGTTGAAAGGATGATATCAGCTACGCATGCGCTATGCTGCGAGACGGCTGCACGCGCGGGTGACCGTAATTTTAATTTGTTTGTAAAATTTTGAAAAAAATACGTCAATAAAATTATCTATTTTTATATCATAAATTCATTGTACTGCTGCTATAGAATCACCTAAAAAAATTGGCAGGGGGTCCAAAAATAACCCTGTATATCGTAACTGACGACCACTATGGCGTAATAATTACCATGCCGGTCGCACCCAGGAGGTCCCGGGTTCGAATCCCGCTCGGGTCATGATTAAAAACGTACTTTTACTGATTGGCCTGGGTCTATATATATAGGGACAAACCACACAGATTGAGCTAGCCCCAAAGTAAGTTCAAGACTTGTGTTATGGGATACTAACTCCACGATACTATAAT